>CM036758.1:32231646-32831646 GCA_020796225.1 Arion vulgaris | reverse complement strand
TACTACTACATTTGCTGCAACCTCAACTACTACTACTACTACTACTACATTTACTACTACGACTACAACAACAACTACAACGACTGCCACTACTATAACTACTACAACTACTACTACTGCCACTACTACTACTACTGCCACTACTACAACTAGAGCATTTACTATTACTACCACTACTACTACATCTATTACTATACTACTACAACTACTACTATAACAATTACTTATACAACAACTGCATCTACTACTACGAGTACTACTACTACTACGTCTGTTACTTCCAATACTACATCTACTACATAATTACTACTTTTGCTGCAACCACAACTACAACAATGTATACAACTGTGTCTGTACGTGTTCGCCTCCACAAGCCTATATCTTGATTGATTGATAGGAGCATCATCATTGCACTTCGGTGAGTAGCCATATGTGCTCCAATCTCTTTCTTACACAGGAAAATCTCAGCGTCAGTGCATGAATTCCGAATCACCGGCGAGGGTCCCCGATGTAATTTTAAAGATAGTTTTAAAGATATTTTGTGGGATTTTTATTTTGAATCTTTTCTAACGAATTTATGCTCGTGCAGCGACATTCCAGCCTGCTATTCTCGATTTTGAACTCCAAAGGCTCTTTTACGTGCAACACGTAACCTAAGTTTTATCATTCGTCTCGATAGGTCTAGGAACTCGATCTCACCTACAGTTAGATCATAGATCTTTAGAAAAATATACGGAGGACTCCACGAGGGAGCGAACCGAGTACCTTTGGCACGAGAGGCGAGCACCTAACCTCTGCGCCACAGAGACCATCAATGCTTATATTTTTTTCTCCAGTTGTCTTCCACAATTGATTTTTGGTGTTATCCAAAATGGCATTTAAACAACACGTGTCACCTTGTCAAAAACAACAAAACTAAGTTCTAACTTACACAAAATAATCCAGAATTTAATTTAATTATCGACTCACGTTGTTCGAAACTTGATACAAATGTAAACGTAAGCGAACAAACCATTAATATATTTGTGATCAATTAGCCATTAAAACACAGTGACAGTGAAACGGTGACCTAGTTAGCTTTACCAGACGACAACAAAGTGTGGAATGACGTTGGGGACGATGGAAGGATATCATAGCTGTTTAATATCTTGATTTGAAGCGTTTGGTGGATGGGATGTTTCTAGAATTCTTGCTGTTCACGAAGAAAAATTGTTGGAAAAGCATGTTGATATCACAGTCAGCCAACAACGCAGTTGCATTGATGGTGTGATATTTATTGGGGAGGACAGAATCGATGTTGTACACGAAGTTCACGTTTGGCATGCCATTTAGGATTCGTTCATGTCTCCCTGTCATTTGTGTTTTTCCCCTCTTCTTCTTCTTCTCTTAATTCTCTTTGATGCATTCTCCTGGCAAATTTCACTATAAAGATTACAAATATAAAATTGCTATAAAATATTGTCACCATCTTCTAATTCACATTGGGGACCCTTGCTGTCACCATGAACACTAAAAGAGAATTGTACAACACAATCTTTCTACCAACATTACGCTATCAGTGTCAAACCTGGACGCTGACATCAAATGATAGAAGAAAACTAGTCATGACAGAGATAAAGTGTCTTCGCAGACTGTTTAGAGTATCAAGAAGAGACTGGTTTAGAAATGAAGACACCAGGGGAAAAGCCCATACAACATTAATATTGAACTTCATTAAAAAAAAACAGCAAATTAAATGGATCAGTCACACAAGCAGACTATCAAGGCAGTGAGCATCAAAGAGTAATATTATTCCGATTTACAGAGGATACAAAGCAAAAGGTGGAACTCAGAGATAACAGAGACGGTGAAAAACACTGTTTATGAAGCGCACACAAAAGACCGTTCTATAAATCGTTTTTATTCTGACGATGGGAGGCAAAACAGAATTATAGAAAAGAAAGAAGAAGACTTTGATCGTAGCCAGAAGGCTGAAAACTTGTTTTTGGCCCATACATAAGAACTGCTTTAACATTGGAGTTTAAAATTTTAATTTTGATTCCAGGTTTGGTATCTTTAGACGCATAAATTTGACTTGTTTATGGTTGGGTGATTTTTTGTAGCTAAAATTATTTTCCGGATGGGGTAGTCGGCCCTGCCGAATCCCAACTGTATCACCTCTTACGACATGCCCTGTATATTACAGTGTTACTATTCTTTGCCCCGCGTATATATTCCTCTTGTACCGTTATATGTTACACATGGCTTGTAAGTAATTTCTGCATACCGCACTGCCCTGAGTAACTCGCTCGATATCTGCCATGGAATTATGTCCGATATTTCTGACCTCTCTCAGCAAAGTTCGTTTCAGGGTTTCCTTTAGGCGTCCTCTCTTTATTGAACCATTTGCCTCTCACATTTGCCTCTCACATTTGCCTCTCACATTTGCCTCTCACATTTGCCTCTCAAACGCCTGATTTGAGAAAAATAATTTTAAGAAACCCTGGGGAAACAACGGAGTCAATGAACATGATCCGATGGAGACAGTGAACAAGTAGTAGAGACTAAAAACGAATTACCAAACACAGGGGGTGTCTCTGTGGCTGAGTGGTTAAGCCCTTTGCCTTGCGAGTCGAAGGTCGTGGGTTCGAATCCGGACCGCGGCTGTCTGTTCCCGAGTGCAGTTTTTTCCAGTGCCATTTCTGCGGAGAGGGACAGGGCCATATGGGGTAAAACCCGGTGCAATGAAGTCAATCCTTCGGCTTTAAAGCCCTTTAGAACATGTTTTTCTGATCATTTCTTCTCGGTGTATGCCCAACATATCTCCATCGTCTGTATCTTATATCAGAGACATTTCTCTGCTATCATCACTTCTGAATTCGTCCCATTTTAAGTTCATTATCTGTTGCTCCTCTTGCATCATTCTAATTCTAATATTGTATCTGTATTTTTCAACGCGGCAATATCAATTAGAAAAGACAACACAATCCAAGGGAAATAATTCTGAATTAACGAAAACCTGACATTTCAATCGTGAATGCTTTTAGCATCAGTTTTATGGCTTCGATCGAAGTTTCAATTTCAGTCTGTCCAACCCTAACTATTTTTAGTTGTAGCTAAATGTGAATTCTTAAATTAGGTGAGGAATTAGTAATGTATTTAAAATTGGTCGAAAAAAGAAATAGAAATGCACAGGAAAGAAGGTGTTTGAGCAGTGGCGGACTAAGAAATGACGCATGAGAGGGAATATTTTGCGACCCCCCAACTACCTTTTGGATCGCTTCTCTGCCTGTTTGCTAAGATCAAGATGTAGTGCCCACTTGATCGAAGCTAAAGGTGAGAGCCCTTCATAGAGCGAATATAAAAAAATATATTAAAAAATTCATGCAGCTCTCATTCGAAAGAAAGTTTTTAGGCGTAACTGGGCCCACCAGTTGCGGCAGCAGCGTGTAAGCACCCAACACGAGTAAAAAAAAACACAAACTTTTGGAGCAATGTAGTCTAAATTTTCTAAACTTACCTGCTGCATTCTACCAAAATTAATACAAAAATATCAAATGAATCTTGCAAATCATTTTTCTTTTAAATAAAACACTTACATTAAGTGGCTCGTTGGAAAATGTTTACTGCCCAACCGTTTGTCAGAGGGCTTTGTTTTATGAAATGAATATCTGGCATACCCTTTACAGGACTTAGCCATCAACTCATTGCACTCTGGAATACAATATCTCCAACAACGTCCAGCGACTAATCATACTAATTAAATGTTGATTGATGAGCCAACTTATTCTCCTGTTGTGTTGCTCTGTTCTAGCCACTCCAATCTTCAATTAAAGCTCTTGCTATCTACCACTTAATGTGGTTTGTTTTTAGATGAAGTCTTCTTTGTGGCTACACTCATGAGGGCATTAAGTTCTACTCATTGGTTGATCCCCCTCGATATGGAGCTAACCTGCCTGTCCGCTCTCATATTGCCATCGACATCATATGCCCCGGAACACAGATGAATGTAATTCTGCCAGTTGTTGGCCCTTGCAATGGTTCAGTCCATTGTTTGCGTACTGATGAAGCCTCCACTTTTCTTATCATTCTCAATGAATCACTCAGAATGCATGTATACATATAGTTCTGTGACTCCAGCCAAAATAGGGCCTTAGTCACCGCCACTACTTCCATTGTAATGCTACTTGTTGTCATACTAAATGCACCACTGGCTTTCTTGATCTTTCAGCTTTACAAGCTTGCAGAGAAGGCCTAAGCTGACTTAAGTGGCAAACTACTGATATCGCAAAGAATCCCTGCCCTACACACACAAACTCTGTTGCAAAGGCAGAGAATCCATTTCTATTGTATATTTGCCTTGTATGATCTAACTCCATAATTAACCAACCTGGGGATCTCTGTAGCTAAGCAGCTACACCTGTGTCTTGCGTTCTGGAGGTCTATGTTCGAATCCGGATCGTGCCATTCTGTTTACGCGTGCACTTTTTCCATAGACCACTAGGATTATTGCAGGAGCTATGGAATCCATACTTTGTGCAATATTCTCGGCAGGTGGTGTGCCATTCCTGCAGAGAGGGACCAAGCCATATGGGGTAAAATCCGGTGCAATGAAGTCAATCATTCGACTTTAGACTATAAATTAAGCAACCACAAAAGATGATTTGAACAATATATATGTTTATTGTTAAATGACATCATAAATATTTTGATGAAAGTTGTGGTGATTAACCATAGCATACACATATAATTTTGTTACAACATATACAAACTACAAAATGGTAGTCACATATTGAGCATATTGAGGTAGTTGGTCGAATCCCCTTAGGACTAAATCATATACATTATGTGGTTTATTATCAGTGATTCTGAGCCTTTTCCAGCTAGTGCCCACTTGAAGATGGGGGCAAAATTCCCATGCAACCTCACTCCTCTTTTGCCATCATTTTCCACTCCGAATTAATGATAATTTCTGAAGAACAATCGCTTAAAAAAATCATCACTCTGATTTTTATAACAGCAATGGTGCTTTAAAAAGTTGTTATACTAAAGAGAACAAAGAGTGGTTTATAAAATGTGGTTATGCTAGAAAGAACAAAGAGTGGTTTACTAGAGTGAGATAAAGAGTGATAATAAAGTAGGTACAGGGTGTTCAAGATAATGCAGCCTGTGAATGGAGTCAATCTGGCATATATGTATGAAAATGAGAAGGTTCAGTTATGACGTAGTATAGGTCAAGGTTATGTGACGGTATGTAATTGTAGTGCGGGAAGGGCGATGAACAAATGTGACGTAAAACGAGCTAGTCAGAACCGGTTTAAATAGTACATAAACATAACGCGATAGATTATCTGGCAACTTTCGATTAGTCAATGGGGCTGCTTTAATCTTGAACACCCTGTATAATGGAACACAGTTTTCACTGATAGAACAGGCCTTCAATTGGGAGCGTTGGGATGGTCTATGATTCAAAAACAAGTTTGAAAACAAAAAATTAGAAGAAACATGGATGATTTTACATCAGGCGTCAGACAGGGGTGTGTTATCTCACCTCTACTTTTTATAACATACATGGATAAAATTACACAGAAGTCAAAATTAAAAACGGAAACAATTGATGAATTATTTGCAGACGACCAATGTTTGATTTACCAACAAGAACAAGAGCTACAACATCATATCGACACCTTATATTATAACTGTAACAAATATGACATGAACATAAACATAGCCAAAACTGAGGTAATGAATATAGGAAGGAAACATAATACACTAAACATCTACATCAATGGCAGTACAATAGAGCAAGTACAGGAATTCAAGTACCTAGGAAGCATATTTACAGAGAATGGAAGACTCGACAGAGAGATAGAAACTAGAGTCCAGAAAGCAAATGCAATAACATACCAACTAGCAAACATCTCACTGACAGCTAAACAACAGTTGATCAACATCATCTTCATACCCACTATGTTACCAATGTCAAACATGGACAATGAATAAGAAACATACACAGAAAATAGCAACATGCGAAATGAGATGTCTCCTCAAAGTCACCAACTACACAAGAATCGACAGAGTAACGAATACCAGCACCAGAGAAAAGGTTGGAATAAGACCGTGCTTGAATTATATAGCGAAACAGAGAATGAAGTGGTTTGGCCACTTAGTAAGAATGCGAACAGACCAAACTGCCCATGAAGCTTTCCACAACAGAATATCAGGAAGGAAGGCGAGATGAAGACCAAGGAAAAGTGGATAGATAACGTAGTTGAATTCTGTCAGGAGACTAAGAAAACCATCACACAAGTCACCAGACAAGCGCAAGACAAATACATAAAACCATGACACTGGGTTAACAACCTGGTAACAGTGTGCTGACAAAAGAAGAAGAAGATGGATGATCTAAATTTATGTACATACCCACACACATATCCAATACCCACACAAAGAGAAAGAAGATCTAGGTTATATCTCGGTCACATTAAACATAACAGTAATGTAAGGGCATGGTTCCTGGAAGATGAGGCAGGGGGGTGACTAAGATAATGGTTGTAACAGTGTTAACTCATATATGGAAGATCTCACTTGTGTTCCTGGTCTAGAACGACCTCTAACCAAGAACTACTTCCAAAGTATCAACAAGAGAATATGAGCACCATCAAACAAAAGAGATGGGCCGAATATATGCTGTGCCTGGAGACTATCATGAAAATTGCACTGAGATGGACACCAGAAAGTAAATGAAAATGTAAAAGACCTAAAAACAAACTGGAGAACAATAGAACATGATCTGAAAGAAATGAACCCCAGCCATGAACTGTGAAGTAAAAAGTAAAGGAACCCTTTTATGTGACCGACTGTAGCTTAAACGGCAGCGTTCTCGATCACAACCCAAGCGTATCTGGTTCAAACTCAACGGCAGGCAGTTTGGAAACAAATTCGTGTCCGTGGATATTTAAGAATGATAAAAATAGAAAGCAATGGCAAGCCTCACCTTTCAGAAAGCAATGGCAAACTCCTGAACGTATAAATGTTGCCTAGAAAATTAATGACTTGTTTACTGTGGTTGATGGCTATTCCTGTAAAGTATATGTCACGATTTTCATTTTTCTTTAATACCTTGAGGTATATTGGGTAATACAGTGTTAGGCCCGTATTTTTCATTGACTGTAGGCACACGATGGGTGATGTAGTCAACATCACGCCATCTACCTTTGCTTTCCAGTGCTTTTCCTGGTACCCAATTGAGGCTGGGTTGACCTGAGAGCCGCTACAATCTGAAAAATATTCTATGCCACTGTGGAAATGAACCTGAACCCCTAGCCTAAGAAGCGAGTTCACTAACAACTATGCTATTGCAGCTATCTAGAACTGTAATGAATAGTGCATATTTGTTGCTGCCCTAATCGGTAAGAGACATCACAGACTAGAGAAAGAGAGAACATAATGTTGGAGGAGGCAGGAGTACTTGATAGGGAACAAAGAGTTCTTCATGCAGGGTGTGATAAGATCTACGTCCTGTAAATGACAAGCTACATTACGAAACTAGAGCAAACAAATGATAACCTTGCAGGCATTTCTATCCGTTGTCTCTGACGCAGCTTACATATCCTAAATTCAATTTGAGATCTTCTGTGCAGGTCTTGTTAAACAAAAGAAGGTATTTAGTCCACAAACAGGTTATTTTCTCCAGCTTAGTCTGCAATGCTAGATTCCAATCATGTTACATGTAACAGCAATGTCTAGTTACAAATTGGTTATTGGTTACTGAACTGACATCACAGCTCTCTGGCAGACCCATAGGTGCTCAGTCTCCCCCCAACAGATGTTGAGAGGGTATGCATACTGATGGTTCCTGTAGCTTGCTAGTTACAAATATAAATAAATAAATTTTGCAACAAAGTCTAGCTACAAATAAAAAATAAATAAATTTTGCAGGAAATGTCTAGCTACAAATAAAAATAAATAAATTTTGCAGGAAATGTCTCCGCAAATAAAAATAAATAAATTTTGCAGAAAATGACTGGGTACAAAAAGATTACAATAAATGTAGTAACAATGTCTAGCTACAAACAAACAAATTTACAGGAAATGTCTAGCTATAAATAAAAATAAATAAGTTTTGCAGGAAATGTCTTGGTACAAAATAATAATTTAGCAACAATGTCAAGTTACAAATTAAAAATTTTGAATGTCTCGGTACAAATAAAATAAATACATTTTGAAACAATGTCTGGCTAGAAATAAAATGTCATAAATTTGGCAAGAAATGTCTTGTTACAAAAAGTTTAAAATAAACTTAGCAAAAATGTCAAGTTCCAAATAAAATGCAATTTGGCAACAGTGCCTAGCTACAATAATAATAATATTGAACACCATTATGTCTCTCAGAAAAATGACACAAACATTGCAACAATTTATTCCATTATAAAAATGAATACATCTGACAGTCTACTGTCTATCCCCAGGTGAATGATGGAACTGGTTGTCCACTATTGACGTTAAGCGTAGGTGTGGAAGCTTTAATTTGCGTTCCAGGTCTAGATGAGTCGTCCTTGTTGTGTTATATCTGTGTTTATTTAGTGTTGTCTTGATATTGTCTATCCATTTTTTTCTTGGTCATCCCTTGGATCTAGTACCTGATCTATTTTTATTTTATGCTGTTATTGGTGGTTTGTTGTATTCCATTTTCATTAAATGTCCTAACCACTGCATTTGTTGTATTTTAAATGTATTTGGTGCATGAAGTTATGCCCACTCTGCTTCTGATGTCCTCATTTCTTACTATGACTAACTACAAAACACATCAAACAACAAAAATGCATGTTTCAATCAGCAATATATTTGTTAAAACTGTCTTTACTGCAAGTAATACAGCTTTTTATGCGGTGCAGGACAGAGGATGTGCCTGTGGAATTTAATGGTTAATGCAGTCGCAGTGAAACTGTTCAGGCTAGGATTTGTCTTTATGCCCCTGATAAAAATCTCCTTGGCCTTACAGGGATTGAAGAATGTTCTTTAATCTATTTGGCCAGGTAATCCTTCAGCAGCAGCAATATATCAATATATCAATTTTTACATAGATGAAGTGTCTATGCAGAATGCTGGGTGTAACAAGAGACCGGTTGAGAAATGAAAACATCAGGAAAAAGTGGGTACAACATCAGTACTAGACTTCATCAAGAAACAACAAATTAAATGGTTCGGCCACGTAAGCAGATTACCATCAGACAGTGCACCTCAAAGAGCAATGCTGCTCCGATACAATGGGTACAAAGCAAAAGGTCGACCACGCAAAAGATGGACATCAGAGATAACAGAGGCGACAAAAGAGACTACGAAGCGCATACTAGGGCCCGTTTTAGAAATCTCTTCCTGACCTGACGATGTGAGGCAAACAGGATTCGAGAAAGAAAGAAACAATTTTACAAATATTATTAAACCAAATTGGAGATGGAGAGGGTGTGTTTGTTTGAACAGAGGTTAAATAAAAAAAATTTGAATAAATTATTTTATATAATTGCATCCAGTCTCATGTTTCTGCTTCCTTTGAAGGGAAACCTTGATATTGACTAGTGGCGACAAAATCTCTTCTTCTTCTTCTTTGCGTTCGTTCTTTACGATCAATTTTAATCACTCTTTGTGATATGTTTGATCTTTGCCAAGAACGTGTATACGTTGCACATTGGTTTGGTAGGCCCCTAAATGCATAGACTTCTACACGTTTAGGACACACGCATCCGATTTCAGCCAAACCTCCTTAGTCGCCTCTTACGACATGCGTGGCAGGTAACAGTGGTTCTATTCTTTACACCCCAAATTTGGGCCCCGGTAATCACTCGGGCGGGCAACAAAATGATACATGTCCCAAAACGGCTGAGAATGTTCCTAATCTGTAATTACCTCACAGTCAGAAAAAGTGGCCACGTATCAGTTATATGAGGACTATCATCATAGCACTCCGGACATGTCCATATGTGCTCCAATCTCCGCCTCAGCAAATCCAGCAGATACTCTTCTGCATAGATCATACACTTGCTGCATTGAGAGGCAGAAAAATGATCAATAGAGATTGTTGGACATTTGATGCAATAAAAAACGAGACAAACCCAAACATTCCCTTGGATCTAAATTTTCGGATGTGCCTGCCTTACATGCGTATGAACATGAACAGAGGAGCAACATATTGCCGTTCTCAGCGAAAATCAAACAAATCACAATTAGTGATTAACTTGGTTTATAAAAACAAACGCAAAGAAGGAGAAGCGTAGCACCAAACTATTTGTTAATAATCTACTATAACTCTCTGCAAGGAGTTATTTCTTATTTTTAATATGTGTTGACCTACACGCTCTGATATAACAAAAAAAGGCTCATATTTAGGTTGAAGAAAGCATGCCTTGGCTTAAAGAGAATTTATTCCCTTGTATAAAAACAAAGCATTAACTCTAAGAACCCAAACCGCCCACATGTTGCGGGGCTCGCAAGAGGAGCAAATAATAGTAACACTGTGACCTACAATGCATGTCGTAAGAGGCGAGTAAGGTAAAAGACTAGATAAGCTACACTAGTAAATAAAAAACGTCACAGAATTCGGAAGTGCTGGCCTACTTGTAGGCACATAACCGGCAAAATGTACATTGCTCTTAGGCTTAGAGATCACATACAGATCATAAAGAGTGGTTTAACAAGTGGTCAATATGGAGTGGTCAATATGGAGTGTTCGAAGAAGACACCCAAACTTCACACGGACAACTAAACAACAGTATTTTCATGCCTACTCTGTGTTACCTTAGCCAAACATGGACAATGACCAAAGCATAGTCAGAAAACATAATTACACATGAAATACGATGCCTATAAAAAATTACCAACAACACAATAAAAGACAGTCACCAACACCAGCATAAGAAAGAAAGTTGGGTCAAAACCTTGCTTGAATTACTTTGAGAAACAAATAATGAAGTGGTTGGCCACTTAAAAAAATGCAACCACACACCACTGTATACAGTCTTCTACAACAGAACATCAGGAAAGAAAGCGAGAGGAAGACAACAAAAAAATGAGATAGATGGCATAGCAGAATCCTGTCAAAAATAACCATCATCCTAGCCACTAGAGCAGCAAAAGACAAAAACAGAAAACCATGACACTGGACAACAACCAGGTAACAGTGTGATGATTAAAGAAGAAGAAACTGGACTACACGCTCAGATATAACCAAAAAAGGCTTGTCCTTAAGTTGAAAGGACATGCTTGGCTTAACTCTTAGTGGACCAGGACAAAAGTCATGTTTTTACAAGCCATTTGTTTTTAGAATAAAATATGTCCTTTAGTGTGGCTACTGGGAAAAGGACGTCCAACCCAAAGCCACATCGTGTATTGTTTGATCCACACGGAGTTATAGAGGCTTTAATCCTTTACATAACAAGCAAATCTACTAGAACAAAATGATTGTCAATGAAATAAAAATGTTGACTTGTGTCACAATGTTCCCATACAGTATACCCAGCAGAACATGAAATATTTGAACACCGGAAATGATACCATGTTTGAATACTCTGTTCATAGATATTTTGATATATAAATATTTATGTTCATATCTCTAATGATAAATTGTATAATATTAAATCTGTATAAATATGTATTTACATGAAAACAAGTCATTATTTTCCATCGCCTTCTTGCATTCACTCACTATGAATTCAGGATGCCTGTTATGGCACATCTGACTGATTTTTGTATGAAGGCCTGCTTTCCTTATTATCAGTGCTTTCACGTAATAAAAGTCAGTCTGAGGTGCCATATTAGACTACACCATGACTACACCTGAATTAATAGTGAGAGAACAAAAAATACGCTCAGATGACTGCTGGATCAGAAAGTCATCAGTACTGAACTTCATCAAGAATTCTGTAGTCATCAGTACTGAACTTCATCAAGAATTCTGTAGTCATCAGTACTGAACTTCATCAAGAATTCTGTAGTCATCAGTACTGAACTTTATCAAGAATTCTGTAGTCATCAGTACTGAACTTTATCAAGAATTCTGTAGTCATCAGTACTGAACTTTATCAAGAATTCTGTAGTCATCAGTACTGAACTTCATCAAGAATTCTGTAGTCATCAGTACTGAACTTCATCAAGAATTCTGTAGTCATCAGTACTGAACTTTATCAAGAATTCTGTAGTCATCAGTACTGAACTTTATCAAGAATTCTGTAGTCATCAGTACTGAACTTCATCAAGAATTTTGTAGTCATTAGTACTGAACTTCAAGAATTCTGTAGTGTAGTCATCAGTACTGAACTTTATCAAGATACAACAAATTAAATGGTTCGGACACATAAACAGATTACCAACAGACAGTGCGCCTAAAAGAGCAATGCTACTCCGATACAGTGGATACAAAGCAAAAGGATGTCCATGCAAAAGGTCAATCACAGAGATAACAGAGACAGTGAAAAACACTGTTTTTGAAGTGCACACAAAAGCTTGTTCTATAAATCTTTTCTTATCCTGCCTCTTTAAGGTAAAACAGGATTGGAGAAAAGAAAGATTCTGTAGAACAAGATTTGATTGATAAAGCACAAGGAAATATGGAAGATCATAACAAAAATTATAACAGATGAAAAATAATAGAAATATAAGTTTGGAACTAAGGCATATGTGCCAGTTGACTGTACATGTTAGTCAGTGGATATGTCAACCAGTCGACTGTGAATGAGCAGTTATGTCAACCAGTCGGTATGTGAACCAGTAGACTGAAAGAGTGGGTATGTGAACCAGCCGATTGTGAATGAGCAAGAATGGGAACAAGTCGACTGTGAATGAGTGGGTATAGGAACCGCACAGCTGTGAATGAGTGGGTACGTGAACCAGAAGCTATGTGAACTATCTGAATCAATTGACATTCGAACCAGCCAGCATCCAAACCAGTTGATATGTGAACTAATTGACTTAATGTAAGCCATTTGACATTTAAACCAACTGGCATCTAAACCAGTTGACATCTGATAGGGATCTTTGGACAAAAATTGCACATGTGACTTAGTCCGGATTCGAACCTAGTAATCTTCAAAATTCCAGGCAAACATTTTAACAACTTCACCGTGAGAGCGATGTCGCCAGGAGCAATATGTCCCTGACAGGGTTATCCAAGCCGTACAGGTGAGAGGTCAGACTAAATATGGCCTCCCGGTCCTCAGGTTGGGCACAGGGTTGATAACTCTCTCAGAAAAAGAGCAAATGTCACGAAAACTTCACTAAGACATACATGCTCACAATGTCCGGACTTGAGACAAAATTTCAGTATGAGATACTCACAGGCGGTGTACCTGGCCGAATGGATAAGAGCATAGGCTTCCATTCGGAAGACCTGGTTCAATCACTGATATGGCCAGAGATTGTTTTTCTGCCGTGGGTATAAAGAAAAATCCTAACCTGAACAGTCTTGCGGTGACTGCACTAGCCATTAAATTCCACAGGGCCATGTCCTACACCATCCTAAAAAGCAATATTACACAGGCAGTAAAGACAATAGTATGAACTACTTTGGATACCAGAGGAGAGAAGAAAGAAAGACCAAGAACAACATGGAGGTAAATGATGCAAGAAGAACTGTCTGCAGTATCTATGACATATAATACTGTACCGAAGGTTGCAAGGGATAGCAGATCATGGAAAACCCTTATGGAAGCCTCATGTGCCCCCCAGGCATAAATGAAGAGGATAAATAAACAAGTAATATATTTTTAAAACAAATCTCCAACAAGTTCCTTATTTCTCAGTTCTCAGACATACCATTAACTCTAAACTGAAGAAATCTCATTAACCTTGAACTTGAAGAAATCTCTTAACTCTTAAACTGAGGACACCTCATTAATCTCTTGAATTTGAGAAATCTCCATAATTCTGAACTGGACATTTCCATTGCTTTAAACTTGATGACATTCATTAGCTGAAGATGACACTTCCATTGCTCTGAACTGAGGACTTCATTAGCTGGCTTAAAGCTTTCAACATGAGGCATCTCCATTGCCTTGAACTTGAAGAATAGCTCTTGAAGAAACTATTAAGTTCTGAACTTGAAATCTTCACAGTTCTTGAACTTGGCATCTTCATTAGCTTTCAAATGAGAACATCTCATTAAGCTCTCAACATGAGAACATCTCCTTTAAGTCTTGAACAGTATTTCCTGTCTCCATTAGCCTTGATTTGAGAGATTTGCTGTCTCGTGTTAATCTAGGAAGATGTTACTAGCCATCAGCATACCCTACTATCATAAAACATCCTCAGTGAGGCCTGATCAAAGCCCAAGGCATCCTCAAGGCACCTGTGACAAAAGCAAATTAGAATAAAACTAGAATAAATTTATAACTGGAAAATAACCTTCAAAATTAGAACATTGCTGGTAAAATATTATTGGTTACTGAACTGACATCACAGCATCCCGTGCAGACCAATAGGTGCTCAGTCTCCCCCAACAGATGCCAAAGGATATGCATTCTGATAGTTCCTGTGGCTTGTTGGTTAAACGCTCCTCACTCTGCCCCTCAGACATTCAGTTCTACTTGTTCATGGTGTCATCTTCTTCTTCTTCGAACACTCCATATCGACCACTTGCTAACCACACTTTGTGATTTGTATGTGATCTGAGCCTAAGAGCGATTGTATGTTGTGCCAGTTATGGCCTACACATAGGCCAGCACATACAATTTCTCCTACGCTTTTTATTTACTAGGTAAGCTTCCTAGGCCCTTCCTCAGTCGTCTCTTACAACATGCATTGTAGGTCACAGTGTTAATATTCTTTGCTCCCCTTGCAACACACGGGCATGCCATGGTGTAACTTCAAACTACTTAAGTCGTTGGATCAATTTAACACAATTCTTAGTGTTCCTACCCCACAGAAGGTCACCAAGAGACAGAAGAACTTCCACCTCATCCATCTTAAACTTCATGACGATGCTTGTAGCATAGGGTTACCATTGAACCTTAACAACAAGCAAACTTACTTTCTAAAAATTAGATAGTTACTTTCTAAATCTGAGCAACTACTTCTAAAACTGGACAACTACATTCTAAAACTGGACAACTACTTTCTAAAACTGGACAACTACATTCTAAAACTGGACAACTACTTCTAAAATCACACATCAACCATCGTGTGGCGATGGTCAATAATTAAAACTGGGCCTAACTACGTATTCCTAATACTGGTAGTATAAAAAACTGGCCTAACGTATTAACCTGATATACAAGGTAGTATGAAATACGGCTAAAACTGACACTACTTCTAATACAAGGTAGTTTAAAATACTGGCAACACCGTATTACCCTATATCAAGGATAGTATAAAAATACGGGCCTAACACCGTATTACCCTATATACAAGGTAGTATAAAAAATACGGGCCTAACACCGTATTACCCTATATACAAGGTAGTATAAAAAGGGTTTCTTTACATAAATGACAGGGTGGGGAGTTGGGGACAATGACAAGTCCTGGCAAAATCAAACATAAGATAACATAAATTTTCTTACCAGCCAGTGGAGGCCCGAGACATGTTCCCATGGCTTGGAAACAAATCAGCAGTCCAAAAGAGCTGGCCATATTCTCAATTCCCAAGATATCAACTAATACCACAGACTTCTGAGAGATGTATGCTCCTGTCAGGGCCCCATACAATGAACACATGATAATCAGGGTCGTAAAGCTCCCCAATGACGGCAGGATAAATGACACAGTGGCTATCGCAAAAATAAATGAATTATACAGCAGTGGTCGGAATGGCCGAAGAGCAGGTCTGTCCATTATAAAACCAGAGGCAATACGGCCTAGAGTGTCGAAGACTCCACAAATAGAAAGGATCATAGCTGCGTCTGATTCTGGGATATTTTTTGATTTGACAAGAGCCGGGATGAAGGTAAAAGCAGCTTTAAAAGCAGATGTGAATAGTCCGATGCTAATGCAGAACATTAAAAATGAAGGATCTTTCAAAAGGTAAAAGTGAAATAGTTTCTTCTTAGATTTCTTGTCCTTATCATTCTGTTCAATTGGAAAGCATATCTTCAAGGATGATATGAACCATCCTTCTTTCGTGCTCTTGTGTTGCACAGGATGAGTTGGTAGAAACTTGGTCAATGCTTTGCCATCCTTTTTTTCAATTTGAGAAGAATTTTGACGATGCAACCGTAATGACAGCATACTGGTAGAGTCTCCGGCTTCTGCAAGTCCGGCTAAGACAACTTCGTTATCCACATTAGTCTGTTCCAAAACTTTTACCCTGAAAAAGAAATTATAACTTGTCTATAATGATAATTACATTATGATACAAATTGAGATTGTTTGATTCGAGAAGAGCAGGCTGGAAAGCCACTGCCCTGACAAAATTCATTAGAAAGACTTTAAAAATAAAATTCCTACATAATATTTCAACAATAAATTACACCTAGGACCCTCGGTGGTGATACAGAGTTTGTACAATGCCGTGTTGAGATCTTTCTGTGTAAGAAAGAGATTGGAGCACAAATGGTTACTCACCGAAGTGGAATGATGATGGTCCAATCAATCAAAGGAATTTTGTAAGCTATTATTTATTTTCTTAAGGATGTTCTTCATGCCATCCTTGATCTTTTGTGCGGTCTTCCTCTTGCTCTGTACTTGTTATAATATTTTTGTACTTGTTATAATTTTTTCAACTTGTTATGATTTTTTCAGTGTGGGTCTCTGTGGTAGTTGATATCAGGGAATTCTTGTCAGGTGTCAAACCATTTAATCTGTTGTTCTTTTATGAATTGCATGACTGGATTCACATCCAGTCTTCTTCTGATTTCTTCATTTCTAATTTAGTCTCTTATTGTCACTCCTGCAACTCTTCTAAGGCACCTCATCTCTGTCGTTATTGTTTTTCGCTCATTAGCTGGTGTTATTGGCCATGCTTGACACTGGTAACATAGTGCTGACCATAAAATCGTTCTTATAAAATTGGAATCATTTTTAGCGCTATCTCTTTATGTGACAACAGTGTAACTGTCGCAGTACCTGGTTAGCATTTGTGCATCGATTGCTGATTTCCGTATCAATACTTCCAGCTGCAGTGAAAATTGTCCCTAAGTATTTGGACTCATTTATTTGTTTAATTTCTATCTTCTGGAGTTTTATTGTAAGGTTTACTGGTTGTCTAGACTATTCTTGTTAGAGATAAATCTATATAACTTAATTCTTACTGACCTGTTCTTCTGTGTGAACCTGTAATGCATGCTTAATGGTCGGTAGAGAAGTGCAACTACAGCTCCATTCAATGAAATTCCAGCCATGATGAGAAATGTTCCCTTAAATAAGAGATTTATAAAAACTTATTATTTTCATGATGAGGTGGTTTGATTGATTGATGTTACCATCATCATTGCATGTCGGTGAGTAACCATGTGCACTCCAATTTCTTTCTTACACATGAAGACCTAGCGGCAGTCACAAACTCTGTAGCACCTGCGAAAGTACCCAATATAATTTAGGAACTGAAAATACATTTATAGGCAGTTTATTTTGTAATCTCTATAATGAATTTGCCGGGCAGCAACTTTCCAGCCTGCTCTTCTCGATTTTGAACTATTCTTTTACATGCTCAACTTGAACTAGGGACCTACATTTTATCATCTGTCTCCAACAGGGCTAGGACCTAGGAACTCAATTTCACCTATACTGAGATCAGGGATTTCTGACAATATATCCCTATGGCTCCATGAGGGAGTGAATGAAGTACCTTTGGAATGAAAGATGAGCACTTAACCTCTACACCACAAATGGTTGGGCAAGCAGAGAGAGAGAATAGAAATAAGTTGGTGTGTGTTGCTGATGTTGTTGTCCAGATACCTTTGGTGTATTCTCAGACTGAGAAGGTATGACAGAGTGCAAACACAGATCTGTGGATAAGGACAAGGGAGGAACCCATGATGAACCAGGTATTACGAGAAAATAACAGCGGGTCAGGCACCGCCTTCTTTCCTGATGTTTTGTTGTAAAAGACTGTATACAGTGGAGTTTTATTGCACTCTTATTAAATGGTCAAACCACTTCATTCTTTGTTTCTCAATGTAATTCAAGCAAGGTTCTGTCCCAACTTTCTTTCTTATGCTGCTGTTGTTAAATTTTCATAGGCATTGCATTTCCCATGTAGTTATGTGCTTTGCTCATTGTCCATGTTTGGTTCTGGTAACACAGAGTAGATATGAAAATGCTGTTGATCATCTGTTGTTTAGCTGTGAGAGAGATGTTTGGGTGTCTTAACAATTGAGCTAGCTGGTAGTTATATCATTTTATTTTTTGAACTCTAGCTCTCTGTCTAGTCTTCTATCTCTCTGTCTAATACTCTATCTAGTTCTCTATCTCTTTGTTTAGTCTTCTATCTCTCTGTCTAGTTGAGCACCTACCATGTACCTACCTCAAAGCCATAGGTCTCAAAGAAATACTGCGTGAGAGGCACCAGACAGAATGTACCGACACCAACTCCAGAGGAACCCAGTCCAGCTGCAAAGCCTTGATGTTTGTCGAAATACATGCTGATGATGATGATTGATGGTGCGTACATCAGACCACGGCCCACACCTGTAGGACAGAACAAGCATCTTCATGTAGAAGCAAATCATGGACGGTGAACATGCAAATAAGTAAAAAGTAGATGTTCTACTGATGATACTCTTGTATATACAGATGGGTCCTGTATTTGTGGAAGGACTTGAACCCGAATCAAGCGCCTAAGAAGCAAGTTAACAACTATGCTACTGCAGCTCTTGCAATGGAGCATACTTTCAGTAATTAATTTTTACGATCGTCTGTGATGAATACAGATGTAGTTATGGCATCTAATATGGCACCTCTTACTGATTTTTGTGTGAAGACTTGCTTTCCTCATCAACAGTGTCCCTCATAATTCAGGCAAGCCTTACTCTGATTTCAGAGGTACTTGTAAGTTTGATTCAAAAATAAAGGATCAAGGTTGCCTATAGTGTTTCTTATCATGTCAAATGAAAATATTTTGGCCCAAGCTGGCCTCAAACCCTATAGTTTCCACAGTAGGTGGTCGCTAGTGAAACGTATTATCAACTTGGCTACTGGTAAGCCCTGACTTTCAGTATGATATGTTAATCGATCAACGCCATGAGACATTGGGCAATTCTCATGTATGCTCCATTCTCTGCTGCAGTAGCCATCTTAAAGTCCACTTGCTCATCTTACCCATGAGAGTTGATTTTATCTTCTCGCTCTACGACACTGCCTGACATGTCCAAACTGAACTCCTCGCAATTGGCTCATTGTCTGAGACTCGTCCATATCACATAAATGAGAGGATACCACATTGATGACATCGGCTCTGTTCATACTTCTGCCTGCTTGAGTCGCTGCATTGTTTGCAAGAAAGTCAGCACATTCATTGACCTGCGCACTCCAGCATGTCCAGGTGAGTACAGCCATGTCATTTTCTTGAGATGTGATCTCCGAAATGCTGTCCGTCCATTCCATGCACAGACATCCAGATTCAATCCTTTGAAGCTGGGTGGTAAATTATGGCGGTAAATCTGGTATTTTCAATTTTACTGTTGTATCAATCATAACGTATGTCAGCAAGAGTTGGAAAATGACTAAACATGTAGAAAGCAAGTTGAATGCATTTGAGAATAGATGTCTGTGAAAAATAATGAACATAAAATGGAATTAATTCAGGAGAAGTGTCTAGTCAATCAATATAACAACTGTTATAAGAAAGATAAGATGGAGATATGTTGAGCATACTCTGAGAAGAAAGGATCAAAGAATCCCAAATCAGGCATTGAAATTGGAAGGTAAATGGCTTAAGAAGGTAAGAACACCTTAGAGAAACCCTGAAATTAACTTTATTGAGAGAGGCGAGAAATATCTTACTCAATTTCATAAAAGAGATTAAATGAGTTGCCCAGGATAAAGTGGGATTGAGAAATTGTCTGCAGGTCCCGTGTTCAAATTGAGCAAAGAACCAGTGACAGTTCAAAATCAAAACGAGCAGGCTGGAAAGCTGCTGCCTGAGTAATATTCATTAGAAAGATTAAAAAATGAAATTCCTACAATTCATTTTAACCATCGTCTAAATTAGATCAGGGAACGTCGCCGGTGCTGTGGAGCTCATGCACTGCCATTGAGATCTTCCTATGCAAGAAAGAGATTGGAGCACACATGGTTACTCAACGAAGTACAATTATGATGGTCCTATCAATCAATCGATTTTCAAATGCATTCAACTGACTGTGATGGATTACTCACTTTAACTAAAGGGTCTAAAGACAAAGGAGTGACTTCATTGCACCAGGATTTACCCCATATGACTCAGTCCCTCTCCACAGAAATGGCATGCCATGTGCCAAGCTTATTCCACAAAACACGACAAAGATACGGCAACAATCCTAGGTCTCTCTGGAAAAAATGCACCTGTGAACAGAAGGACTGGTCCGGATTCAAACCCATGACCTTTTGAATATCTTAAATGATCTTACCTTGCAGAGCCGAGTGGGAGAAGAACAAAAAGTAGAAGTTTGGTGTGTATGCTGTGAGAATCTGTGCTATTGCAAGGATTATGGCACCAACCAGGGCTGTAGCTCGAACACTGTAGAGGTTACAAATAGCACTTGCAACAGGACCTGAAACAATCAATATTTTGTTGAGGATTTAATTTCTTCTTCAGCTATCTCTGGTTATGCGCTTAGTTTACTTCTTTTCCTTCTTCTCTTCCACCATCACAGTCAATTCGGGTGTGAAGCAGGGCTGCGTGATGTCACCTATGCTTTTGGGATAGCTATAGACTGGATCATGCGCAAATGCAACCAAGATGATCAACTAGGCATCAAATGGCTTAATAACAGCAGACTATTTGATCTTGACTTTGCCGATGACGTGTCCATATTGAATTCAATCACACAAGCAACCCACAAACTAACGAGCAATCTTTCACACTTGCAGAACAGGTTGGTCTCCAGATCAATTCTGCCAAGATCAAAATTATGGACCTCACAAACTCGACAGACAACATCCTAATAAATGGCCAAACACTGGAGAAAGTTGAACATTTTACATATTTGGTAGTAAAGTGTCAAACAACGGAGACACGATGAAAGAAATAAACTCGTATTGCTATAGCAGCTTGTGCCTTCACTAAATTAACGAATATCTGGCAATCTCAAGACCTTAGTATATGCACACAAGTTAAATTATTTAGGTCATGTGTGATTCCTGTATGACCTACGTTGTGAAAGTTGAAATCAACAAAGAAAATTGATAAGAAACTGGACAGCTTTGAGAATAAATGTCTCAAAAATTATTAAAAGTAAAATGGAGTGATTTCGTTTCTAACAACACAGTGAGAGATAGAACACACCAACAACCCGTATCAAATATTATAAGGAAACGAAGGTGGAAATATTTAGGTCATGTTCTTAGATCAGACGAAAAGAGACTAAATCGACAAGTCCCTTGTGTCACCAGTTGGGGAAAGAAAACGTGGAAGACCAAAGACCACTCTTCGAAGAACCATCCAAAAAGAAAGTAAACTATTGGGATGTAAAACCATACAAGATTCAACTGCAGCAAAGAACCGTATCACATGGAGATCTAAAACCTCTGCCTATTGCCGCTTTGGCTCAAAGGAATAAACTAACTAACTTCTTCCACCATTTACTTCTTTATAGAAGTTTGTTATGTTATGTGACATAATGGCACACCTGGCATTCCCATGCATGCACTTTCCTCTGTTGCAGCAGCCATCTCAAAGTCCACATGCTCACTGTATCCATGAGAAGTTGATTAGTATATCTTCTCTCTCTACCATGAAGATGACACTGTCTGGCATGTCCAAACTTAACTTCTAATTCTCGCACTCGTTCTACTGTCTGAGACTCACCCATATCAGATAAATGAGAGCTTACTGCATTGATGACATCTGCTCTGTTCATACTTCGTCAGTTTGTGTTGGGGCATTGTTTGCAAGAAAGTCAGCACATTTGTAACCCTGGACTTCATAGAAGTATTGGAGGGAATGTAGTGATCTTGTGTGTGCTTGTTCTAAGACATATTGTAAGCTGTTATTTTAAATCTCAGTGGACACTTACAGTAACAAGTTACCAAGGAAGAATCTCAGAGTGGATGTGGATACTTACAGTAACAGTAACCAAGAAAATATCTCAGAGTGGCCGCTAACAGTAACAAGTTACCACGGACAAAATCTCAGAGTGGATGTGGACACTTACAGTTAACAGTTACCAAGGAAGAATCTCAGACTAGACAACAGTAACAGTTACCAAGGAAGAAACTCAGACTGGACACTTACAGTTAACAGTTACCAAGGAAGAATCTCAGAGTGGACACTTACAGTTAACAGTTACCAAGGAAGAATCTCAGACTGGACACTTACAGTTAACAGTTACCAAGGAAGAATCTCAGAGTGGACACTTACAGCAACAGTTACCAAGGAAGAATCTCAGACTGGACACTTACAGTTAACAGTTACCAAGGAAGAATCTCAGACTAGACAACAGTAACAGTTACCAAGGAAGAATCTCAGACTGGACACTTACAGTTAACAGTTACCAAGGAAGAAACTCAGACTGGACACTTACAGTTAACAGTTACCAAGGAAGAATCTCAGAGTGGACACTTACAGTTAACAGTTACCAAGGAAGAATCTCAGACTGGACACTTACAGTTAACAGTTACCAAGGAAGAATCTCAGAGTGGACACTTACAGCAACAGTTACCAAGGAAGAATCTCAGACTGGACACTTACAGTTAACAGTTACCAAGGAAGAATCTCAGACTGGACACTTACAGTAATAGTTACCAAGGAAGAATCTCATACTGGATGCTTACAGTTAACAGTTACCAAGGAGGAATCTCAGACTGGACACTTACAGTTAACAGTTACCAAGGAAGAATCTCAGAGTGGACACTTACAGTAACAGTTACCAAGGAAAAATCTCAGAGTGGACACTTACAGTAACAGTTACCAAGGAAGAATCTCATACTGGATGCTTACAGTTAACAGTTACCAAGGAAGAATCTCAGACTGGACACTTACTGTAACAGTTACCAAGGAAGAATCTCAGACTGGACACTTACAGTTAACAGTTACCAAGAAAGAATCTCAGACTGGACACTTACAGCAACAGTTACCAAGGAAGAATCTCAATGTGGACACTTACATTTAACAGTTACCAAGGAAGAATCTCAGACTGGACACTTACAGTTAACAAGGAAGAATCTCAGAGTGGACACTTACAGTAACAGTTACCAAGGAAAAATCTCAGAGTGGACACTTACAGTAACCAAGTAAGAATCTCAGAGTGGACACTTACAGTAGCAGTTACCAAGGAAGAACCTCAGAGTGGACACTTACAGTTAACAGTTACCAAGGAAGAATTTCAGAGTAGACACACGTTTCATATTGTACATCCCATTATTTTCCATGCAACAAACTGAATAAATTAAAATTACCAAGGAAGAGCCTGAGAGTGGACACCAGTGCACCAGGCCAGGCTGTAATTTGTGCACTTTGTTCAAACTTTGCTTTAAACTGGAGATAGTACACTCCATCATTTCTTTCTAGACCACCTGAAAAAGAAAGAAATATTCCAATTAAACATTTTTGACGAGGGACACTGAAGATAAGAAAAGCTAACTTTCATGCAAAAATTAGTCAGAGGTGCAATATTAGGCGCCCTGACTATGCCTGCAGTCATCGTGGAAGAACAAAAAAACTTTAACAATTATTGTATAAATGTTTCGCGAGTGTGTTGTCGGTGCTTGCGAGGGGAGCAAAGAATAGTAACACTGCAATGTACACTGCATGTTGCAAGAGGCGAACAAGGTAGGGACTAGGAAACTACCTAGTAAATAAAAAGTGTCGCAGAAATCTGAAGTGCTGGCTTACTTGTAGGCACATAACTGGCAAAGCATACAATCACTCTTATGCTCAGATTACATACAAATCTCAGTGGTTTAACAAGAGAGCATTTGAAG
Source organism: Arion vulgaris (assembly GCA_020796225.1). Taxonomy (NCBI): domain Eukaryota; kingdom Metazoa; phylum Mollusca; class Gastropoda; order Stylommatophora; family Arionidae; genus Arion; species Arion vulgaris. The sequence continues at coordinate 32,807,622 of CM036758.1, read as the reverse complement.
CAGAACTGCAATTTTTCTAAAGAGCAAGCCTTAACAAAAATCATTACTATGATTCTTATAACAGTACCCAAATAAAAATGAGAAAATTTAAGTATTTTGGACATATAAAGAGACACAATGGTTGGAAAAGACCATTATGGAAGGAGATATCAGAAAGAAAAGGAAGACCACAGAGAAGACGGATTCAGGGTGTAACTGATGATATAAGCATGAAGGCTGCAGAAGCGAGACAACTGGTTTGAGAGAGAGAAATTCCAAAGGACTGTTAGGGTGGCAAAGTTCTGCTCAGGGCAAGTTATTGGATGATGATTTGAGCATGACGACTGCAGACGTGGGACAACTGGCCGGTCTGGAGTGTTTGAAGTAAAAGAAGAAGTATAAATGTTTGCGATAAATGATATTTATTCCAACATGGTATGCAACCTTGAGGATTACACAAAATATGATATTTTAAAAAAGACCTAAATGTTACACTTGTGTGTGGCTGGTTATCTTGCTGGTATTTTGAAGTAATTTTATCTATCTAGTCCCAGGAATTTTTAAACACTGTATCAGAATGACAGCAGGACAGATTAGTGTAGAGTGTTCTCTTTTCGAATCTGACACGAAAAGGTTATATGTTCATTTCTCACACTCAACGTTTTACTCTTCTTCTTCTTGCACTCGCCCTCTACGAATTCAGGCATAGTCAGGGCGCCTTGTAACAGATTTTTGTGTAAGGCCTGCTTTTCGTATTATTGGTGTCCCTCCCCCATATAGGCGTGTCTTCTCCGACTTCAGAGGTAATTGTAGTTTAGGTCCTCATATTAATGGTCTGGAATCAGGAAACCTATTGTCCAACCGCTTATCAACAATTTTTGATTCATGCCCCGGACCCTGGAATAACTACAGCATAGTTATAACTATAACTAGTGATGATTCAACCTCGCTGTCAATATTTTACAAGTGATGAAAAGTATTGGTCCTCCTACCTCCTGCACACTTAAAGCAAGAAATGTGAAGTAATAGGTGCTTTATACCCTATGGTCTTCAAAAGACAAGACATTTTTACTTTTTCATCGGCGAAGTGGTTATGACATTTGTCTGGCATTCTGAAGATTGTAGGTTCGAATCCGGTCTGAGTCAATCAGGGTAACAAGCCCATGTTGTTTAAGATTGTGTTAGTTTTGTCTTGATCACAGTGAGGTCTATCTAACACTCCTTCTTTCCTTCCTTTTGTTTGAAATCATCTTCAGGTGCCATCTCTACATCAAAGATTGGCTACAATGGACCTCCAACTCCCGGGACTGCAAGAATAGCAAATCAAACGGAGTGTAGAATTATTCTAGAAGAACTTTCTCTAAGAAGAAGTCTGTAAAAGTCTGTGATTCCAGCTAGACCATTGCCGTAGTAACTTATCTTAACCACATTTGCTGTGAAGCGCCGTGGGGCGAGTTAGTTTTCTATCTTGTGCCAGGTGTGTTGCGCTTGATGTTGTCAGTCCATGCTTTTGCAGGGACTGAGATGTTGTCCATCCATTGTGTTCTTGGCCTGCCTCGTGCTCTGCGCCCTGAGTGTCGATTATTGTAGGCACATGATGGTAGTAAATGTGGTTCCATTCTAATTAGATGGCCGAACCACTTGATTCTTTGCTTCTTGATGTACTGTATGCATGGTATAGCACCAACGATGCTTCTGATATTCTCGTTTCTCACTCTATCTCTCCTTGTAACGTTGACATCTCATTTCACATGTAATCTTCACCTAAATATCTATATATATATATATACCACAGCCTTTTAAGTTTTACACACTGTCATTTGCAGTATGATGTTTCTTGCTAGCTTGACATCGACATGGGAATGTGAGGTGCCCATTTGCACAAACTCCTCTCAACCATACTATTTTCACACAAATAATGACAAGTTTTACTGTGACAACTATGAGTTTGCACTTGTCTCTCTTGCCTTCAGCCTCCTAAGTCTCTTGTAACTGTTGCTATCCATGTTGCGTATGAGCTGAAACATGATGAAGTGTCCTCTGTTTATGTTTAGCCTGGATAGCTGATATGGGAATGTCCTTGCTCATTTGCAAACTCCCTCTTGACCCTAATGTTTTCTTCCAGAGGAAAGAAATATTCCATAAGTTTGAAATTAAGCAGGATTTGCAAAAGATGCCAGAAGATGAAATGGTATATACCTAAAAATCAATTGCCTTTGCGTTCTTCCTATTTGTGGTCAAGGATTATACTCCTCTAGCCTTATGTATAACTGTGCTAACCCACACTGCACTGGGAATTTTCCTATCAGGGTTTACTCTCAGAATCCAATCTCAAGACAGTGGGTTGGACACTGCAGATCAATAAAGCCAAAGGATTGACTTCATTGTGCTGGGTTTTACCCCATATGGCTCGGCCCTTCTTCACAGAAATCCTAGGGGTCTCTGGAAGAATGCATTTGTGAACAGAGCGGCGTGGTCCGGATTTCAACAAACGACCTTCAGACAGCAAGGCAAAGGTTTAACCACAGAGACCACCTAGAGAACTACAGATAGTATCATTCAATATCATACAGTAACAAATAAAACAAGTATCATCTAATAAAGATATCAACTAGACAAACACCAACACTAAACAATCAAACATGATGACAAGTTTTTATCTCAGTGATACCACCACGGAAGACACATTAGATCATTAAAAATCTATTAAGTAACCGACATTATCAAATGACAAAGTACCTTCTAAGGACTGCAGATGAAGGCCAAAGATCTAGTTTTGTATGAGATTTGGATAAGAAACTGGGTTACAGATCGCAGTTTGAGAAACAGATAATTTACATTTTTTTTGGTAGAAACAATTATTGTTTTTTTTTGTATTTTGTACTTCGAGCTGAGAATGACTGGATACATTGGGGGATCCTTTTATCTTCCCACCCCCCTCCTCTAACATCTCACTGAGGCACAGAGGAAGAGAAGAAGATCCTCACATCTCCCCCAAACACTTCACAGGTAAATGAAGGAAGAGAAGAAGAAAATCCTCACATCTCCCTCTCCAACACTTCACTGAGGTACAACAGAGTATAGTAGAAGAAAAATCTGAAATTACCCAAAATAACGATGAAATAATCATTTAACAAATACAATTACCTATAATAACGTGGGATAGGAAACATCCGAGTACAACAAACCATCCATAACCCCCATCTGGTACTGGTAGTTTTTCTGCTGCTGTTGTCGGTTTATCTTGTTGGCTAAAGACATCTGTCAAACCATCTTCAGTCTGAAGAAAATAGACACATTGGTAGAGGTTATAGTTCATAGAGGTTATAGTTCATAGAGTCTTCTTCTTCTTTGAATGCTCCATATCGCTCAATGGTTAAACCAATCTTTGTGATTTTTATGTGATCTGAGATGAAGAGTGATTGTATGTTGTGCCAGATATGTGGATACTAGTAGGCCAGCACATCCGATTTACGCTATGCTTTTTATTTACTAGGGTAGCTTCTCTAGGCCCTACCTCAGTCGCCTCTTATGACTGTCTTGTAGGTCACAGTGTTACTACTCTTTGCTCCCTTGTGAGCCCGGCAACACACTGGCGACCATAGAGCCTAAAAGGCGAAGGTTTACTTCATTGTACCGGGTTTCCATGTATGGCTTCATCCTTGTCTGTAGAAATGGCACGCCATCTAATAAAAGTTTTGCACAAAGCATGAACTCCGTAGCTCCAACTACAATCCTAGGGTTCTAAAAATGTGCACATGTGACTCAGTCCAGATTCAAATTCACAACCTTTAGAACAGGTAAACGTCTTAACCACTTCCATGAGACCCCTATAGTATATAGTTCATAGAAGTTATAGTTCATAGTTCAGTGGTTCTAGTGCATTGTTGATAAACATAATCGTTGTGGGTTGTCGAATTAAATATAAAAAATGTTCACATCAGCAGGTGTCAGCAAAACATATTGTAGTCTTTAGCGACTTAAGATACATTCTCCAGGATATAAGGTATAAAATCAGTTTGCTGTCCAAGAAATTAGAATTAGTTCTACAGTAGATACCAGCACACTGTGGCATCCCAAAAATGAAAAGGCTGACAAACTTGCACACGTGGAAGGAAGCTCAACACAACCACACCCATAACAAAGCTTTACAGAAGCAAAGACTCTATTGAAACAGTCCAGAATAATGATGTAGAGAAAAAAAAACATAGGATACAACCCAGAGCAGGACAACAGAAATACATTAAAACAGAAAAGCGCAGACCAGTCTTCAGACTTAGAACAGGACATTGCTGTCCCAGAGCACACCTCCATAGAATGGGTTGCCTGTAGCTGTGGAGCACCAAAGCAGTCTCCAGCACACGTCTTGCAAGACTGCCCCAGCTTGAGCAGTGTTAGAATGGAAATCTGGTCAACAGAAACTACCCTTCAGAACTATAGGAGACTGGTGAAGACCTCAAGTACACTGACTTTTATGTCCTTTTATGACACATACAGTAGGCGCATAGCAGAAGTTGATCGCAGAAGACCTTTATCTGGCATAAGTCAGCTCTGATGGACTTCCCTATGACCAATCAGATCCGATACCATGCTACAGTATAGCTCCAGATGTGATACTTTAAAGTGAGGTTTTCAGTTTGTAAAATTTCACAATGTGTACACATTTGTGTTCTGCTGAATAATATGCACACAATTTGGCCAAAATTCAGATGACCCTGTCCTACATGCCCCATCAGAAAATCAAGATAGAAAGTTGGGACAGAACCATGTTTGAATTACATTGAGAAACAAAGAATGCAGTGATTCGACCACTTAATAAGATTGTAACCAAACTCCACTGTATACAGTCTTCTACAACAGAACATCAGGAAAGACATCATTATCTACACCGATGGTTCTGTCAAGCGTGTCACCAGATCATCATGGGCTTACTCAGCATGCGAAATAGTCACGCACTTCATGAGGACTCGGGCTTTTGAGACAACGACATCGAGAATGACTATGGAGATCACCGCTGCTTCCAGGGCTCTATCATGGGTGGCTGAGCAACAGGTTACCCATACGATCATCTTATCAGACTCAATGAATATGCTTCAACTGATTGAATCTGGAAGTATGCGTGTGGAATGGGTGGACATCATTTGGAGATCACATCTCAAGAAAATGACTTGGCTGTACACGCCTGGACATGCTGGGTACGAGCGTGCCAACTCTCTTGCAAACAGTGCCCGACTCAAGTGGGCAGAAGTATGGACAGAGCCGATATCAATGTGGTACGCTCTCAAATGTGTGACATGGGTGGGTCTCAGACACTGGAACGAGTTTGAGAATTAGGCATTAAGTTTGGACATGCCAGACAGTGTAGTCTTCGTGGTAGAGAGAGAAGATATAGTAATCAATTTCTCATGGGTACTGTGAGCAAATGGACTTTGGGATGGCTGCTGCAACGGAGGACAGAGCACAAATGGGAATGCCCAATGTGTCATGACGTTGATCGCATAACATAACATAAGGAAAGACAGCAAAAAGATGGTTGTGTGGCATTGCAGAATCCTATCAAAGAGCAAAATAACAATCACCCAAGCCACCAGAACAGCGCAAAACAGAAAACCATGACACTGGGCAACAACCTGGTAGCAATGTGCCAACAAAAGAAGAAGAAAGGTTTTAAAGATGAAGGATTGACTTCATTATACCAGATTTTACCCCATATGGCTCGGACCTTTCCCGCAGAAATAGCATGCCACCGGCCGAGAATATTGCACAAAGCACAGACTCCGTAGCTCTAGCATCAATCCTAGACGTCTCTGCAAAAAATTCACATGTGAACAGAAGCGCGCAGTCTGGATTGGGTAATTATGATACAAACTTCCCATCAACAAGTTGCCCCATAAATGCTCTATTCTTATGACAGCGAACACCACTCAAAATGCTTATCATTGTCTTCTGTGAACTTGTGATGGATACAGAAGTCAACAAACACTGGCAGTTTGCACATGCATTAAATTCATAAGACAGTTGTCTAAGTGCCAACACCAACCGTCCACCACTCAAATTTTATTCACATTGGAGAAAACAGCTGTCACAACAAAAAACAGCAGTCTGCATAAGGCAGGTGATAATACTTACTAATTGTTAATCCCAGAAGAAAGAAAAGAAAATCGAAAACAAATATGAGAACTTACCAAATCTCTGAATGAGCCAATAGAGATCTTGTAGTCACCCTTTGTTTCCTCCTCTTCAACATTAGCATGTTCTGTAGGTTTGTCTGCAGTCTCTAGTACCTCTTTGGGGCTTTCTGTATGTTCAATTAACTTCTCATCAGCTTCTGCTTCATGAAGTTCTTCAATATTTTGTACCATGGCTACTCAGAGCTGTCAAAACAAAATAAAATGTGATTTAAAATTATGGTAAAGGCATTCTTCCGCCCGAGTGGTTACCGGAGGCCAAATTAGGGGCATTATTGGCTAATGAACTAACATCGAAGCGCTCTGTGCAAACCCATAGGTGTTCAGTCTCCTCCAGCAGATTTCAAAGGGTATGCATACTGATGGTTCCTGTGGCTCGTTGGTTAAACACACTTCTCTCTCTGCTCCTCAAGCAATAAGCTCTACTTGTAAAAGAATAGACCACTGTTACCTGCCACACGTCGTAAGAGGCAGCTAAGGGTTGTCGTAGGGCTAGCTACCCCACTCTGTAAAAACACTAGATAGCTACAGAAACCACACAGGGAAATTCATAGCTCGTGACCTGAGGAAGATGAGACCTTGAAAGGAAGGAACACCTGGAGGCGGGAGTTGGAGACGGAATGAGGAGAGAGTGGAGAGATCTAGAAAAGGTGACGTTGGATAGGAAAGCCTTAGTTGCGGACCTATGCATCCCTATGGGTGAAGAAGAAAGGCATTCTTCATTTTCTTCTGAGCGATCTTCTAAGACTAAAACTTTTTTACAGACAATGAGCAGCCTTTTCACAGACACTGCAGCTTTTTTTTTTCTGACGTCATGCAGCTTTTTCCCCAGACAAAACAAAAGTAAAGGAACCCTCTTTATACCATGTTGTATACAGAGTAATATGGTGTTAGGCCAGTATTTTTCATTGACCTTTGGCACGTGATGGGTAATGTGGTCAACATCAAGCCAGTCGCCTTTACTTCCTAGTGCTTTTCCTGGTGCCCCAATTGAGGCTGGGTCAACCTAAGAGTTGTTACATGCTGAAACAAATTCAGTACTCTCTATGGAATTGAACCCGGATCACTAGCCTAAGAAGGGAGTTCACTAACAACTAAGCTACTGCAGCTCTCTTTTCCCAGACAAGGTGCAGCCTTTTCACAGACACTACGGAGCTGTTATACAGATATCATCCAGCTTTTCAGAGACACTGCATAGCAATTTTTGGTAAAGAATAATTCATGCAACACACTTCATTTGCCTGAAGTCAGAAGTTGGCCACGTTTAGAGCATATACCTGCATATTTTATATTTTATGTCAGATCTACCATTGTCTGCTCCACTGTTGTTTTAGTCTGGTTTGAGTCACAAACTTTTATCCATGCATGTTTTCTCAGTGACTTGATGAGTATGCTCAGTGGCTCTGCAACAATGGCTGAAGTCACAGTAGAGGTCTATGCTGACAAAAATCAAATTTTATTTTTGAGCCAGGGAATGCTGGTGTAAGGGGAAATGAACGCAATGATAGGCTTGAAAGGTATGGTTGCTGTAAAAGAAATGAACGCAATGATAGGCTTGCAGGTATGGTTGCTGTAAAAGAAATGAACGCAATGATAGGCTTGAAAGGTATGGTTGCTGTAAAAAGCGAACGCAATGATAGGCTTGCAGGTATGGTTGCTGTAAAAGAAATGAAGCAATGATAGGCTTGAAAGGCATGGTTGCTTAAAGAAACGAAGCAATGATAGGCTTGCAGGTATGGTTGCTGTAAAAGAAATGAACGCAATGATAGGCTTGCAGGTATGGTTGCTGTAAAAGAAATGAACGCAATGATAGGCTTGCAGGTATGGTTGCTGTAAAAGAAATGAACGCAATGATAGGCTTGCAGGTATGGTTGCTGTAAAAGAAATGAACGCAATGATAGGCCAGCGGAATTAAACCCGCACACACAGAGGGCTAGTCACCCGCAGTCCACGCTACGAATCGCTGGGCAGGCGGACAACCAAGGTCTGACGTCAGTACTGAATCAGAAACAACAAATTAAATTGTTTGGCCACATAAGTAGATTACCAACAGATGGTGAGCCTCAAAGAACAATACTACTCAATACAGGGATACAAAGCAAAGATCATCCACGCTAAAGGTGGATCTCAGAAATAACAGAGACAGTTAAAAAAACACTATTTATGAAGCGCGCACAATAGCCCTGTTCTACAAATCTCTTCTTGCCATGTGGTGCTGGAGCCCATAGGAAGCAAAGAATAGTACCACAGTGACCTACTAGACATGTCGTAGAGGCGATTGATGTAGGACCTAGGAAGCTACCTAGTAAATTTTTAAACGCATAAATCGGATGTGCTGACCTACTTGTAGGAGCATAACTGGCACAATGTACAATCGCTCTTAGGCTCAGATCACATACAAATCACACAGAGTGGTTAACAAGTGACTGATATGGCGTTCAAGAAGAAGAAATCTCTTCTAATCCCGATGCTGTGAGACAAAACAAGATTAGATTGATGGAGACACAATTAAAAAGTAGCTCCAGTGTTCAAGTTGAGTATAAAAGAACCCGTGGCAGTTCAAAATCGAGAAGAGCAGGTCAGGCACAATTCATTAGAAAGAATTTATTTTTTTTTATTCCCACAAAATTATTTTACCCTCTTCTACATTACATCGGGGACCCTCACCGGTGATACAGAGTTTGTGCAGTGCTGCTGAGATTTTCCTGCGTAAGAAATAGATTAGAGCACACATGATTACTCACCAAAGTGCAATGATGTTGGTCCTATCAATCAACAAAAAGTAACAAAGATGCATAAACCTTGAGCTATCCAAATTAAAAACAAATGAAGTCACAGTGTCTGTATTTTATATAACAGCTTCAGAAATGATGCAACCAACACAACAATTTCTACAGCCAATATTTTCTTTGAACAGAAGTTTGAGTGGCAAGCTGTGAATCTCATATCAAATAAGCATGTACTGACACCCCAGTTTTGAAAGTACTATCATCTTAATCAGTAACGCCAGCTTATGAACAGACAAAGTGGGGGGCGTCAATTCCTTAGTTGATTAGTTCAAATAGGAAACAAACAGCTTACCACTCCATTAACTCATAACTGGTTGGTAAAACATGTGAGGCCCATGACAAAATATCAATATAATTTCAATATAAATTAAAATAATTACTTATTTTTCATTACACTTGCTGTAACTTCTTATAAGTTATTAGATTCTGAATCTGTGTGTTTTCTCATATGTGGTTACATTAACGTCAATCTATTTGCTAACACTGTAATTAAACGAACCGTTGCCAACAGGAGACTTTTTTAGCTCATAATATTATTACTTACCCGACTTTCCGCTGTAATATGAAAAACTGCTGTGAATGCGATGTCATCCAACAACACTACACACGTTACATTGATTGTTCTTGTTAACAATGCGGCATGCCTAGATTTAAATCACTTCACTAAATAATGAAAAATGTCAACTACACAAACTTATAAGAATAAAAATCGCTCATCGTCTATCCGATATATAGTATGATATATTAACTACCTACCTTCTACTTCTAATACTAAAAACGTGGTTACCTTCACCTTGTCATTATATGTAATATGTAGACTAGACAAGTCCCAAACTGCTTGCAATATTGTAACCTGACCCACTTATCACAACCAACACCACTGACAACACTCATGTGATAAACTTCCAACTGTTATACGAAAAAAACCCGTTCGATTACATAATAGCTGTGATATTTTCATCGTTGAAGCTCTAACTGATAAATTTACACTTTTAATAGCAAACAAAAGAATACATTACTTACCGGCGTGTGGGTGTGTTTTCAATCAAAGCTTACAGATTTTGCGAAGCAGAAACATTCACTGATTCACGATACACGTTGACGACTGCGTCTTTGCGTGAAGCAGACGACACGTCGTCAGTCTGTTCATTTCTCAAAATGTATTATTCCAGTACATTTTTTATTTCCACATAGTGACACTAAATAGTAAAATTACCCACATGCAATTAGAAGAAGTGTAGTTAATGTTAATAGATGAAAGAGTATTTTTGTATGCTTCGAATCAAACAAAATAAGGCTCATTTTCTAGCGTCGAAGTATTTTTGGATACAAACTTAAGACTGCTGATGAGCGAATAGTATAACTACTTATTACTCGAATACCAATTGTCCGGTTCCTATCATTCCGAATCTACGTATTTTGTGGAAACAACGTTATCGGGTTGTTGCCCAGTGTCGTGGTTTTGTTTTTGTCTTGCGCTGCCATGCAGGATTCTACCACGACCTACTCTATAAATATAGTAGGTCGTGATTCTACTATGCCATCTAACCATCTTTTTTCGTGGTCTTTCTCTCGCCTTTTCCCCAGATGTTCTGTTGTAGAAGACTGTGTATAGAGTGGGGGGTAGTTCATGAATATAATTCAACGAAGGTTCTGTCCCAACTTTCTCTCTTATGCTGATGTTGGTGACACTGTTTTTTAAATATTTTTGGTACTAGTCTTTTATACAACCCCAAACAAGCGGATGTGGCTATTTTTAGATCTGTCGTGACGCGTCGGTGGAGGTCGTTGGATGGTCCATTTTAGGGCAGGTAAACCAGTTACAAATTTGGTAACAATTGCGGCTATTTTTAGATATGTCCATCAGTATTCGTTAGTATTGTATTCGACATTACTATTCGCCGTTATAAGCGTCTTCCGGTCAGGCATTATCCATTCTAGTATTTGCGCCAGTTTCAATTGTTCATGGCAAGAACTGTCAATCCATATATTGCAAGCACTGTCAATTATTTGCACTATTAGAATTTAACAATTTATTAACAATTTAACATATTATTGTAAATCATGAATTTCATTGCACTATCAGCCCTGACTGAAGACAAGGCAAGGTGCGTTGCTTTTCTTCAGACACATGGGGTGTTGCATACTGGTAGGGTGTGTTCAAATAACCATGATATGACGTTATCTTTAGGCAAGAAGAATGGCTGTGTTGATCGCTGGCGGTGCCGGAGAACCACTTGTCGGCAAGATATACCTCTCAGGACGGGAACTTGGTTACAAAGTTCCCGTCTAACATATAGGCAGATAATTCTGTTTATATACTGTTGGTGTAACAAATTGGCAAATATAAAATATTGTCAGGAGTTAGACATGTCGAAAAGTTCTACTATTGATTGGTCTAATTACCTCCGGGAGGTATGCGCCAATAAACTCCTTCTAAACCCTGCTGTAATAGGAGGGCCAAATACCATTGTTGAGATTGATGAGAGCCTATTCACTAGGCGAAAAAATCACGTAGGGAGAACTTTTTCCCCACAGTGGGTATTTGGTGGTATATGTCGTGAGACCAGAGAATGCTTCATGTTCTGTGTTGCCGATAGAACAGCAGCAACTCTGCTACCAATCATTCAGGCACACATTAGTCCCGGTACTACTATTGTATCCGACCAATGGCGTGCCTATAACGGAGTGGCAAATATTGTTGGATATGATCATCTGACAGTTAACCACTCCAGGAACTTTGTTGATCCAATCACAGATGCACATACACAGCACATTGAACGTCTGTGGAGATCAGCAAAGGAGGAAAACAAGAGTCGCAATGGGACTCGCAGACATCTGCTAGAGTCCTACTTGTGTGAATTTATGTGGCGACGGCGTATTTATCCGCAGGTATTGACGCCTTCAACGCCATTCTTGACGACATTGTTGCTTTTTGGTCTCCAGAATGAACACATGCCACATATGCAAGCTGCAGTTAACTCATATCCATAATGAACACACGCCTTCTCGACTCACACCACCCAGGTCCTTTTCAGGGCCATCGTCACACCACCCAGGTCCTTTTCAGGGCCATCATCACACCACCCAGGTCCTTTTCAGGGCCATCGTCACATCACCCAAGTCTTTTCAGGGCCATCCTCACACCACCGAGGTCCTTTTCAGGGCTATCCTCACACCACAAGGTCCTTTCAGGGCCATCCTCACACCACCGAGGTCCTTTTCAGGGCCATCGTCACACCACCCAGGTCCTTTTCAGGGCCATCCTCACACCACCCAGGTCCTTTTCAGGGCCATCCTCACACCACCCAGGTCCTTTTCAGGGCCATCGTCAAATATCTCAATTAACATCCTACGTGCACAAGAGTTAATTAGTTGCACTTATTAATTTACTAACCATTCTGTTTACTCCAATTTCATTAACTACACTTTCCTGCAGGTTACGATCTCCTTCAGAGATTGGTGCACATTTGCTTACTTGATGATGGCAAACTTGTGGCGTGAAGATTTCCTAGAGCGTCATTTGCAAACAGAAGTGTTCAACCTGGGCCTTGCTAAGAGCATTCATCAGGCTAGTGTTCTGATCAAACATAGACCCATCAGGTTTGCGTGTTTTTATTACAGCCCGCACCTCTAAAGAGAAATTTTGAGAATCCAGGTTTGGATTCTTTTCTCTCTCTTGTCTTTTAACCCGGATTGGGGCATAGGACAACCAACTCATGCCAAGTTTTCTTCAACTGTGCATAAATTCTGCCTGTTCATCTCTTAGTACTTCATTTGTAGCTTTCTTGAGTCTCTCTAGGATGTTGTGATTTGTGAAAGTACTAGCTAACCCTGTTTTGCTCGTGATATAAGTTGCAGCTTGTTGCCTCGTTTCTGCAAGATCCATATCCCTGGAATGAGAAAGGTATGCACTCCAGACGAACAGCATTGAGCACCAGCGTCTGCTTTCCAAAATCATTTCCTGCTCTGATAGTGGCAATTCCGTTAACTATAGGTGCATTATAAGTCCACTACCCGTGCAAATTTCTTACGATTTGTTTGCATTTATGTAGCTTTTCCCAGCATCCGGGAGAGGCTTGCGAAGGTATTTACTCTGGGATTCTGCTAGTCTGTTTTGCGGTTAGATCCTGTATAATATAACTACTCTTGCACTACTACTTAACCATTCAGGATCCTCTGTCTGTTTCCAGGGTCACATGTACTTCTTCAATGATCCAGCTACCCAAGATCCAATAATTATTGTAAATCTGCAGTAGCTTTATTTTTGCTGCAGTTCCCAAGTTCTTGATCATCTCATTGGATACACCATCAACTCCTGGTGATTTTCTCCATTTTTATTTGGATATCGCCAGTTCCAGTTCTTTAAATGTGATTGGGGTCTTCATAACTTCAGGTATGGTTTCATCTTGCTCTACATTTTGCTTTTTCTCACGAATCTCACTGTTTCATTGAGCTAATTTCAATATTACTGTCTTTAGCAAAGGAGTCTGCAAAATGATCAGCTGCCTGTTTTCCTGTGAGGATGTTTCCATCTTTGTTCAATGCAATCTTTGGATTTCTTCCTGTACCTTCATCATTAAGTTGTTTTACCAGCTTCCACAGTTTCCTGGTATCTCTTTCAAAGTTTAAGGACTCTTTAAAGTTTTTTCCTTCCAGCTCCTCTGCCTGGCCTGCAGCTTGTCCCTTTGAAATATAGCCTTGGCATGCTGATATTTGTTGTGGTGTTCTTGGCACGGAGTGGTCTCTGCCTGCTTTTGTGAAATTTCTACATTATTGTGCAGTAGTTCCAATTCACTGCTCCAGTAAGGTGCACAGGGCGAGCACCATATCTTTTCAAATACATATTCATTATGCGTTAGTGCGTGGCAACCTGATTGCTATAGTGCGCCTCTTGGCTGGTTGCCTCTGACTTCAGCACTCTTATTGCTAGAGAAGACTGTAGTCTAACTCGAGGAATAGAAAAGTTGTAAAAGAAGTAGGAGATAAGACAAGAAAAAAGGGCTGCCATTTAACCCATAGTTGGGGTTGGGTTGGTTGCAGCCAGAGCATTTACCACTCGCAGGTGGGTTCTGCGATGTCACCTTATGAGGCCCCATCCTGCTCCCCACCTTTCGGTCTGGCCTTTGACCTTTAGTCTCTTCGGCTTGTTAGACCTGCCAGGAGTTAGACTCCCGCCGACATAGCCTGAAGGATCACCAAGGCACGCAAACCCTCCAACCACGGTAAGGTAGGCTAATCTGGAGGGGTTCGAGTCTAAAAATGGTGCTCCGATCTATTCTTGTAAGGTGGTTGATGTTATCATTAAGGTTAGGGCTGGCCATATGGCTGTACACCTCTCTTCCCGTGTCTCCCATTGCCCATCTTTTCAGCCAAATTTCTTTATTTGTTGCCATTAGAATTTGCTTTGCTGTATGGAGAGTTGTTGCTGTGATTGGTTGTTCCTGTGTTGATCCTTTCTTGGCTAGCCTATCTGCTTTATCATTTTCAGGTGTGTTTGAATGTCCAGGGATCCACTGCATAGTTATTTTGATGTAATGTCTGTCAATATCTAAGGCTATCTGGGATATAGTTCAGATTTACAATGTCCACCTTCTTCTAGAGCTTGAAAGGCAGACATTGAATCTGTGAAAATAATTGTTTTGTGCCTTGGATGGAAAGGCATTGAAAACAGTCTTCATGTGGTAGAAAGCAGCTTCTATCACAAGAATTTTTCAGCCTCATAATTGGAGCATATCTCCCCACATGCACCAAACAGCTCTTCAGATGATCGGTCTGGGTATTGTATATATATACTCCGTAACCTGCTTTGATTGTGGCTTTAAATACAGATCCATCAATATAGACATGTACCCATTCTTGGGGATAGGCATCAATGGTTCTTTGAGATGCTATCATAAGGCTGAATGGGTCGGAGCGTTTTGTTGCTTCATCTATCAATTTTGTTCTAATTTCAGGTGTATTCAAGAGTGTATGTGGTGGTAAGTTTGCTATTACTCTCTGCAGCTGCTGTCTTGTTTCTGGAAGGTGGTATCTGTCTTTGATTTCCCTGATGTGGTGGAGGATTGACTTTTGTTTAATTCTGTTTCTCTGTTTCCACTTCTCAACAAGTAGTTTATTGGGGTGATCTTGATTCATTCTTTTGCTCCTTTCATAAGCTTCAACAGCAGCTTTGTCCCTTCGCAACCCAAGAGGTTCCACATTTGTGTGTATTTCACATGCGGCGGTTGGTGTTGACCTCATTGCTGTAATCTTCTTAATGCTTTGTTCTTTACATTCACAACATGCTTCTTCAGGTTTGCTTCTTCAGGT
The DNA here is from genome assembly GCA_020796225.1 of Arion vulgaris. Classification (NCBI taxonomy): domain Eukaryota; kingdom Metazoa; phylum Mollusca; class Gastropoda; order Stylommatophora; family Arionidae; genus Arion; species Arion vulgaris. The sequence continues at coordinate 32,792,354 of CM036758.1, read as the reverse complement.
TGAGTTGGCGGTCAAGTGTTACTCCAAGATATGTGGGGTGTTCTCTTAGCAGTTTGTGTGGTACTGTCAAATTAATATACTTGGTACTGACAGGCCATGTCTCATATTCCAGGAATACCACAGGTTGTTCCCTGAGCTCACCATACTTGGGGATTGTTTGTTCTTTGAATTTTGAGTAACAAATACTAGTTCCGTCAGTCTACTTAATTTGATGTATACTTTTATAGGCATCATCAAGGTGCGTATTCTTTATAGGACGTTGCTCTCTGATTAGTTCTGGCCACTTAACCATGATGATCTCTGGTGGGCCCTGAGCCCGATACCAGGCTGTTCCAGCTCCCGCCTTCAAAGCCGTTCTTGACATTGTCAATCTTCCGCCTTTTCTGCCGGCAGCCTTGTGTACTGTAGAGGAAAGACTTCCTTCGACTTTTATAGGCATCACTGGTTATTACAATTTATGGTCAGAAATTGATAGTCAATAACATTGATTAGACAGAATTGCAATATTTTTTTTCTCATCAGGTTGTGTCAAGAGGAAGAATACCAAGAAGGGCCATGATGAAGATTCAGAGGACTAAACATCAAATAGCTTATCCTGAGATTTTGTTTTCTCACTTTGTTCTTGACTAAACATTGACTGCAATTCTCCATTAAAAATGTATTCCTGAGCTATATATTGTGTTATGTCATTGTAATGTGCGGTTGCTTGTATTTAAGAGTTTGATTGAATACATTTGTATAACTTATCTGCGTTAATCTGATATTTTTTAAGAAATATCTCAATTGAAATCTACGACATGTCTGGTGACACAGATGTTCTATGACGCTACCAATACCAAAAACATCTTCATGTCAGCAGCCAGCAAACTAATACCACAGAAGAAGAAACATAAGTCGCCTTCTCGTTCGCTGATGTTCAATATCTACACAATGAGTTCGATTCTATGGATGTATGTTAAACCAAACAATGCCCCAAACAGATACACCCACCTTCCTTGGAATTACCCTTGACAGCAGACTTACCTGAAGGCCAAACATAGATAAGATTCAAAGAAAAGCCATACAAAGACTTTCTGTATTGAAGAAACTAGCTGGAACGTCCTGGGCCGCAAGCTCAAAAATATTAAAACAAGTCTAAATTGGATCAGTCAGGTCCATCATGGAATATGGCTCCTGCTTTTGGACAACAACAGCCAAAACATACACAGAAACTAGACAAAGTGTAAAACATGGGCCTAAGAATAACTCTGGGAGCAATGAAAAGCAGTCCTATCATAGCAATGGAAAGATGGATGGAATACTTCAAGGAACTCCTGAACAGACCAGCACTCTACGACCCCCTCAGATATCCAACCGGCAGAAATTGACTTGGACATCAACTGTGAGAAACCATCCAAGGAGGAGATTAGTAAAGCCATTAAACTTTTAAAAGATGGAAAGCGGCCGGTCCAGATGGTATTCCAGTGGAGGCAGTTAAAGCCAACATAAACACATCCACAGAAATACTGTATAAATTATTTAGCAGAATCTGGGAGACCGAAGAAATACCAGCAAACTGGAGAGAAGGATACCTGGTGAAGCTACCAAAGAAAGGGACCTTCAGAAGTGTGAAAACTATAGGGAATAATGCTGTTGTCAGTACCTGGGAAAATACTAAGCAGAGTCATCCTGGAGAAACTGAGAGATGAACAGGCAGGCTTCCGACCAAATAGATCCTGTGCTGACCAGATAGCCACATTACGCATAATAATAGAGCAAAGTATTGAATGGAAATCCCCACTTTATATCGGATTTGTGGATTATGAGAAGGCTTTTAACAGTATTGATAGGAAACCCTTTGGAAATTAATGAGGCATTATGGAATCCCACAGAAAATTATTAACCTAATAAAAGCAACATATACAGATATGAAATGTAGAGTTCTTCATGAAGGTAAACTAACAGATACTTTTGGAATAGAAACAGGAGTGCGTCAGTGATGTCTTCTATCACCTTTGTTGTTCTTACTGACAATAGACTGGATTATGAAGACCACAGTAACTAACACCAGAAATGGAATCCAATGGACTCTGACAGAACAACTAGATGATCTGGACTTCGCTGATGATATAGCCCTTCTGTCACATACACGAAATCAGGTGTAGGATAAGCTAAACACATTGAATCAAAGGTCCCAGCAAATAGGGCTGAACATTCATAAGGGAAAGACAAAGATATTGAGAATTAACCAAGCAAACGACAACTCGATCTCCCTGATGGAAATCCCACTTCAAGAGGTAGAATCATACACATATTTGGGCAGCAACGTAGACAAAGAGGGTGGAACAGATAGAGATGTTAAAATAAGAATACAGAAGGCAAGAGGAGCTTTCATTGCACTGGGAAACATTTGGAAGTCCAAAGAAATCAAATCTAGAACAAAATTCGGATATTTAACTCCAATGTTAATGCAGTTCTACTGTATGGGTCAGAAACATGGAGAACAACTAAAACAATAGCGCATAAATTGCAAACATTCAACAACTGGTGTCTGCGAAGAATAGAGGGAATAAGATGGTATGATAGTGTCACAAATGAGGAACTTATGGAGAGAACAAGACAGATTCCAGTGAACGAACAGGTTAAAAAAGACGCTGGATAGGACACACTTTGCGAAAACCGGAGGAAATATAACAAGAAGGGTCCTTGCCTGGAACCCGCAGGGACAGCGAAAGAAGGGAGGCCGAGAAATACTTGGAGACGGAGATCAACAATATAAAGAAGAGCTGGAGGGAGCTGCAGGAGATAGCTAGAGATAGGAAGACTTGGTATGAGTTGGTTGAGGGCCTATGCCCCAACCCGGGTAAAAAGGCAAAGAGAGAGAGAGAGAAGAGCCTGCGTTTTTACTGGCAGGGGGCAGGGCAGAGGAATTTGAGGGACACTTGACGGAATCCGTTGAGATAAGAACGGGGATGTCATTTCTGTTCTTGCTATTCCTAATGATTGGCTTCACAGCTATCTGAGATCCTCGCCTAAACCTGGAAAACATCTCACAGGCATAAATGGATATAGAATTATTACCTTGCAAAACACTGTCGGCAAACTGCTTGTAAATTCATAGCCCGTAGAGTTTCAAATATGATGGAAACAAATGGTCTTTTCCCCTCCACTTTCGGCGGCTATCGTAAAGGAAAGGACACATGGTGCAATGCAGCGGTTTTTGCGTATGAGGGTTTCAGATGGCGATACCCTAGGAAAGCTCACCTAGTAAATCAAAATCTGGCTGAAACCGGACGGGCGGGCCTAGTCACCATGGGCACACAATCGTCCCGACGTAGATCACCCCGTTCTTGCCATTGGACCAATTATACATCAAAATAAGAATGATCAAATTGGTCGTGAAGAATGAACGAAAGAAGAAGAATATGGCGACAGAAACGGCTGCAGCCGCCATTGACTTGCAGGACGCATATAACAATGTCTCTTACACCTTACTTATGCAGTTATTGATGAATATGCAGGTGGAATCAAGCTTGGCAAGTGGCTTGCTGCTGCCCTTTTTGAGCGCACGTTATCAATGTGTTGTGGTTCATGATCATCACAACCACAAGTCCTAATGAGTCTTCCTCAGGGATCACCACTCTCGCCAGTCCTGTTCAATGTATACACCGTCGGGGTAACCAGCACACAAAGGGTCGGAGTTGGCAGAACAATGTCGTACGCCGATGATATTCTGGTGTATCGCATGGGCAAGGACAGAAATGAGATCGCATCTGCCATACAGTGTGAACTGAATAGGATTGGTGACTGGTGCAACGAATTCGAAACGAATGTGAACCCAGCAAAGGCTTCTCTGACATGGTTCTCTCTTAACACTCACATAGTAAAGAGACCTACCCCAGTTGTCAACATGTGTAGCAAAGACATTGACAGAAGCGAAACATTAAAATATCTTGGAATACCAGTTGACAGAAATCTGTCATTTAAGAGTCATGTAGAGAACGTAATCCTAAAGGCAAGTAAAGGGCTAACCGCTCTCAAAGTTATGGCGGAGGCGGATAATGAACACTGCCTGCTATTTTTTCTTTATCAGGGACTACTGCTGAACGTGGTGGACTATGGCCTTGGTCTTTTGGCAGTAAGCAGAACATCACGTTATAAGTTAGACAGGATCCAAAATGAAGCGATGAGGCTTATAATTAGTTGCACACGTGACACTTCTTGTGAGGCAATGCGCTATGTCCTTGGATTGCCAACGATGACCATGAGACACAAAGTCGCACAGGAAAAAGCTTATCTAAGAGTTTCTGCGGACACAAATCATCCTCTGCACAAATCCATAAATGAAAACAAGGGCAGGCGATTGAAGAGAGGCCGATCCTGTATGGCCGAGGCATAGGATGTTATTAAACAGTTGTCAGTACACTTGGACGCCTCTGTAGAGAATGGGTCCCGGACTTACTCATCACAACAAAACCGTCGCACACTTCATGTGGACTGCGGGGCTTTCGAGAAAATGACATTGAGCATGACTATGGAGATCACCGCTGCCTCCAGGGCTCTGTCATGGGTGGCTGAGCAACAGGTTACCCATACGATCATCATATCAGACTCGATGAATTTGCTTCAACTGATTGAATCTGGAAGTACGCGTGTGGAATGGGTTGACATCATTCGGAGATCACATCTCATAAAAATGACTTGGTGGTACATACCTGTACATGCTGGAGTGCCGGGTAAGGAGCGTACTGACTCTCTTGCAAACAATGCCCCGAGTCGAGCATGCAGAAGTATGGACAGAGCCGATATCATCGATGCGGTACGCTCTCAATTGTGTGACATGGGCGGGTCTCAGACACTGGAACGAGTGCGAGAATTAGGCGTTAAGTTTGAACATGCCAGACAGTGTCGTCTTCGTGGTAGAGAGAGAAGATATAGTAATCAACTTCTCATGGGTACTGTGAGCAAATGGACTTTGGGATAGCTGCTGCAACGGAGGACAGAGCAGGAATGGGAATGCCCAATGTGCCGTGATGTCGATCGCATAACATAACATTGGTATTGGTTACTAAACTGACGTCATTGTACTCCGGGCAGACCCCTAGGTGCTCAATCTCCCCCCAACATATATCGAAGAGTATGCATGCTGAGGGTTCCCGTAGCTAGTTGATTAAACACACACCTAACTCTGCCTCTCAGGCATCCAGTTCTACTTGTACACCGGGTAACTCCAAACTGCCTAAATCGCTGGATCGATTCAACATATATTTCAGTGTCCTCATCCAACAGACAGTCGCGAAGTGACCGAAGAACATCCCCCAACAATCGTTGCTGTTGGTGCAAGCCTGTCCGCTCTCTCATTACCGAAACAAACACGCATGCCCAGGACAGTATATCCACGTAAATACAACAACGGCCCCAGTAAATGAGGCCTCAATCTCCATCCTCATACCAAAAGTAGTTGCCCTGTACGCTCCACTTCGCTCTGCAACAACGCTAGAATGTATTAAAAATGAATTATTAGATATCAGAGTCGAAGAAGAAGATGTCGTAGAAGACGAAGGAACGTCATAATGAATGTATTAAAGAATGAAAACAACATAGAAAAAAGAATAGAAGATATCATATGAAATATTAGATATCAGAGTCGAAGAAGAAGATATCGAAGAAGAAGAACAGAAGATATCGTAAAAGAAGAACGAATGTCATAACGAAAGGAAAAAGACGAAATTGAAAGAAAGCGGAAACTTTGTCATTTTCAGTATACCTCCTGTATTATCACACTGAAACCCCTATAAGCGCTAATGGAATAAACCGCGACACACGATAAACAGCAGACACACCCCCGGAAAACCCCGGAAGCCCGTCTCCCATTTGCTTGGGGTTGTATAAAAGACTAGAACCTATTTTTTTTCAGTTTTCGTAACCATCGCATTTCCCATTCTTCTTCTTCAGCGATCTCTGTTCATGCGCTTAATTTACTGTGGACCACAACTGGGCAGACAGCTTCAGGTCTGTCAGGTTTCCCAAAGCTTAGTTTTCAGGTCGACTGGGTGTGGCCACATGTTGCTTCTCAGCTCACACAGGAGAGGACAGTCTTGCAAGATATGCTCTAGTGTCTGTTCCGCCTGCTGACACTGGCAGAGTGCTGTTTGACTTATTGCTAGTCTATATAAGTGTTTGTTGAGTCTGCAGTGTCCGATGCGTATTCGAAATATAATGACCTGGTCTGTTCTGCTTAGGTCTTTGAGAGAGTCTTTTCCTTAATCATATCCAGTGCAAGAATCAACAGGGCCGCCAGTAGCTAAGGGTGGACCCCTTCGAGGCAGGGGTCCGGTCCCACCACCACCTGGCTGTTTTCCATGGTGGTGGCACCACAGTTATATAAATATTTGCGCATGGCCATTGAGTTGTTCGTATGTGTCGATTCCTCCCCGCCAATGATGGCTGACACATTCCATTTCTGAGGACATCTTTTTTTGAGGTTGTTCTCTAGACAGTTGCAGTCCTCTGCTGACGAGATCTGTCTTCCCGGGTTTGTCTGGAGTCGTCCTACTCTAGATGACTTCAACCTTCTGTTGCCGGGCTCACGAACCCAGGCTTTTATGCAGGGTGTGCTACCTGGACATTGTAGTTTAATCCAATATACTTAAAGGAAAGTGTCATAGAAGTAGAAGACAAGAAAAAGGATGTCCTCCTCAAGAGAGAGAGAGGACAAGTGCTATTTGTCCCATAGCTGGGGGATGGGTTGGTTGCAGCCAGAGCATTTACCACTCGCCGGTGGGTTCTGCGCTGTCACCTTATGAGGCCCCATCCTGCTCCCCGCCTTTTGGTCTGGCCTTTCACCTTCAGTCTGTTCGGCTTGGTTAGACCTGCCAGGAGTTAGACTCCCGCCGACATAGCCTGAAGGATCCTAAAGAGCACAAACCCTCCAACCACGATAAGGTAATCTAATATGGAGGGCATTTCACATGTAGTTGGGGTTTTTTGTGTGTCACGTCTGTGCTTTCCAATACTGATTGAGGGAAGGGACATAGAAGATGTTGATGAATTTGTCTACATTGGAAGTAAGATCAGCAGATCAGGAGGTACAGATGAGGACATTAATGCTAGGATTAGGAAGGCCCGACAGGCCTTTGCGATCCTGCACATGGTGTGGAAGTCCGCTGCCATCACCACGAAAACAAAGCTCAGGATTTTCAGCTCAAATGTGAAGTCGATGTTGCTGTATGGCTCGGAAACTTGGCGAGTCACTAGGGCAAATACAAATAAGATCCAGACCTTTGTCAACGGATGTTTGCGGCGGATTCTCAGATTGAGATGGTATGATAGAGTTACAAACACGAATCTGTGGATAAGAACAGGGCAGGAACCTATGATGACACAGGTCAAGAGGAGAAGATGGTGATGGATAGGCCATACCTTACGGAAGACACAGTCGAGTGTCACTAGACAGGTGCTCTAGTGGAACCCGCAGGGAAGACGAAAAAGAGGACGCCCTAAGCAGACTTGGAGACGAGGTCTTATTGAGGAGCTGAAGAGTGCTCAATTGACCTGGGAGACCATAAAAAGAACAGCCAGAGACCGAGAAGAGTGGCGAACAACTGTTGAGGCCCTATGCTTCACGAGGAGCGGAGAGGATTAATGATGTCTGTGCTTTGCACATTGTCCATGTTTGGCTATAGTAACAAAGAGTAGGCATGTAAACGCTGTTGATCATCTGTTGTTTAGCTGTCAGTGAGATGTTTAGGTTCCTTAACCAAGGGGCTAGTTGGTAGCTCACAGCAGTTGCTTTTCGCACTCTATCTCTCTGTGTAGTCTTCCATCTTCTGTTAACATATTTACTAACTATAGTTGGATTCTTGCACTTAGTTTATTGTAGCCAGTACTAGTTAATATCGTTATACACAAGAGATCGAATCACACATGGTTACTCACCAAATTGCAATGATGATGGCACAATCAGTCAATCAAACACAAAAGATGTATGGACGGCATCAAAAACAAATTTAGAGAAGTGAATGTAAACTTGCAAAGCGCATTAGATACTCGTGCATACGACTTTGCCCACAACACAGCACTGTACAACTTTTAAAAACAATGGAGGACAAGAAGACAATCCACAATTTATTTCATTGATTGATAGAACAATCATCATTGCACTTCGGGGAGTAATCATGTATGCTCCGATCTCTTTCTCACACAGGAAAGATTTCAGCCGCAGTGCATGAACTCCGTAGCACCGGCGAAGGTCCCCGATGAAATGTTGAAGATGGTGAAGATATTTTTGTAGGAATTCTATTTGTAATCTTGTATAATGAATTCAGCCAGGGCAGAAGCTTTCCAGACTGTTCTTCTCAAATTTGAACTGTCAAAGGTTCTTTTACGTGCTCAAATTGAACACGGGACCTACGTTTTATCGTTCGTCTGCGATAGGACTAGGAACTCGATCTCACCTACACTGAGATCATGGATCTCTGAAAAAATATACTGATGGCTCCACGAGGGAGCGAACCTGGTACCTTTGCACGAGAAACGACCCCCCAACCTCTACGCCACAGAGACCCCTGTGAACTTGATTTACAAGCTAATTGTAATAGCCCAAAATCTCATAGTAACGACAAAGTAACGAGTATTATCTGCAATGTTACAAAGATTTACTGATTTTTATAAGTAGCAGTAACGCAAATCAATGTTCTTATCTGTTGAAAATCGAAAGACAAAAAGGAGTAGAACTAGTCTGCCGGGGTTAAATATGAAATATAGGGTTGCTTTTTTATGAGAATTTCTTCTTCGAACGCTCCATATCGACCACTAGTTAATTTAAGCACTCTTTGTGATTTGTATGTGATCCGAGCCTAAGAGGGATTGTACGTTGTGTCTGTTATGCGCCTACAATTAGGCCAGCCCATGCATTCATGCATCGCTTTTTATTTACTAGGGTAGCTTCCTAGGCCCCTACCTCAGTCGCCTCTTATGACATGCCTTGTAGGTCGCAGTGTTACTATTCTTAGTTCCCTTTGCAAGCCTCGGCAACACATGGGCAGTGTGAGGATTTAAAATATCTTTTAACAGAGGCATGAGTTTTCAACATGGGAAGGAGTTTCTTCTTAGTAGTAGTGTGCTAAGTCTTTTGTTGGTGCTTCTTCCACGCAGTCTGTTAGTATTTTTGTTATAGTTTCGATGTAAATGTTATTCTGGAGTAAGCTGTCGTTGAATTTCCAGTGTGGTAATCGTTTGTTTGTGTTATCTGTTTGGTTGTCATTCACTTTTATGACAACTGCTTTGTGATCGGTGAAATTCATGGTGTTTATTGACGTGTTCTGTTTTATGTAAGTCACAAATGACTGTAGAAAAATAACTAAACATGATAACAATTTGAAACCAGTTAATTTTTATACATACATTGTCCCTTTATTTCTCAACATAATTTCCACCAACATTGATGCACTTTTCCCATCGTTTTATCAGTCGTCCTAAACCGGCTGCATAGAACTGCGTGCTCTGTTTCATAAATCACGTTTTCACTTCACATTCAACTTCGGTGTCATTCGCGAAATGTCTTCCACCAAGGTGGGTTTTCAGTGGACCAAAAAGGTGGAAATCGCTATGGGCTAAGTCGGGACTGTAAGGTGGATGTTCCAGAATTTCCCACCTTAGTTGGTTAATTTTCTCCTGAGTTAATCGAGCCGTATGTGGTCTGGCATTGTCTTGAAGAAGCAACACTCCTCTAGTCTGCAGTCCTTGACGTTTTTTTCGAATTGCATCATGAAGCATCGATAGAACTTCACAGTACGAATCAGAATTCACATTGTCACCTTTCTTCTTGAAATTGGTTAAAAGCACTCCTTGACAATCCCAGAGCACCGTCAGCATAACCTTCCCTGCTGATGGCGTAACCTTGAATTTTTGGACACACGGCGAAGAAGGATGTTTCCACTGCATTGAAGAACGCTTTGATTCGGGCTGGTAGTGATGCACACATGATTCATCCCCAGTAACAATCCTGTTCAGCATGTCTTCTCTTCATCTTCGTATCGACAGACACGATACAAGGACAGGCCAAATCGGTTTATTTTGTGTTCCTCCTTCAATTGTCTGGGCACCCACCGTGAGCACACTTTATTAAATTTCAATCGATCATGCATTATGCTGTTTGTTGAACCATGTGTGCACCCTATTGCAGATGCTATAGAGTCTATCGCTACTCGCCTGTCACCTCTAATCTTCTCCTCCACCCGCTGCATGGATGCTTCTGCTGCAATCTCAACATGACGACCAGATCGGATTTCATCAACAATTTTAGAGCGTCCTTGAGAAAACTTTTCTACCCAACTATCCACCGCTTTACGCAACAAACATTTGTCAGCATAAACAGGAAGCATTTCTTTATGAATGTCATTTGCAGGCAGTCCTTTGCCCACAAAAACCGCACAACAGCACGTTGCTCTTTGGTTATACAGTACAGTCGCCATTTTGTTTATACACTGCGCATGCGCATGAAACAAATAGCGCCACCTGGAGAACGGGAATATAAAGTTCGATGTTGCTGTCACCTAATGACACCTTTAGAAAACACTAACTACATTTACCTACCATCCCACAGAACTTTGTGACTTACTTTATTGACTCGCCCTCGTATGTGCGTAGACTTGGTCTAGTCTGGACTTTCTTCTGGTTATGTGTGTTTTGCTCGTGAAAGTTGCATCTCTTCCTTCTGGATGTGTTTGTCTGTATGCGTCTACGAGGGCGTGTTTTCCTAACAGTTTCTATAGTAGATCTGCAGATTATGTGTGGTTATGCTCGTTGACTGGTGTGCCCGTGGAGAGGTCCAAGTCTCGTGATTAAAGTCACCTCCTATTATCACGGGGTGTCCTTTGTATTGTTGAAGTATTCTTGTTTGCTGGTGCGTATACGTTTACTAAAGTGTGTGTGTGTCGTTGCTGTTGTGTTTGTGTCTAAGTTGTACTATTGCTATTCTACCGTGTTTGTCTCTGTTCTTGTGTATAATTTCCCATTCGTCGGAGGTTTTTAGTATTTCTACACCTTGGAAGTTGTCTAGTGTCGTATGCCTAGGCTGTACCACCCGTGTCGTATGCCTAAGAGTGTTATTGTCTGGTTAGGTATTGTTTCATTGCGTACGCGTGTTCCTTGTTGAAGGAAATCTGTTTTGTGTTTCCGTATTAGTTTTATGATGTGGTTGGTTTTGCGTCTGATCCGTCGTACGTTGAGGGATTTTTTTTTTTTTTTCGTCCGCTTTCAACTCAGACGAAGTTTCATCTCTGAAACTGATTTTTGCGTGAAAATCTGTTTTTACAATATCTTACAATGGCAGCAGCGTGCACATTGTAAATTACTTTACACTGGCAGCCGTGTGCTCAATGTACTCGTAATTAGTATTCCTCGCCATACAGGCAGATTTTCTCCGACTTCAGAGGTACTCACGTTATCGTCCTGAGTAAGACCAGCAGGGACTTGAACAAATGCCGGACAGTAGGATCGAACCCGAGCTATGAGGCGTCTCACAGCTAGCAGGCCGAGCTACTATCAACTACTCTAGGCAGTCCCCCTCGTTGAGGGATAATATGTGTAGTTTCTTTGTGTAAGTTATTTATGTTTGTATGTTTTTGTTTGTTTTGTTTTTGTCATACTTCATTCATACATACCACGGAATTCCGGGGTCTGTTGCTGTCGTCTGTGACTTCTGCTGTTGCCGGAGGGAATTCTTCATACATTTCAGTCCCTAGTGCCATCCAAGAGGGGGACTATGTATTCTTCTTGTGGTTCATCATCGTGTTTGATGTCTATGTTCTTGTGTTCTTTTGATTAATTTCTTTCATTTTCATTTCGCTGGCTTTCGGTGAGGTTATAGTTGCGGGCAGAGGCGCCCGCAGAAAATTTTCTAGGGAGGGGGCAAAATATTTTTAGTAATGTTTTAATGTAGTTTTAATTTACTGTAGCGTATTTGTATGGTGAACGAACGGACAGGACATTGTAGTAATGAAGGGCATACTGTAGCAACAAAATTTTTATGAACACAATATATGTATATAAAAAAAAATATTACAACATAAATTTAAAATAAAATTTATTCTTTAAACAAGAACTGGAGTCGTCTGTTATCGCTACCAAACATATCTACAATTTTGTCCATAAAGTCTTTTTGTTGCAGTTCACTTTGTCTCTGTGTACGCTTAACATGCACAATCCAGACAGACGTTCATCTGATCTAAGCCATGTTTTTACACGACGTAATGTACTGAGCGATCGCTCCACCGTACATGTTGTTGCTGGTAATGTTAGCAAAACTAGTAAGGCATACCTGACACTCGGATAAAACTTTGTAAAAGGTAACAAGTCGATGCAATCTTGGCTACTTTTGTATTCTCGCGTTTTCCCAAAAACAAACCAACAAAGGCTTCAGTTTCAAAATTACCAATGTGGTATACCTGATTAATAGTAGACATTATATCCTTAAACTGTTGACGATTCAGTTTGCACAATTTCGAAGGATGTAGCAACGCTAAGTTAAATTGTGCACTGTTGGCTTCACAAAATCGACTCTCCATTGAGTTAATTAGAGAATCTAAGTATGGAATGTAAACTGTTTGTCTGAAGTACTCTTCAACACTTATGGTTCCCGGATTACTTCGATGCTTTTGTCTTCCACAATGTCTTGGGATAATCAGTTCAATATCCACTTTCTGTGCGAGTTGTACTGTTTTCTCAAAAATATCCCTGAAATAGTTATCGGAATCACCTCGGTGAAGTTTTACTACACTGAGCAGGTTTTGAACTTGCAGTTGGTCTTCTGGAAGATCAACTTGAACAGATCTTGTTGAGACCCACGATGCCATGCTGAGCTGGTATGGTTTCTGGCACATTCATTAAAATCTTTGTACTTTGTACAAGGAGTAGTAATGAAAGTAACATTATTTGACTATTTTCAGCAATCCAGGGGCAAGTGCCCCCTGCCCCTGCGGGCGCCCATGGTTGCGGGTGTTGCTTGCTTGTTTCGTATCCTTTACCGGCGGCTGTCGACTTCAGTGAAGCCGTCCGTCGACTCTTCAGAGTCTGAAACGTTGGTATGTGGCCGCTGTGGCTCTTTCTGTGCTGGTGTCTTGATCTGGCGCCCATCGGGGATTTTTGCTCTTGGAGGGGTGAAGGGGGGCTGGCTGACCCAGTGTGTGTCCTCGCCACATATTTCCCACTGTGTCCGGCGACCCGGCAGGGTGACCCATACTTGCTGTTGTGTGTTCCTGTGAGACACAGGTCTATGAAGTGTGGTATGTCTTTCTTGTTTTCTCTGTATAGAAAGGTCCACTTGTCAGAGGCGTTTGCTATTGGCAGGGCCTCTGCTTTTGGGTCTTCAGTGATGGCTCTTACGATTTCTGTCGCTCCCTTTTTTTTTTTTTTATTGGGCCCGTCCCAGATGTGCCATACCAGGGGGACCCCGTACAACGGAACGTGAAAACGTTTATAAACTATCAAGCCCCATCAATCCTTCGATCGATGGCACTCCCAGTTTTGTACAAGGGTAGCCATGTGGCTTAATGAAGGCTTCCGACCTTCGGCTTCGATCAAGTGGGCACCAGTTCCGTAACACAAGCTGATACCTTTGTAAACTCATATAATGAGCCACGTGACAGATATCAAGCGATACAGATACTACACTTTGATCTTAGCCAAAAGGCCGAGGAGCGATCGAGGTTTTCTATGCACAAACGATCAAAAGATTTAATCGTTTGTGCAGAGAAACCCATACTTTAGAAATGATCCCTAAATGTTTAGTGTAGGTTGGGGGAGACAATGAATGACTCCCTTCGACCTCTCTTTCTCCTTGTGCTCTATCGGAACAGACAGTAGTGGGTTTCCCACTCAAAATTCTTGCCGTGCAGGTTTTTGAAGTGCAGAATGTGCGCTGTTGTACTTAGGGTCGCAGGGTCGCGTAAATGCACCAGATATTGACTAAAGTAATAAAAATTCGGTATTAATAATTTGTTTTTTATATGGAGCCAAAATTATTTTATAATTACACATGTCTGTTTAAGATTTGCTAGAAAGCACACCAAATACTAAGTTATCTCCCTTGTTTTGCTTATATCAAAGTTGTTATGTCCCTTAAAATGATAAGCGAAGGGTTTCGAGTAATTAAATTTTCCATCTAAATTAAAATAAGGAGAATGACAAATTAGTGACTTGTACAGTGATAACAGACAAGAACTAAACATCAATTACACAAATACTCCCATCCTCGTCATTTAGGGTAAGTGAGGCAGGGTCTCACCAAAAATAATGAATAACGTGTATTTATTATTGAAGAAATTATTTGTTCATAATTATTACTTTTATCGCCCGAGTGGTTAGCGGGGCCCAAATTTGGGGTGTAAAGAATAGAACCACTGTTACCTGCCATGCATGTCGTAAGAGGCGACTAAGGAGGTTTGGCTGAAATCGGATGCATGTGTCCTAAGCGTGTAGAAGTCTATGCGTTTAGGGGCCTACCAAACCAATGTGCAACGTATACACGTTCTTGGCAAAGATCAAACATATCACAAAGAGTGATTAAAATTGGTCGTAAAGAATGAACGCAAAGAAGAAGAAGAAGATTACTTTTATCGTGAGACTGATTAGCTCTGAAAGTTGATTTATAGCTCTAAAATATCACATACAATCTGAAATCCAGCGTCTTTCCTCCATAATTAGTATAATTCACGCATTTACAGCGCACTATTTTTTTTAGAGCCAGTAGAAATGTGGTCTATTTAGACTATAGACGTCCACATCAATTTTTTTTTCAAGTAGTGGCAAAATGAATATACAAAAAAGATTAAGCTGGTAGTTTACTACTTGGAAATGGAGTAAACCAGATTCACTTAAAACTGTTTTAGCAAAAATCCCATTTCCATGGGTGGCACTTGTCTCTCTCCCCTTCTTAACGTATGGAAGACCATGATATGGGCCCAGATTATTTCCTATTGCTAGGACAGTCCAAATATGGCTGATGACCAGGATGAGTAGAAAATCCCCAGCTCTTCAATGCTATGTACACTATAAATGCTATATAGCATCGGGACGAAGAATTAGAACCCACATTGATTAAGATCTACAACTATTGTAGGCGTGAAACGGTAGTCGAGGGGTCTCTATAGCGTAGAGGCTGGGTGCTCGCTTCTCGTGCCAAAGGTAACCGGTTTGCTCCCTCGTGGAGCCATCTGTATTTGTTTCCTGAAATCCCTGATATCAGTATAGATGAGATCAAGATCCAAGTTCTATCAAAGATGGACAATAAAACGTAGGTCCGGTGTTCAATTTGAAAACGTAATAGAACCATTAGCAGTTCAAATTCAAGAAGAACAGGCTAAAAAAAAAACGCTGCCCGTGCAAAATTCATAAGAAAAAAGATTAAAAATAAAATTCCTACAAAATATTCTCACCATCTTCAAAATTATATCGGGAACCTCGCCGGTACTACGGAGTTCTGCATTGCAGCTGAGATCTTCCTGTGAAAGAAAGAGATCGGAGCACACATGGTTACTCACCGGTGTAATGATGAAAGAACAACCCAATTCGCATAATGTTATATAAGACTAGTAACCTCTGCCAATTATTTAATAATACACACACACACCTACATCATCACACCTCTACATTTGTCAATTAGAAGAGAAGTGGCCACCTAAATCACAACAATATCATAATTTGACGGGTCTGTAGGTTTCAAAATAGTTTTACTCTTCCGTCGCAATAGACGAACATGTCAGCAGTCTGCAATAGTAACAATTTGTAGTGATCCCCCCTTGATGTTGAAGTCTTATGGTCGATAATTTCTGCTATAATTCGTAAATTGTTAAATTAATGTTGACTTTGATGGTGATGCGTAAAGAATGGTAAGTAATGTTATTCGTGATCAGCTTTCAATGTGGATTAACTTAATGTATATCGGTGTAGCACTAGACTTTAGGATGACGCATAGAAACGGGAAAGTCGGAAGAAGAAGATGATGTACTTCATCATATTCATAAATGATAATAATAATAACATAATGAATGATGATAATAACTTCGACTTCAGATACGAAACGTACGGTAATGATGAATCATGTATTATCACCATAGCGTAGATAGATAGTGGTAGTTCATACCAAAATAACAATACATTTGATAACATTAATTAGAATGATGAGAAACACGTTTACCGTTTTCATTAACTCAACATAACTTGATGATTCATTGTGTCCCTCACATAGTTACTTTATAACTTTACATAAGGGCCTCCAAGCAATTTCGTGATTATATAATACACTTATTTTTATATACTGCTCCTTCTTGGGAAACTCGTTCTTCTCTTCTATGGAATTCAGTTAATTCAAATAATAACTTATAATTTGATTTAAAATATGAGAAAACAGCATTGTTTTTTCTGGAGTTTAACAGCATATGCATACATTTTCACCATACAAATCTGTTATTTTTTCGATATTGATAATTTCATTTTGCTTATAATAATGTGTTATGAAAATGTGTAGCATTTAAATCAGAATTCATGCAATCTTTGGGTATTAGATTTGGCCGTAGTCTATTAATCAAAAAGCACATAGAAAATACTATTATCAAAGCTAGGTAAGGAATACTTTGGTGTGAGATTTGACCATAGTCTATTTTTTTTTTAAAGTATGCTCTGAGGAGTGTGTTTAACCAGAATTACACAGAAACTATCAGTATGCATACCCTTTGACATCTGTGAAGTTTGGAAATGCCAGACAATGTGGTAGAGAGAGAAGATATACTAATCAACTTCTCAGGGGAACGGTGAGCAAGTGGACTTTGGGATAGATTCTATAGAAGAGGACAGAGCGCGCATGGGAATGCCCAATGTGCCATGCCGATTAAATAACATAAATGTCAGTGTGTTGCCTGGACTTGCAAGAGAGCAAAGAATAGTAGCACTGCGACCTACAAGGCATGTCATAAGAGGTGACTGAGGTAGGGGCCTAGGGAAGCTGCCCTTGTAAATCAAAAGTGTCGCAAATTTGCTAGCCTACTATTAGGCGCACCTTGTTGGGCACACCTTGAGGAGAAATGATCAAAGAATATCAAAGCA
Organism: Arion vulgaris; assembly: GCA_020796225.1. Taxonomy (NCBI): domain Eukaryota; kingdom Metazoa; phylum Mollusca; class Gastropoda; order Stylommatophora; family Arionidae; genus Arion; species Arion vulgaris. The sequence continues at coordinate 32,775,272 of CM036758.1, read as the reverse complement.
GGCATTGAAGTGGGATGCAAAGGGTTCAAGAAAAAGAGAGGTCGACCTAAGGAGACCCTGAAGCTAACTTTGCTGAGAGAGGCAGGAAATATCGGTCTCAGTTCCATGGAGGAGATTGAGCGAGTTACCCAGGATAGAGCGGTATGGAGAAATTACTTGCATGTCCTATGTGACGTATAACGGTACGAGAGGAATTATTATTATTAGGCGCATAACTGACACAAAGTACAATCGCTCTTAGGCTCAGATAATATATGAATCACAAAGAGTGGTTTAACAAGTGGTCGATATGAAGCGTTTAAGAAGGAGAATAACATAACTACTACCAGTACATTAATGCTTTTGTTTAATTCTCTTTTAAAACAGGCCACCCTATTGAAAGACATCGTGATTTCAAGCGATGCTCCTAAGACATTGATGTTGCAAAGACATGCTGATTACATAGCAGCATATGGTAACAAGAAGGATGATTATGTAATTACATCGTAATTCTTCTAAAATATGAAAACTAGTTGATGTCTGTAGTAGTAGCAGCCCCCTATATTGTTGAATACCATCATGTATCGTCTTGACTACAACATGAATACCATCATGTATAGTCTTGACTACAACATGAATACCATCATGTATCGTCTTGACTACAACATGAATACCATCATGTATTGTCTTGACTACAACATGAATACCATCATGTATCGTCTTGACTACAACATGAATACCATCATGTATCGTCTTGACTACAACATGAATACCGTCGTGTGAGGAGAACTAAATGAGGGAGAAAAAGGATGGACCAAACTAAAATGATATAACAAACTATAAATCTAATGATTACCATCAGAAGAGTTACATCAACAACAAAACCAAACTATGAACCCAACAATAAAGAAGAGAACAATAAAGGAAGGAGCAACAACATTTAGAGGGAGGGGAACTACTACATGTCTTTTGCATTCTACTTCTAGTACTCCATATCAACCACTTGTTAACCACTCTTTGTGATTTGTATGTGATCCGAGCCTATGAACGATTGTTTGTTGTGCCAGTTATGCACCTACAAGTAGGCCAACACATCCGCTTTCTGCTACGCTTTTATTTACTAGAGTAACTTTCCTAGGTCTCTACCTCAGTCACTTCTTACGACATGCCTTGTAGGTCTCAGTGTTACTATTCTTTGCTCCCCTTGACCACCCTGGCAACACACAGATGCTTTTGCATTCAGGTGCCCCCATAGGTGTATAGTACCTTTCACTCGAAAGCATCGGCATCAGAACACTTACAATATCATCAAGTAATAGCTTTTGCTGAGCAGAACTTTGCCACCCTATCAGTCCTTCTGAATTTCTCCCTCTCTTAGACCTCTACAGCCATTATGCTCAACTCATTACTTACATCCTGAATCCATCTTCTCTGTGATCTTCCACTTCTCTTTGCCAGCATGCCTCCTTCCATAATGATCTTCTCCAACCCTTAGTGTTTTTATATGTACAAAATACTTCAATTTTCTTATTTTTATTTGTAGCATCAGCTAGTTTTTTTATGTTTTCTTTCTGGATCTATTTGTTTTCTTCTCTGTACACAATATACAGACTCTTCCGTAACACTTATATTTGAATCACTTATATGTTTTTCCACGGTCTTGTTAAACTTACATGTAGCTCCAGCAATTATTTAGAATTATACTAGTTCTTAATCAAGAAGACTGGCAAGATTCTGCCAGAGCAAAAATAATTACTACCAATTGAAATAAAATCTAGATAAATTTTCATCATCTTCAAAATGATATTAGGGTCTCTCACTGGTGCCGCAGAGTTTGTGCACAACCATTGAGATCTGCCTGTTTAAGAAAGAGATTGAAACATATAAGGTTAATCTAGTTATTGACTCTGGAAATCATGGCAGTAACTAAATGATGGTCTAGTTGGAGTCACAGACTTTTATCCATGCAAGTTTTCTCAGTGGCTTAATGAGTATGCTCAGGAAGATTGAACCAGGCTGGGCTCAAAGACAGTGATTGAAGTCGCTGATGATGTTTTGTTTTATTAATCAGTTTTATTTTTGTGCCAGGACATGCATGTTCTAAGAGAAAATGAACTTGTGGATATGCTTGCAGGTAGTGTTGCTTTAAAAATCGGACGAGCAATGGACCAAGCTGATATTCAGAATTCCCTAAGGGAAAGAGGCTGTGTCAATTATTTAAATAATAGTGCTCAATCTAAATCCTAAACCAGACTGCAGGAATTCCAAGTCAAATGTGGTGTAGCTAGACAAGAGCACTATACTGGTAGCCAAAGGAGAATAGTAAACCAACAAAGAACCATTGTCGTTAATTGCCACATGCTGAGAGACACACAGAGGAAGAGATCAGAACACTTATGGACTAATTGGTTAGATGTGCAGTGATGATGATCTGACGACTAAACTAAACTGAATAAATGTTTAAGAAGAATCCTGAAATATTCTGGTCAAGTATATGAAGGGCTTTTAAAACAAACAAACTCATTGGAGACCATCATTAAAAGACGGATGTGAATTCGGCGTGTATCTCATATGCTGATAGGGACATTGCCTAGGACAACTCTCTGATGAACAGCAGATGGGAAAAGAAAAAGAAAGTCTGGATTTACAAAGGAAACATGGAGAAGAACTGTGGACAGTGACTTGAAAGATTGTGGCCAGATGTGAGAAACAATTAATAGAAAGGTGGCAGAGCAGCAACAACAGAAATCTCTTGTGAAAGTTTTATGTTTCAAACTGGACACATAGAGGATATAGATACCTATCTATTTCTATCTATGTATCCTCTATCCCTTTTTTTTGCCTCTTTAGGCGTCTGGCCAAAAATAGAGGCACCTGGAGCGAGTCTCCTTATGCGCTTTGTACCAGGTGGAATTTAGTGCCTCGAATATTCTATTGATCCACCGTTTACGTGGTCGTCCTCATGGTCTGTTGCCGTTGTATCTGAGTGCTCTCTGTGGGAGAGTGTCTTATGGTAACCTTGATGCGTGTCCGGACCATTTGACCTGTTGTTTCTTAATAAATTGTAGCACCGGCCAGGTTCCCACTTTATTCCTGATATAGATACTGAATTAGCTACTGGCTTTGCGTCATCTTAAAACATACAGCAAGCCTGTATATTAGCTCAGAATGGTGAATGGGTTAATCATTTTCTATACATATTTTCTCTTTGCAATACACAGGAATATGTAATGACAGAATTTCTACGAATGAACGGCATGTACTGGGGTTTGACATCTCTAGCTCTAGCTGGCCAACTTGAATGCATGGATAAGTCAGAGGTTATAGAGTTTATTCAGAAATGTCAACATGAGTGTGGTGGTTTCAGTTGCAGCGTTGGTCATGATCCACATCTTCTGTCAACATTAAGTGCTATACAGGTATATTTGTTTAAATGTTGAATTGGAATTTGAAATCATACTTGATTTTTCTATGAATAATTTTGATTACCATCAATAATTTTAGAAATCAGCGCTGTTATATTGCTCAGAAACATGGAGGACAACAAAAGAAACCACCAGAAAACTGCAGAGCTTCATAAATGGATGTTTACGTAGAATAGAGGGACTGAGATGGTATGATAATATTACGAATGATGAACTCAGGGAAAGAACTCAACAGATACCAGTGGAAAAAGAGCTAAGGAAGAAATGTGGATGATGGATAGGACACACATTGAGAAGACCAATCGGAACATTACAAGACAGGCATTGTTTTGGAAACCGCAGGTAAAGAGGAGTAAGGGAAGGCCTATAAATACTTAAAGAAGAGAGCTGAGAACTGATATTAAAAGGATAGGCAAGACTTGGAAAGAATTGAAATGGAAGGCAAGAGAGAGAAAGGGCTGGAAGAAGTTTGTTGAAGACTGTGCTTCGTTGGGAATTGAAAGATGAAGTAGAAGAATAATCTGAGAGCCGAAGTAGCATAGTTGTTAGTGAACTCATTTCTGATGCTAGTGGTCCGGATTCAATTCCACAGTGGACAAGGAATATTTTTCTAACCTCAGGTCGACCCAGTCTCAATTGGGTACCAGGAAAAAGCATTCGAAAGTAAAGACGACCGGTCGTAAAGATGGCAGGAAGTAAAGTTAACCACATCACACATTGTGTGCCGAGGGTAATTGAAAAATATGTGTCTCACACCGTATTACCCAATATACCTCATGGTATGATAAAGGGTTCCTTCACTTTTCTACTTTTAATCAATAATCTCTCTCTCTAGCCCTGTTACGATCTTTAAACCTTAGGGCAGCAATAAATAAACACTAGTTTTATCCAATATAGCTCGGTCCTTCTCCGAAAAAATGGCACATCTCACAGCACAAACTTCATATTTTCTGGCAATAATCCTAGATATCTATGGAAAATAATTGCACTTGTGAACAGAACAACTCGGTATGGATTCGAACCCACAACCTTTGGAATATAAAGCACCAATTTAATAATTTAACCACAGAGATCCTCAAGCTGACACTTAATGCCCTATAAAATGCCCCAGCTACTCTCAGAAAAAAAGAACAAATTGGTGTCAGAAAGTTTTTTTGTTTTTTTTTGTCAAATTTCTTTACATTTTTAATCTAACGTAGATGCAATAAAGCAAATGAAATCATAGGACAAATTACACCAATTTTGAAATGCAAACATGTCACCATGAACACTAAAAGAGCATTGTACAACACAATTTTTTTTCCAACATTATGTTATCAGTGTCAAACCTGGACGCTGACATCAAACGATAAAAGAAAAACTAGTCAAGACAGAGATGAAGTGTCTTCGCAGAATGCTAGGAGTATCAAGAAGAGACCAGTTTAGAAATGAAGACATCAGAACTAAAGTGGGTACAATATCAGTACTGAACTTCATCAAGAAACAACAAATTAAATGTTTCGGTCACGTAAGCAGATTACTAACAGACAGTGCGCTACAAAGAGCAATGTTAGTCAGATACACTGGATACTAAGCAAAAGGCCATCCACGCAAAAGGTGGCTCTCAGAAAAACTGCAACAGTTAAAAACACTTTATGAAGCGCACAAAAGAGCCCGCTCTAGAAATCTCTTCTTATCCTGACACTGTGAGGGAAAATCCAGAATAGAGAAAACGAAACTTTTTCAATCTAGTCCACTATTTTTTATTGCTGTCATATTGAATTTCTCTGGTAGAAATCTGTTCACATTTATGTTGTCTAACACATTTTTTCATTGAACATTTGTATAAGATTTATTTCAAACTCTGCCAACAACATTTCTTTGCAGATCCTGACATTGTATGATGCCTTAGATTCAGTCAACACTGATGCCGCTGTTAAATGGGTTAAAAGCCTTCAGCAGACAGATGGTTGCTTCTTTGGAGACAAATGGGGTAAACTATTTTGTATAATTTCTTTTTTAACATTTGATTGCACTGGAAATGTTAAAAAAGAAATTATGCTATGAATTATCAAAGCAACATCAGCTTTTAAAAGTCTAAATGTAATATGGAACTGCAAGTTATATAGTTTTAAAACTCAATTAAGAATTTTCAATTCAAATGTTGTATCAATCTTAACATATACCAGCGAGAGTTAGAGAATGGCTAAAGATATCAAAAGTAAGTTGAATACATTTGAAAATAGATGTTTGCAAAAAATAATTAACATAAAATGACAGGAATTCTGAAGTGGTGAAATCAGAGAAACATCTGGTCAACCACTAGTAACAACTGTTATAAGAAGGAGAAGATGGAGATATGTTAGGCATACCTTTAGAAGAAATGTCTAGTCAACCACTAGTAACAACTGTTATAAGAAGGAGAAGATGGAGATATGTTGGGCATACCTTGAGAAGAATGTCTAGTCAACCACTAGTAACAACTGTTATAAGAAGGAGAAGATGGAGATATGTTAGGCATACCTTGAGAAGAAATGTCTAGTCAACCACTAGTAACAACTGTTATAAGAAGGAGAAGATGGAGATATGTTGGGCATACCTTGAGAAGAAATGTCTAGTCAACCACTAGTAACAACTGTTATAAGAAGAAGATGGAGATATGTTGGTCATACCTTGAGAAGAAATGATCAAAGAATACCAAAGCAGGCATTGACGTGGAAGGCAAAGGGTTAAAGAAAGAGAGGACACCCTAGGGAAACTGAAACAAGCTTAGCTGAGAGAGAGGCAAGAAATATCAGACTAAATTCAATGGAAGAGATTGAGCGAGTTACCCAGGACAGAGCGGTATTGAGAAATTACTTGCAGGCCCTATGTAACGTATAATGGTATGAGAGGAATATATATATTCTATCTGATCTTCTTCTTTCGCATTCTCACTAGATTGGGGTAATATGATAATCCGAGTCTTTGATCTACTTTTCAGATGATTTGCTACACGTTCAAGTCTCACAGTCATATTTTGCGAAAGATTAATATCCATAAAAATATGTTGTGAAAGATTAGAATATCCTTATATGTTGTGAAAGATTAGAATATCCTTATATGTTGTGAAAGATGAGAATATCCTTAGAAATATGTTGCAAGGCACACTGATGATATGTAAAGCAAGCCTTCATGCAAAAATAAGTCAGAGGTACCATGTTGGATACAATGACTACTCTTGAATTCACAGAATTAAAAAAAATTAAATTAATAAATTGAAAAAAAATATTTGTATTGTCCTAAAGGATTAATGTTGTTATTTTTTTTTTGTTTTTGTCAGGTGAAGTTGATACAAGGTTCTCCTTTGTTGCTGTTGCTTGTCTTGCCCTTTTGGTGAGCAACCATTTTGTTATTGTTATTTAGTTAAATATGGATGTCTATAATGTTGAAGTCCTTCTTAGGGAAACACCAAGACCAACACAAAAGTCCTCAGGGCTACACCCAGATCAACACAAAAGTCCTTCGTAGGACTATACACACATACCAAAACTTACAGAGATGAGATCTCATCTGCATTTGTGGAAACTGGATAGGATTGGTGATTAGTGAAGCGAGTTTGAAGCAAATTTGAATCCAGCAAAGGCTTCTCTAACATGATTTTCTCATAACACTCACATAGTGGATACATTTACTCTAGTTGTCAGCATGTGTAACATAGACATTGACAGAAGGCAAACACTCAAATGTCTTGGAATAACTGTTGACAGAAGCTTGCCATTTAAGAGATATGGGCAAGTCAGATACTAGAATGAGTGCAATAATTAGGAGTTAAGTTTGGACATGTCAGACAGTGTCGTCTTCAAGGTAGAGAGAAAAGATATACTAATCAACTACTCATGGGTACGGTAAGCAGGTGGAGTTTGGGATAGCTTCTGTAGCGGAGGACAGAGCATACATGGGAATGCCCAATGTGACATGACATCGATCGCATAACATAACTTTTTTTGTAAATGTTGGGACTATTGGTTGTTGAACTGACAGCATAGTGTTCTAGAAGGTGCTATAGGTGCTCAGTCTGCCCCAGCAAATGTCGAAGAGTATACATACTGATAACTTCTGTGGCTTACTGGTTTAAACACTTCCTTATTCTGGGGGTCTCTATAGCAAAGTGGTCAAGACGTTTGCCTGGTGTTCTGAAGGTTGTAGGTTTGAATCTGGACAGAGCCACATGTGCAATTGATTCCAAAGATCTCTAGGATTATTGCTGGAGCTGCGACTAGTCCCAGACCACACCAAGAAAAAAGGTCAATATGCTCTGATATAACTAAAAAAATATATGTCTTAGGTTGAAAGAGGTGTGACTCTGCAACATAGAGGCTTAATCCACCACCCGGGTTCAACCCCTGGTATGGTCAAGGAGTTTTTCTCTCTGGAGTATAAAGAAAAATTCTAGAACAGTTTCGGGCCGACTACACTAGCTATGCAGCCATTAAATTCAACAGTCTCATGTCCCCCACTGCAGTATAAGTGGTATTAGAGGCAGTAAAGACAGTTTTTAGAAAAATATACTAAGATTTAACAATGAAATCAATGTTTTTGTTTTTAGAATGGACTTCATGAGGTTGATCTTGACAAGGCTGTAGATTTTGTTGTGTCATGTATGAACTTTGATGGAGCTTTTGGTTGCCGACCTGGAAGTGAATCACATTCAGGCCAGGTATTTGTTAGCATTAAGACCAAATTTTGATATGCCTGTTTGTTTATGTGCAATCTAGATGTTTTATATTTGTGCTAGGGCGTCTAGGGCATGCAGGTGTAAGGGGAAATGAACATGCTGATAGGTTTGCAGATATGGCTGCTGTAAAAAATGTGTGCGATCAATGGACCTGGTTGATATTATAAATTCCCTAAGGGAGAGAGGACGTGTAAATGATTCAATTAATAGTGGTGAATCTACAACCCTATCCAGACTGCACTGATGAGTTATGTACTAATTGGTTCAATGCTTAGTGATGATCTGTCGACTAAACTATTTGTTAACATTTCAAAATTAGTAAATTTGTTAACATCTCAAAATTAAGTAAATTTGTTAACAATTCAAAAATTACTAAATTTATAAACATTTCAAAATTAAGTAAATTTGTTAACATTTCAAAATTAAGTAAATTTGTTAACATTTCAAAATTAAGTAAATTTATAAACATTTCAAAATCAGTAAATTTGTTAATGTTTCAAAATTAAGTAAATTTGTTAACATCTCAAAATTAAGTAAATTTGTTAACATTTCAAAATTAAATAAATTTGTTAACATTTCAAGATTAGTAAATTTGTTAACATTTCAAAATTAGTCAATTTGTTAACATTTCAAAATTAGTAAATTTGTTAACATTTCAAAATTAGTAAATTTGTTAACAATTCAAAAATTACTAAATTTATTAACATTTCAAAATTAAGTAAATTTGTTAACATTTCAAAATCAGTAAATTTGTTAACATTTCAAAATTAGTAAATTTTTTAACATTTCAAAATCAGTAAATTTGTTAATGTTTCAAAATCAGTAAATTTGTTAACATTTTCAGGTGTATTGTTGTGTTGCATTGTTGTCTATCTGTGGGAGACTGCACCATGTCAACGCTGACCAGCTTGGTTGGTGGTTATGTGAACGGCAGCTGCCCTCAGGGGGACTTAACGGTTCGTATAATTGTATGGATGATTAGTTTGTATGTTATAACAGAGTTATATGTTGTTGCAGAGTGAAATGGAGCATACAGGACAACTTCCAGTATGAGGATGAAGGTTGAGGCTGTTACTGCTGCTCTTCATTGGCTCCTCAACTCGAGATAAAAAGGAAAGTTCCCAGATATATGCTGCAAACCTTAGGGATAAATAGCTAGTCTTCAACTATGATCTAATTATAAAGTTGAAATACATTATTTCCCTCACAGGTTGGCCAGAGAAGCTTCCAGATGTGTGCTGCAAACCTTAGTGATAAATAGCTAGTCTTATACTATAATCTAAATCATAGATTCCCAAACTTTTTCGGCCCACCACCCACTTTGCACAACATAAACTTTGTAACACCCCCCTCCACATTATAACAGTTTGCCAACGCCCCCATATATACATGCTCTATTTTCTCTTTGACATAGAAAATTGATATATATATTTATGTCATACATGGTCTTTTTTTCAAATGATTGTATTCATGAAATAGAAAATTGATGAAAAAATGGATCGTGTAAGATGGGCATAAGATGAATTTAAATGCAGAATTCAAATTTTAAATGATTATTCAATCGCAAAATAACGAAAATAGTTTATTTTAAAATATTTATGATTAATTCCTTCTTTAAGAAGCCACCGACCCTAATCGCCTGAACACCCCTAAGTTCTTCTGAACTCACGATCACCCCCTAGAACGCTTCATTGCTTGCTGGGGGCACCGTCCACTTTGGGAAACATTGATCTAAATGAACGTGCCGATAAGCTTGCAAGTATGACTGCTGTAAAAAGCATGCAAGCAATGGACCATTCTGATATTCTAAATTCCCTAATGGAAAGAGGATGTGTTAATGATTCAAGTAATAGTGGTGAATGTACAACCATAACCAGACTACGAGAATACCAAGTTAAATGTGGTGTAGCTAGACAAGAGCACTATACTGTAACTAAAAGAAGAATAGTAAACAAACAAAAAACTGGTGTCGTTAGTTGTCACACTCTGAGAGACATACTCAGGAGGAGATCAGAGCACTTAAGAACTAATTGGTTCAATGAGCAGTGATGGTGATGATCTAAGGACTAAACTAAGAACTGGTGTCGCTAGTTGTGACACGTTGAGAGACATACTCAGAAGAAGATTGGTTAATTAATTGGTTCAATGTGCAGTAATGATGATGATACGACAACTAAACTAAGCTAATACTATGATCTAATTATAACGTTGAAATGGTGACATTATTTATTCACAGGTCGGCCAGAGAAGCTTCCAGATGTTTGCTATTCCTGGTGGGTTCTAGCCTCCCTTAAAATTATTGGAAGATTGCATTGGATTGACAAGGTTGGTTAGCAGACATTATTGTTGATGTAAACATTATTCATCTAGTTAAATAGTCCAAGGTGTGGTGATTGTGTCTGATTAGTGGTGATTGTGTGACCGAGGAGTGGTGATTGTGTGGCCAAGGAGTGGCTTGATTGATTGATTGATTGTTTGATATGACCAAAATTATTGCACTTCAGGAAGTAACAATGTGTGCTACGATCTATTTCTTACACAGGAAGGTCTCAGTGGCAGTGCACGAACTCTATAGCATTGTAAGGGTTCCCCGATGTAATTTAGAAGATGGTGACAATATTTTTGGAGGAATAAAATAAATTTTGAGGTGTCTTTGTGGCGTAGAGGTTAGGTGCTTGTCTCTTGTGCCAAAGGTACCAGGTTCGCTCCCTCATGGAGCCATCCAGATATTTTCCAGAGATCCTTGATCTCAGTGTAGGTGAGATTGAGTACCTATTCCTATCGGAGACGGATGATAAAATGTAAGTCCTGTGTTAGTCCACAATTTTAGCTCGTAAAAGAACCCTTGACAGTTCAAAATCAAGAAGAGCAGGCTGGAACTGCCCGGGCAAAATTCATTATTACAGAAACATTCTCAAAACATCCTGGACAGAGAAAAAAAGAAAGACATCCTACAGGACCTGTATATTGACATCAAAGAAACCTTGAACGCTGGAGGAGGCGGGAGAATTTTGCAAGAGACAGTTTTTCAGGCGGGCTGTGTTGAAAGGGACGTTCCGCAAGGTACATGCTACTACTTGAATATACCCATGAGGGTGTTGGGTGAAAAGGTAGGGGTTAGTACCTCACGGAAAATGACAGCCGTATCCTGGTCATGTCCATGGATAGTCATGATCCTATTTGGTCCCCACTTCTCACCTAGCTCATGTTTGGCTCCACGTGCCACACCCCGGGCAACAGTCTTGGCTTACTGGCTAAACAACATGAGTGGGCGGCAGTAATCCTGCTTAACCCTCCCAAGGCCCCCATTTCCCTTACCCCCATTTCCCTTATGCCCCTTTCCACTTCCTTCCCAGTTGCAACAAGAGGTGATAAGACACTGGCATTGCACTGAGCCAGATAGGATCACACTGCTTACAGGGACCCATGGGGAAGACGGACTCTGTGTGTTGGAAGGGAATAGCTGGATGGGTGGAGATGCACAAAACACCCATGGACATTACGTGACACGGCCATAGTGAATAGCCCAGAACCAGAGCTAGTGATAAAGGTCTGCAAACATGGTGCACCTATGACTAGCTGGGATTGTGCCGCGTGAACTGTGCTGTCCCCCTCCCCAGTTTGATCCAGTGACACCCTGATACCACATATCTGCCCGGAACTACCAGGGGCCCCAGATCAAGTAAGAGATCTATGTCTGACAACCTCTTTGGGATGAAATTGTCGCAACATAATTCCAGTCATAATGCCAGTGCAACACACCTATCACACTGTAGAAAGTGCAGTCATTCATGTGAGACAGTACAGCATATCTTGCTTGAATGTTCTGGACTACATAAAGCTAGACAAGAACTCCCACCACACCCATCTGTTCATAATACACTTTACACTAGTCTTCCATAATTACAGAACATATGCAGATTCTACAAATTGGCATTGACTGCCCAAGAATGAAAACTCGCAGCCCTGGTTGGAAGAAGAAGAAGAATCTCCTCCCATGAGATGTCACATTATTGCCCAGTATCCCACCTCCCATCAGATGTTAAAGAATATACATGCTAATGGTTCATGTAGTTTGTTTGTTAAACACATTCGTCATTCAATCCCTCGAATGGCTGGTTCTATCTGTGATATATTAGATTCCAAAGTTTATCTATCACATAACAGCTGTTACATTAATTTATACCTCAATTATCTTCTTTTATCTAATCCTGTTTTACCTCACAGAGTCAGGATAACAAGAGATTTCTTCTTCAAACTCCATATCGACCACTTGTTAAATCACTCTTTATGATTTCTACATGCTGGCTGGCTCTGTCACCACAGAGGGTAAGTTAATGGATAAAGCTGACATTCGGAACACCCTCATAGAGTGTGGCGACAGAAAGGATTTTCATTTAAACCAATCCACACCAACTACTAGAAATCGAAAGAGTATGCCTGTTTTGCTAGTTAAGCTGAACTCAAATATTGATCTTATTGTTTTTGGCTTTCTACAGGAAAAACTGGTTCAGTTTATCTTGGCTTGCCAGGACGAGGAGACGGGAGGATTTGCAGACAGGCCCGGAGATATGGTTAGACTTTTGTGTGTGTTACGTTATCATTGTTTTAATCGCTTACTAGGTCCAGAAAAAAGTAGGATCCTTGCCGGTACTACAAAGGGAATGAAAAACAACAGGTCAAGTGGTTTGGACATGCATTAAGGTTACCACAAGACAGTCTCCCACAAAGAGTACTAGCACTTAGATATAACTTTCTGTAGGGCATGATACTGGGCAGGTGAGGTAGAGGAATATCAAGGAGAAGATGGGTACAAGATGTCAAAAACAGGCTGAGTATGACTGCAGCATATGCCAGATACCTCACACAGGATAGGGAGACATTTAGACCTGCTGTCAAGAGAGCTGCATTCAGACAGGGACAAGCAATTTGAATGTGGTGTTGGCGGAGGATAATAATGAGGATGAAGGAGGAGGAGATGTATGATGAGAAGGATAATGAATGATGATTCATCACTTCTCCTGAATTCCTCACATTTTATGTTCATTTTTTGTGTGCAAACATCTGTTTTCAAATGCATTCAACTTACTTTTTATCTTTAGTCATTTTCCAAACTAGCTAACTAACTAACCAATCAACCAAACAGCCAACCAAGCAACAAATGAACCAAATAACAAACCGGTCAACCAATTAAAAAAAAACAACAACCAACCAAGGTACTGCAGAGCCAAACTATCAACTAACCACCTAGTCAAACACATACGCAACCAACTAACTAACCAACCCAGCCAAGCAAATATTCAACTAAGCAACTTACCACTCAACCATCCAAGCAACTAACTAGCTTAACTGCAAATGAAAACTGACAGAGACAGCCTAATCTTATTTACCAGGAAGAAAAGTATAGAATAACAGAGTTACAATTTATTTATTCATATGTTTATCTTTCAGGTTGATCCATTTCACACTCTGTTTGGACTCGCTGGACTATCTCTGATGGGGGATGTATCAATCAAACCTGTCAACCCAGTATTCTGTATGCCAGAAGATATCGTCAGAAAACTGGGAATACAACTACAGTATTTGTAGCGTGGCTACACCCACCAGGCTACGGTCAATGTTTCACTATCAACAAATGTTTTTCCACTGTTTTTGTATATTGAGAGATGAATGACAGATTATGAAGATAGATAATTGACTTTCATAACTATCCGCTATATTAAAGTGGAAGTCTGTGACTTGTGGTAGTGAGCTTGATCACAACTCAAGAGTTGCGCAAGTTATTCATACAGATAGGTGTGACAAGACGGAGAAACCCCACTATATACATCAACCAACACAGAACAGGAGTTTGTTAGTCTAAGCACACTGAAATACATGCTTAGGAGGTGATTGGAGCAAATAATAGACATGTGCAATGAAGATGATCCTCAAATGGACAATGAATAATACCTTTTATTCCAGGCTGATGTTGTAACTTTGAAATGTCAACATAACGAAGCACTTCTAATTGTTTTTGATTTATAAATGTATGTTTACAAGAACTGTTTTCTTCAATCAGTAAAAGTGATATGTACATCAGATCTAATGTGTGATGTGTTGATGTTTTGTTTTTGTGTCTTTACTTTATTGGTTATTGGTTTACTACTGAATTGATGTCCCATCACTCTGTGCCCCTCAAGCATCCAGCTCTACTTGTACAATGTGTAATTCCAAAATCTATAAATTATTTGATTAATTGATCATCAATTTTAGTGTCCTCATCCAACAGTAGGTCACCAAGAGACAGAAGAACATCCCCCTTCTCCATCCTAAACTCCCCAATAATTGATGTTTTCGATGCAACCCTGTCCGCTCTCTCGTTGCCGTGAAAACCTGCATACCCAGGACAATAGATCCACTTATCTCTGGAGGTTGGAAATCTCTATAGATGACATTCACTCATACCACAATTTGCTATTCTGGATCTTCCGAATCATTGACTAAGACTTGGAAACAACAACAGCACCAGTAAATGAAGACCAATAGAGGGCAGCAGTTGCAGCCTCACCCTCTATGATACTGGAAATAATTGTCCTATATGCAAGCGTTTTATAGACCACAATCAGCTAGCACTGCAAACAACAATTCTCACCATTTGTAGTGTCTTTTTATCTCAGGCTCTTTTTTTATAGAGCTAGCTGTTTGTGCTGTGAACAACACTCGTCTGCAGGCTTGCAATGGGTACCATAAGAAATAAAGTTTTGTGGTTTGAATCCTGTGTGTGGTAAATTGTATTTTCCGGAGACCCGTAATACTTGGATATTATCTATTTATTGACAATCTTTAATCTAAGCTCTTGCATTCTAGCTGTTGATGTGGATTAGCTTTCATGAAAGTCCTCTTTGTGTCCACATTTTATGAGAACGTTCAAAATGTCAGTTCTATACATTAGTAGACGCTTTGATATGATGGCAGAGCCAGCCTGCCTGTCTGCTCTCTCATTGTCAATGACACCCCGGGACCAAGATGAGTGTAATTCTGCAAATTATAGACGCTTGCAGTGATTCAGCCCGTTGCCTGTGCACCGAACCAGCCTCCACCTATCGGATCGTACTCAATGAATGACTCAGAATGCATGCATGATTGTAGTTCTGTGACTCCAGTCAGAGTAATGCCCTAGTCACTGCCATTACTTTCATTATTTTGCTGCTTGTTGTCATACTAAATGCACTACCAGCTTCCTTGACCTTTCTGCCGTATGAACTTGTAGAGAAGCCCCAAGTGGACTTGCGGTGGCGAACTACCGATCCATCCGTGTAGATCACAACGTCACCTTCACTACAGTTTTCATTAAGGATGGCCTTGACGTCTGCGTCCACCGGTACGGGATCCCTCTCTCTCTCTCTCCACCATTGTCAAATTTGATGATGGGCGAAAAAGTGTTTCCAAATATTGAAGACATCCGTATCCATTCCTCCCTAGGGCTGTTCTCAATTGTATTCATTCAAATTGAGTGGCTACATATGCAAACATTCACTCATGCATGCATGCTCAGCGACTCTATTAGCATGATACAGAAGATTAAGACCTGTTACGTACGAAGGCAGTGGATGCAAATAATACAAAATGCGGCAATCCAGACATTCATCTTTGTCCCATGTCATTCTGGCGTTAAGGGAAATAAGAGAGCGCATGCAATGGAAAGCAATGATGAGATCGGGAATGAGCCTACTATTGACAAAAGCAACACCATCAATGCTCTAAGAGAAAACAAACCCTCCGAAGATTTTAACGAAGAAGATAAAGGGTATTCTCTATCCAAGTTGCGCAAGTTATGCATACCGATAGGTGCGGCAAGACGGGAAAGTCAGGAGACAATCTCCAATAGATTTTTTTTCCCGATCTAGAAGCACTTGAGCAGTCAGCTCTTCGGCTGGTGCCATGGACATCGTAACCCTTCTGTTCGGAGCCACGAACACCGTGAATCTGGGGAACCTGTGGTTTTTCTGCCAGCCCGCTGAATTGAACCCGCACACACAGAGAGCTAGTCACCTGCAGTCCAACGCGATACGAACACGCTGGGCACGCGGGCAACTCCAGTAGATACATCAGCCAACACAGAACGGGAGTTGTTAGTCTAAACACACTGAAATCATTGCGTGTGAGGAGATCGGAGCAATTATGAACATGCCCGATGTGAGATGAAAATGATCCTCAAATGAACAATTCATTCAACACCTATTCATTGCGCATGTTAATTGCACACCACTGGTTCTACAAATATTGCGTGATTATTCATGAACGTAGCGCACCTTCATCGCGTGAACAGATTCTCTGCATTTTCAATTTTGACATCAGTGTTGAGAAACAAATGTCGGTGTTTGATAAATCTCCCCCATTTAATAATTATAACTTTAGTTGTGCAATTGTTATAGTCATATATTTATGAGGACTCTGGTGGATACTAGATTGTGTCTGAGATAGTAGACTGTACCGCATTCACAAGCGACGCAAAAATGTCGTCACATCTGCCAAATGAAAGCTTATGGTGACATAAGAAAGAATTCAATGTTTGAGAGGAGTTCATTGTTTGAATCGATTCTCGTACAAGGTACATCTCTCTCTCTCTCTCTCTCTTATATATTATTGTTTATTTGAGGATCATCGGGCATGTCCATAATTGCTCCGACCTCCTCCAAAGCATGTATTTCAGTGTGTTTAGACTAACAACTTCCGTTCTGTATTGGTTGATGTATCTACTCGGGTTCCTCTCGTGGTTTTCCGTCTTGCCGCACCTATCTGTATGCATAACTTGCGCAACTGAGATAGAGAATACCCTTTGTCTTCTTCGTTGAAATTTTCAGAGCATATGTTTTAGAGCATTGATAATGTCGCTTTTGTCCATGAAGACCCATTCTCGATCACAGCATTGTTCGCCAGTGCACCCGCTCTCTCATTTCCCTTCATCCCAGAATGACCTGGGACAAAGATGAAGGTAAGTGTCTGGATTGTTGCATTTTGAATTAATTGCATCCACTGCCTTCTTACATAACCGGTCTTGGTCGTCTGTATGATGCTCATAGAGTCGCTGAGCATGCATGCATGAGTGAATGTTTGCGTCTGTAGCCACTCCAGGGATGTTGTCATCGCCATTACCTCCATAGTCATGCTGCTGGTAGTTGTCGCATATGCGCCACTTGCCTTTTTGATGACCTTTCCTTTAGTTCTAACCGTAAAGGCTCATGCACTCCGACTTTGTTAAATCACAGAACCATCAGTGTATACAACAGCATCATCCTCCGATGTGTTGTCATTTATTAACACTTCGACTTCTGCGTTGACTATTGTAGACATCGAATCGCGACTTCTTTGTTTACCATGGTGACTACCACAAAGGATTGTCTGTGTTCAGTGGGTATATGTGTCCACTCTTCTCCATGATAAATGTCCTGGATGGCACATACTCTCGTATACTTGTCCATGAAAGCGCACAGAAATATCGGTGTGAACAGGATTCGTTCTCTCCAAAAGTACAATATAATGTGTTATTATTGTGTTTTTACAACATCAAATGTTCAAACAAGGATGTATCTACGACATGTCCAGCAAACTGGTAAAGAATTTGTTTGTACAGGAATTGCTCATGAATTATGGGGAAGCTCATAAGGCAGAAAGATCAAGGAAGTCAGTGGTGCATTTAGTATGACAACAAGTAGTATGGCAATGGAAGTACTTCCGGTGACTAAGACACTACGCTGGCTAGTGACACAAAACTACACTCATGCGTGCAATCTAAATGAATCATTGAGGATGATCCGACAAGTTGAGATTAGTTCGATACGCAGACAATGGACTGAATAACTACAAGCGTCAACAATTTGCAGAATTACACTTATCTTCGTTCCGGGGCACATGTGTGTCTTTGACAATGAGATAGCAAACTGGTTGGCTCTGCCACCATATTAGGGGGCCAACCAATGGATAGAGCTGACATTCTGAACTTCCTCATTAAGTGTGGTCGCAAAGAGGGTTTCCATTTAAACTAATCTACGCCAATTGCAAGACTGTGGATTGAATATTGGAGGGGCCCAGACGAGAACAGATATATGAGTAGGCTTATCAATCAACATCGAAATGGTACGGTCAGTCGCTGGACGTCGTTGGAGATATTGCGAAGGAGATCGGACCATCCATGGGCATGTCATGAGTTAGTTAGTTTGTTCCTTTCGTGTCAAAGGCGTCACATAGGGCAGAGGTTTTAGATCTCCATGTGATGCGGTTCTTTGCTAGCAGTTGGAGATCTTGTATGGTTTTACATCCCAATAGTTTACTTTCTTGTTGGATGGTTCTTCGAAGAGTGGTCTTTGGTCTTCCACGTTTTCTTTTCCCAACTGGCGACCACATAAGGACTTGTCGATTTAGTCTCTTTTCGTCTGATCTAAGACCATGACCTAAATATTTCCACCTTCGTTTTCTTATAATATTTGATATGGGTTGTTGGTGTGTTCTATCTCTCACTGTGTTGTTAGAAACGAAATCACTCCATTTGACTTTTAATAATTTTCGGAGACATTTATTCTCAAAGCTGTCCAGTTTCTTATCAATTTTCTTTGTTGATTTCCAACTGTCACAACCGTAGGTCAGTACAGGATATCATGAGTGCAATGAAGATATTGAAAACAGAAACTGAAACAATGGGGAAAACTCTTTATTCACTTGAGCACCTATAGCTGCGGACTGTGGGAACAAAAGTAGATTCTATTATTTGTGCGTTCGTTTAGTTTTTTGTTGTTGTATTATTCATTGTTATTTCTTCTTAAATACAATAAACATTGCCAACTCAGGAACATGGAAACCAACAGGGCCTGCGTGCTGAAGTTAGGACTGACACTGTTCGCAATTGGTGGCTCATTCTGGTTGTATATCCGGTTTAGACGGCCATTTTTCCAGAAATCGGTAAAGGTATGTATTCCTTTATTGTTCCTTGGACAGTGCTACATTTAATGAAGTCAGTTTTCTTTGGTACTTCTGTTCCAAAAATAATGATAACTGATACAGCAAACGTGACAATGAAAGGGGGTCCCTCGGTGGCGTAGAGGTTCGGTGCTCGCCTCTCATTCCAAAGGTACTCGGCTCCGTATCTTTTGATCTCAGTGTAGGTGATATCGAGTTCTTAGTCCTATCATAAACAGACGGTAAAACGTAGGTCCTGTGTTAAAGTTAGGCAAGTAAAAGAACGCTTGATCAGGCTGGAAAACCACTGCACGTGCAATATTCAATAGAAAAATAAAACAATAAAATTCCTACAAAATATTTTCACTATCTTCTAAATCACATCGGGGACCATCGCCGGTGCTACAGAGTTTGTGCATTGTCGCTGAGATCTTACTGTGTAAGAAAGAGATCGGAACACATATAGTTACTCACTGAAGTGCAATGATGATGGTTCTATCTATCAATCAATCCATCAAAACAATCGACCAAAAAAAAACAATTTCTGAAATTGCTGTCATCATCGCTTGCGATGGACGGTTATTATATGGAGAAATAAAACCTAAGGATTGACTTCATTGCAATGTGTTTGACCCCATATGGCTAAATGTCCCTCTCTCCCACATCAGAAATGTCATGCCACTTGCTGAAAGTATTGCCCAAGCACGAACTCCGTAGCTCCAGCAACAATCCTAGGGATCTCTGGAAAAACTGCACTCGTGAACAGAACGGTGCGGTCCGGATTCGAACCCACGACCTTCGATTCACAAGGCAAAGGGCTTAAGCACTTAGCCACAAAGACCTTCGATTCACAAGGCAAAGGGCTTAAGCACTTAGCCACAAAGACCTTCGATTCACAAGGCAAAGGGCTTAAGCACTTAGCCACAAAGACCTTCGATTCACAAGGCAAAGGGCTTAAGCACTTAGCCACAAAGACCTTCGATTCACAAGGCAAAGGGCTTAAGCACTTAGCCACAAAGACCTTCGATTCACAAGGCAAAGGGCTTAAGCACTTAGCCACAAAGACCTTCGATTCACAAGGCAAAGGGCTTAAGCACTTAGCCACAAAGACCTTCGATTCACAAGGCAAAGGGCTTAAGCACTTAGCCACAAAGACCTTCGATTCACAAGGCAAAGGGCTTAAGCACTTAGCCACAAAGACCCCCTGGAGAAATAAATTAATGACTAGAGTATGATTTATTCAAGTTTTCCTGTGAGGTACAAATAGATAATCAGTTTTTCTTCTTCTTCTTCACTTTTCACACCTAGGGAGGCATTGTTACGTAAACAAGGTTTTCCAAGTCACCCTATCCAAGGCTATCTTTTCCAGATTTCTACACTTCCTCTCCGTTTTCTTGCATTCCGTTTCCAATTCCTGCCTCCAGGTGTTCCTGTTTCTTACCTTACCTCTATTACCCTGGGGGTTTCATTGGAAGGCCTTTCTCGTAATGCTGTCAGGGTGTGCCCTCAGTGTGTGTCCTATCCATCCCTACCTTCTGCCCCTTATCTCTTGTTCAACCTGTCGTTAAAATTATTTATATTGTCAATGTCTTCATGTGAGCTCTTGCTTTCACAGATCGGCCATGTCTCCAAGATTATCTGCTATCCTGTTACGTCATGCGGGGGCATTAGCGAGGACAGCGCATACTGCTCACGTTTGGGACTGAACATGTTGAACTTTAGGGACAGGGAATACATAGTGGGACAAACACACGGTAAGTGTACAGCCAAACACTTCATTCATTCATTGTTCGTCTGCGCTCCTCGTGGACTATAGGACTTCAACAGTGGTTTGCCACTTTTCCCGGTCTCTGACCGTTTTCTTTACGGCTTCCCAGGATAATACAGCATCCTTTCAGTTCCTCACGAAGACTCCATTCAGTTCTTCAAGAAAATACATGTCAGTTCCTCAAGAAGACTCCATTCAGTTCCTCAAGCAGACTAAATTCAGTTCCCCAAGAAGACTCCATTCAATTCCTCAAGAAGATACATTTCAGTTCCTCGAGAAGATACCTTTCAGTTCCTCAAGAAGACTCCATTCAGTTCCTCAAGAAGACTCCATACAGTTCCTCAAGAAGACCCCATTCAGTTCCTCAAGAAGACTCCATTCAGTTCCTCAAGAATACTCCATTCAGTTCCTCAAGAATACTCCATTCAGTTCCTCAAGAAGATTCCATTCAGTTCCTCAAGAAGATTCCATTCAGTTCCTCAAGAAGACTCCTTTCAGTTCCTCAAGAAGATTCCATTCAGTTCCTCAAGAAGACTCCATTCAGTTCCTAAGATCTGTTTAAATAATAGAATCTACTTTTGTTTACACAGACCGTAGCTATCTCCGTTGCTGTTCTTCACATACGAGTCGTATATCGATCAAATCTGTAAAATAGCTAACACCAGCAAAGGAAACAACCCTGAGGAACTCTTAAACGAATTTTTTTTTTTTGCTGACGATCAGGCAATCATATCAGCAACAGAGAAACTGCTACAGTAATACATTATCAGAATCCAGTTAACATGTAATGAATACATTATGAGAATAAACATCAACAAAACCGAAGTAATGACATTCGCTAGAGAGGAAAGCGCTACCAATATCTCCATCGACAAACATCAAAAGCAAGTCAAAAACTTTACATACCTAGAGAGCATTTTTCAGTAAATGGAAGAATAACTAATGAAATCCAACACAGATGCAACAAAGCAAATCAAATGATAGGACAAATGGCGCCAATTTTACAATGCAAACATGTCACCATGAACACAAAAGAGCAATGTTCAACACAATCTTTCTCCCCAAATTATGCTACCAGAGCCAAAACTGGACGCTGATATCAAATGATAGAAGAAAACTAGTCACGACAGAGATGAAGTGTCTATGCAGAATGCTGGGTGTAACAAGAAGAGACCAGTTGAGAAATTAAGACATCAGGAAAAAATGGGTACAACATCAGTACTAAACTTCATCAAGAAGCAACAAATTAAACCAACAGGCAATGCACCTCAAAGAGCTATGTTGCTCCGATACAAAGCAAAAGGTCGGCCACGCAAAAGATAAACCTCAGAGATAACAGAGGCAACGAAAGACACTATTTATGTAGCGCACACAAAAGCCCGTTCTAGAAATATCTTCTTATCCTGACGCTGTGATGCAAAACAGGAATGGTGAAAAGAAAAGAAAGAAAAGAGCATAGTGCGGACATTCCATGTGTCAATCCCGGAAATCTTCTGGGTTGAAAGAAGAAGAGTCGACAGCACGAACTCCTTTCGAATTTCATGAGTCCCTCCTTGCAGGGTCACTCTTCTTCCTCGGATGGCGAGCTCTGAATTTCCCTGGTTGTGATTTCTGTAGCTATCTAGTGAGGTTTTTTTACGGAGAGGGAGGGAGGGGGTAGCTAGTCCCACTTCCTCAGTCACCTCTTACGACATGAGTGGCAGGTGACAATGGATCGATTCTTCACATCCCTAATTTGGGCCCCGGTAACCACTCCGGCGAGCTTGTTATATATTGTAAGATATCGTTAATTTAGTAACTTGATAACATTTTCTTTGCTTGTAATAAAACTCTGAAATAATTGTATCGGTTACTGCAGCTCCAGCCGTGACAGTACAATATCTGTCTACCAAACTAGCAGATTTGGAAGTGTTTTTTGATGGTCGTAATCTTCTATTAAAATATCGAGATCTTCCAGAAATAAAGTAAGTAAACCATTTTCTTATTGATTGTTTGGAGCCACAGGTACCACGGACGTCCAGACGTTATAGCAAGAGAAGGGTAGGGGGAGAAACAAGAACGACATCCAGTAAACAGAGTCAAAGAGAGCTACTGGAGAGCAACAGTAATGGTCTCAGCCTCCATCCTCATACTGGAAGTAGTTGTACTGTACTCTCCGCTTTGCTCTACAATGACCATACGACATACAATGTCCAGGAAACCCCAGCCTGGAAAATGTCTTTTTGATATAAACAATATGATTGTTGCCTATTAGCTAATGTTGAAACAGTTCTTCTCCATTTCCGCATAGTAAATTTTACCAATTATTTTTTAAGTTACCCCCACTTCTATAAGGTTAAGTAGTATTGTAAGCGCAAGCTCGCTACATATGATAAGAGACTGTCTTCCCACAACAGACAAAAGTTATCTTAGAATGGATACGCCTACGCAAGTCTTCTGGCCAACATGTAGAGATTGATAACCGACACAGAAGCGCGCAAATGACCGTTGGTCGTACCAGAACTGTCCGGTCAGACAAAACTATAGTAACGAGTTGTTTTTCTGTATCTTTCTTTCTTTTTTTCTTTTGTAACACTGTTACCGTGTTATTGCCCAGTGTCGTGGTTTTATGTTTTTGTCTTTTGTTCTCTAGTAGCATGTGTGGTAGTTATACTGTATATGTTTTTTGCCAGGATTCTGCTATACCATCTTTCTATCTTTTTCGCGGTATTCCTCTCGCCTTCTTTCCTAGTGTTATGTTGTAGAAGACTGTATAAGTAACATTTGTTTGCATTCTTAGTAAGTGGCCGAACCACTTCATTCTTTGGTTCTCAATGTAATTCAGCAAGGTTTTGTCTCAACTTTCTCTATTATGCTGATGTTGGTGACTGTCTTTTCTGGTGTTGTTGGTAACTTTTCGTATGCATCGCATTTCACATGTAGCTATTTTTTGTGACTGTGCTTTGCTCATTGCCCTTGTATGGTTCTGGTAAGTGGGCGTCTGTAGCTTAAGCGATAGTGAGCTCTATCACAATCCAAGAGTACCTGGTTCAAACTCCGCGGCAGACAATTTGGAAGCAAATTCGTTTCCGTGGGATTTTTACGATAAGTAAATATAGACATCACCATTCAGAAAGCAATGGCAAACTACTGAACGTATAAGTGGTGCCTAGAAAATCAACGACTCGTTTACTGTGGTTGATAGCTACGTCCAGTAAAGAATATGCCACGATTTAGAAGACGACACTGTCTGATACGTCCAAACTTAACTCTTAATTTTCGCACTCGTTCCAGTGTCTTGAGACTCGCCCATGTTACATAAACGAGAGCGTACCGCATTGACGTCGGCTCTGTCCATACTTCTGACCGTTTGATTTGGGGCATTGATTGCAAGAAAGTCAACACGTTCGTTACCATGCACTCCAGCATGTTCAGGTGTGTACGGCCAAGTCAGTGTCTTAAGATGTGATCTTCGAATGCTGTACCCCCATTCCGCGCGCAGACTTCCAGTTTGAAGCCCTTGAATCATATTCAGGAGCATATTAAGGAATGGTGTTCCCCTTAGTTGTTCTCCATGTCGCCGCTCCATACTGAAGGTCGGCCTTGATATTTGAGATAAATATCATTATTCCTGATCACTTATTGTATCCTAAATTTTCTTTGTTCGTTTCATGTTATCATTTCACTTATTAATTAACTAAAATTATACAAAATATGGACAGGGTTATTGTGAGTAACCGAAAAGATGGACAAGGCCACACGATACAGAGTCTAGGGATGGAGATCGACGCGGTGGATTGTGGTAAGGATAATGTTTATCATTAAAACGTATCATTATCATGGTTTATTGCTTCTACTCCGCGTCAGGCAGTTTGGAAGGAGATTTGTTCCCGTAGATTTTTACGAACGGTAAAAGTATACCTCACCTTTCACTCAGAAAGCAATGCCAAACTACTGAACGTATATGGTATATAATATATAAGACGTGGTACCTAGAAAATCAACAACTCATTTACTGTAGTTGATGGCGACGCCCTGTAAAGAATATGCTACGATTTTCATTTCACTGCTGCTACTAAACTTATCTTTTTGGTCGTTCACTTTTCAATACACACCCCCTCCCTGTTATTGTTAAACAACTCTTTGTGGTTGGTATGTGATTTGCTCATTAGAGCATGAGTTTGTTGCGTTAGTTTGGCGCCTACAGACCTGTACTCTAACACCTACGGTTTCTGCATGCTTTAACAAAAATTTTGGTTCGACTCCTTAGGATCAACAACAAATAAATTAATTTATTAGTTCATCCCCCATTGGCGAGACAAATTCCACCTTGGAGAGCCAAATTCCCCCTCGGCGAGCTGAATTCCACCTCAGCGAGCCGAATCCATAGCCTGCGACCTCAAAGATTCCTGGTCTACACCACTAGGGTTGGCTTGTGTGTTCTACGGGTCAGCAGCACGCTAATAATTGTCACTTTTCGCCCTTTTAAAAAGACCCCCCCCCCAACTCTGCTGGACCATGCTAAACCTCTAGTATGAGTCACTGACCCCATGCTCAACCTATAGTGTCAGTCACCGACCCCATGAGTCACTGGCCTCATGTCCACCCTCTAGTGTGAGTTACTGATCCCATGCTCAACCTCAAGTATGAGTCATCAACCCCATACTTAAGCTTTAGTGTGAGTCATTGATTCGATGCTTAACCTCTAGTGTGAGTTACTTGCCCCATGCTCAACCTCTAGTGTGAGTTATCGACCCCCATGCTCAACCTCTAGTGTAAGTCATCTAACATCATGAGTCACTGGCCTCATGCCCACCCTCTAGTGTGTCACTAGTCCCATGCGCAACCTCTAGTGTGAGTCATCAATCTTATGCTCAACTTCTAGTGTGAGTCATTGACCTGCTTGAAATGAACTTTACTGAGAGTGGTGAGAAATGTCAGACTCAATTCCATGTAACAGATTAAACATGTTGACCAGGATAAAGCGGTATGGAGAAATAGCTTGCAGTCCCTATGTACTTGTATAACATACAAAAAGATTGATTAATCAACATCAAACTGGAGTGTTAGGCTCATGCTGGATTTGTTGAGGCGGAGATCGGAGCACCTATGGACATGTCCGTAGTGCTATGATGATAGTCCTCATATAACTTATTGATTGATAGGACCACCATCATTGCACTTCAGTGAATAACCATGTGTGCTCTGATCTCTTTCTTACACAGGAAGATCTCAGCTGCAGTGCACAAACTCCATAGTATCGGCGAGGGTCCCTGATGTAATTTAGGAGATGGTGAAAATATTTTGTAGGAATTTTATTTTTGATCTTTTCTAATGAATTTTGCATGGACAGCGGCTTTCCAGCCTGCTTTTCTCGATTTTGAACTGCCAGGGGTTCTTTTAGGTGCTCAACTTGAATACGTCCCATTTTATCATCTGTTTTCTATAGGACTAGTAGCTCGGTTTCACCTACACTGAGATCAAGGATCTCTGGAAAAAATATCCCGTTGGCTCCACAAGGAAACTAACCAAGTACCTATGGCATGAGAGGTGAGCACCTAACATCTACGCCACTGACAATATTACAATGGGAATATAATAATAACGACAAGAAAGGGTTTGTTTTATATTTCTCACATGTGCACTTCTTGATGACAGCTATGGAGTATCCACCTTCAAAATAACCAGCTTTCAGAAAACTCTCACTACAAACACCACACCCCCTTTTCCACCCCAAACCGAGAATATAAGCTAAACAACAGTTTATATTCTTTTATTGAAAGACTGAAGTGTCAATCAACAATACAGATGACCTGTTAAGTCTATCAATCATTTTATTGCAGGAAACAAGGTAGGACAATGGTTGAATGACCGTTTACAGGAGGAGAACTTACGTCTTTTCGACTGTAAATATTCATGGGCTATCGAATCAAATCGGTTCAAGAGTGTGGCTTGTGTATTAGCAATGGAATCATCAATGAAAGAAATGACAGATATAGTAAGTTTGGTTTTCGTCACTCCTTGTTATCATCATTATCAAACAGCTTGCCCTCCGCAGAACTTAGTCAATTATTTTAAACACTAAAGCACACTATAGAGAAACATGGTTTGTAGGGAGCCTTTGTGGCTAAGCCTTTGTTATGCGTTCCGAAAGTCATGGGTTCGAATACTGATTGTGATGTTCTGCTCATGAGTGTATTTTTTCAGAGACCCCTAGAATTGTTGCAGGAACCACAGAGTTTGTCCACTGTTTTATTTTAAACACCAAAGCACACTATAGAGAAACAAGGTTTGTGTAGGGTCTCTGCAGCTAAATGGCAACCTCTGTCTTGCGTTCGAAGGTTGTGGGTTCGAATCCGGACAGCGCCGTTCTGTTCCCGAGTGTATTTTTTTCAGAGACTCCTAGGAGCGTTGACGGAGCCGACCATCTGGTGCCGCGGCCCGAAAGTTAAGAAAAGAATAGTACAACTGCGACCTACAAGGCATATCGTAAAATGTGACTATGGTAGGGGCCTAGGGAAGCTACTCTATTAAATAAAAAGCATCACAGAAATTGGATGTGCTGGCCATTGGATATGTAGGCGCATAAACTGGCACAACATACAACCGCTCTTAGGCTCAGATCACATACAGATCACAAAGAGTGGTTTAACGTGTGATCGATATGGAGCATTCGAAGAAGAGGTTTCCTGAAAATGTGAGGCAAATCAGGACAGAGTAAATAAAGAAAGGCAAGGCACATAGGAAGGCTCGCTCTAGGTGTCTCCTTTTTTGACCTGACTCTGAAAGGCAAAATAGGATAAGAGAATAGATAGAATAGATAGATAGATAGAAAGAATATATAGATAGAATAGATATAATAAATAGATAGATATATAGAAAGAATAGATAGAGTAGATAGATAGAATAGATATTAGATAGATAAAATAGGTAGAATAGACAGAATAGAAATATAGAATAGATAGATAGAATGATCTGTATACTTCCATCATGTTTCCAGTTTAAGTTCAAACAGCCAGTATCTGTTGAGACCTTCCGGCCAAACATCATCATCTCAGTCGGAAGCACTAGGCAAAAAAACTGGGATATGATCTATATCGGGAATGAAGCCGCGCTGGAAAAGAAGGCATTTAATTTCAAGTAAGAATCTTATATGTTTGTATGTTTATGCTTTATCATCAAGTAGCAGCATATCTCTTATGGAACATCACTTTCATCACAGCCCACCTGAAAAAACACTCATCTCTAGCAAATTCTCCCGCAACATCCAGTGTCATAATCAAGGTTTCTTTGATGTTCTGCTGTCACCTTCGTCTTGGTTGTCCCATGCCTTTCATTATCCTCTAGTAGTAACATGTCCCTTGCGGAACATCGCTTTCATCACATCCCACCTGAAAAACACTCTGTCTCTAGAAAGTTCTCCTGCTGCCTCCTTTAACGTCATGTTCAAGTTTTTTTAATGTCCTGCTGCCACCTTTGTCTTGGTCGTTCCCTGCCTCATACTCCAGAAACCATGCCTTCTATTACCCTCAAGTAATAGCATGTCCCTTGCAGAATGTCGCTTTCATCACAGCTCGCCTGAAAAGCTCTGTCTCTAGCAAGTTCTGCCACCTCCCACAGCGTCATTTTCAATTTTTCTTTGATGTCCTGCTGCCACTATCGTCTTGATTGTCCCCTGCATTGTACTCCAGGCGCCATGCCTTCCATAACGTTCTCACGAAAACACTGTAATGTTTAACGTGGCTAAAATATTTTATCTTCCGGGACATGATGTTATTTATGAGCCAATGTTCCTCGATATGCAGATCTTGTAGAATGTCTTTGTTTTTCTCTTCTCTGTCCAGAATGTTCTAAGAACTTTCTGTAACAACTTATTTCAAAAGCTTCAATTTTGTTCTTTAATATTTGTGTTATGGTCCACTATTCACATCCATATGTTGCCACAGGGAATATGCATGTTCTCAGAAGTCTTACTTTTGTTTCTTTGCTTGTGTCGTGCCATAGTTTCTTCACACTGGCTACCATCTGGAGTATCATGGCTAGTCATCTTCTAACTTCTTTCGTACAATCTCCATTGTTGTTCATTGTTTGTACTTCTTCTTCTCTTAACGTCGTATTGAAGCATAAGGTATCAAGAAATTTATTCCAACCAGATCTGTTTTGAGCCAGCCATCTTAGTCTATTCCAGGTCTTTCTCACCTCTTCTCTTTCTCCTGTTGGTCTCC
This sequence comes from Arion vulgaris, assembly GCA_020796225.1. NCBI lineage: Eukaryota > Metazoa > Mollusca > Gastropoda > Stylommatophora > Arionidae > Arion > Arion vulgaris. The sequence continues at coordinate 32,746,265 of CM036758.1, read as the reverse complement.
ATGTATCTCTAGGTCACCCCTATCTCTCTTGCCTCCCAGATTCCATTTCAAAGTCCCATGTGGGTGTCTGGTCTTATGCATTCTTAATATATGTCTCAACCACTTCCATTTTATTGTTTGTGTTTACATGTTTTTTTTAAAGAAACAGGTTCATATCCAAGAATTGACTTAATTGCTCTAGGGCTTGCCGTATGGTTTTGTCACTCTTTGCAGAAATGACATGCCCGCTGATGAGAGGATTGTACAAAGCATTAACTCCGTAGCTCCAGCAATAATCCTAGGGATCTTTGAAATAGTGCGCTTGTGAACTGAATAACACAGTTTGGATTTGAACACATGACTCTCAGAACATGAGACTAATGGCTTGACCACTTCATCACAGACATTTCTCATGTCATTTTCCATCACTGACATTTTGTGTGGCGTCTCTGTAGCTGTGGTTAAGCCTTTGCCTTGCGCTCCGAAGGTCACGGGTTTGAATCCAGGCCATGTCATTCTGTTCACCGGTGTATTTATCTTTCAGAGACACCTAGGATTGTTGCCGGAGCTACGGAGTTCAAGCTTTGTGCAATACTCTCAACAGATGTTGTGCCATTTCTAAGGCGAGGGACCGAGCCATATGGGGTAAATTCCGGTCAATCTTTCATCTTTAGACCTTTTAGACTTCAATACAGAGACCACCTGTGCTGAAATTTACATATGTGTGCCTATGTGTGTATTTATAAAAAAAAATTTGGTGTTGGGCTCTTTCCTGTTATTGCCACATCGGGTGAGCCCAGTTACGTTTGAAACGTGTAAAAACTCAGAACGTCGTCATTCTTTTGAATGAGAGCTACTCATAATTTCATATGTTTAGTTGCCTATTGGCTTTATGAAGGCTCCCACACTTTTATTTTAAAAATGTTAATCAGTGTTGGGCCTTTACCCTTTAGTGCCGCAGAGGGTGGTACCCAGAAACGTTTTAAATGTGTAAAATCCAGAGCATCGTCTTTATTTCCAGTGAAAGCTACTCGAATTTTAAAATATATTTAGTTGCCTATTGGCTCTATGAAGGCGCTCCCACTCTTTGGACCGCGATCAAGTGTGCACTACACTTTGATCTTAGCCAAAAAGCTGCTAATATTTGCATGTGTGTGCATGTGTTTGTGTGGGCCTATTTGATGAGCACATTACTCTAACCCATCGAATCTTGTTCCCTACACACATTACAGGAAACATGAATGAATGCCTTCTGCTTGTGTTTCTTGAGGCATATCTAATCTTTTTCATTATAAAACACATCAAAGGTCAGAAACCTATTTCTATATACAAGGTAAAAAAACAAACTAAGATGATGTTCCCCGGACAAAACTAAGATTATGTCCCTTAACAAAACTAAGATTACGTCCCCTGACAAAATGAAGATTAGGTCCCTTGACAAAACTAAGATTATGTCCCCTGACAAAACTAAGATTATGCTACACGAAGAGAGTCTTTAAGACAGGATGTGATGAGAGCGCCGTTCTACAAAGGATATGCTACATGATTAGAATCTTTCAGACAGGCTGTGATGAAAGCAATGTTCTACAAAGGATGTGCTACATGAAGAGGGTCTTGTTGTAACATACAATTTACTTGAATAATTTCTTTTTGAAGACATGGCTCTTAGAGATAAGCATATTTTTATCTTTACAGATTAATAGAAGACCCCTTCGACGTAAAAAACATGGAGTGGAGACATGAAAGTGTGCCCCATGATGAAGTTAGCGGAGCAGTATGCATTCCATGCAGCGTACAAACTTTTGAATTTGGTATCTACGCCACCGTTTTCAGGAGGAAAAATCAGAGTTGCGACCCTGTCTCGTTGTCTATAAACCAACTTTTCTGTCTGCGTTGTAAGCCCGGTACAGAATATTCTAGCGGAAATAGGCCCCACCTAAAAAAATATTTTAGTTAGGAATATCTTCATTGCACTCCGGACATGTCCATAGGTGATACAATTTCCTTTGCAGTATCTCCAAACGCGCCTATCGAATGACCGTACCAGTTCATCAGTTTCTGTTTCAGTTTGGAATATCTTCATTGCAGTCCGGACATGTCCATAGGTGCTCCGATCACCTTCGCAATATCTCCAACAGTGTCCAGCAACTGACCATGCCAGTTTGTTGTTGGTTGATAAGCCTACTCATATACCAGTTGTGCTGTTATTTTCTAGCCACTATAAATCTTCAATCCCAGCTCTTGCAGCCTGTCTGCTCTCATTGCCAACAACACATATATACACAAAATATTTATGAATACATAGTATTTAGTTTCATTCTGCGTTGAGCATGTTTCATTTTATCATGAACTATTCAGAGATAAAAACTTATTCTCAACTTCTAAAGTATCGTGCCAGAATGTTCTAATTTTTCGAGAAATTGTTTTCAAATTCTGGAAGGATGAAGGCACTAATATGGAAGGATGAAGGCACTAATATGGAAGGATGAAGGCACTAAATATGGAAGGATGAAGGCACTAAATATAGAAAAGATGAGATTAGTAAATATATCTGTATGTTTATCTATATCTGTATATAAACTTGCTATGTGGAAAGTAAATTTCAACTTTGGACTGATTTGGTGGGAATGTTTTTTTAAGTTTGTTGTCGGAATGAAGTACTGGTATTGTTTTAGCTGTTATATTGACACCCTGTGGCCTCTCCAGAGCGCTATTTGTCATGCTAATATTTATGTTATGTTATGCGACCGACGTCACAGCACATTGGGCATTCCCATGCATGCTCTGTCCTCCATTGCAGCAGCCATCCCAAAGTCCATTTGTTCACCGTACCCATGAGAAGGTGATTAGTATACCTTCTCTCTCTACCACGAAGATGACATTGTCTGACATGTCTAAACTTAACGCTTAATTCTCGAACTCGTTCCAGTGTCTGAGACTTGCCCATGTCACATAATTGAGAGCGTACCGCATTGATGATATTTATATTTATATATATATCCTCTTCTTGTTCCGTTTGACACATAAGGCTTCCACAAGAGATTTCCATTGCTGTCATTCTGCCACCTTTCTACCAATTGTTTATATCTGAATAATTTTCTCAGATACTATATAGATATCATATTTCCCAAAGAAACAGTTGCAATTTTTCAAGGAAACAGTTAAATTCCGCAGGAAAATGGCTGCAATTTCCCAAGGAAATGGTTGCAATTCCCCAAGAAAACAGTTGCAATTCCCATGGACAACAGTAACAATTTCCCTGGACAATGGCAACAATTCCCCTTGACAACAGTTGCAATTCACCAGGGATTTATAAAGAATAACAAATTTATCCGCACATGTACATTTCACCAAACCGTACATCCATCTTCGTTTCAGGGTACATAAGTGTTGTTTGGCAATGAGAGAGCAGACAGGCTGGCTAGCTCTGCCACCGTATGGGGGATGGGGGGATCAACCTATGGATAGGGCTGACATTCTGAACGCACTCACAGAGTGGCAGCAAAGAGGACTTTTAACGAGGAGTCCAACGACGAAACATGTAAAAACAAAGTACTGTAGTTTTACAAAGTACAAAAAAAATATATAGCAAATTTTCGACCAAAAGAACTTTAAGCAAAGGATGCAAAAGAAGTGAAGAAATTCAGACTTCCTATACAGCACACAACATATAGAATCAGATAATAAATCCCTAACCTGATAGGTATGATAAAGGCCTTTTGGTTGAAATGTCCTTGTATATTGTTTTTGTACGTGTTTTGCCATTACAACATAGTTTTACTATACTTTCCTTATAACATAGTTTTTCTACAGTCTTTCCTTATAATGAAACCAGTTCACATCAAGAGTTAGATTTCAAGAGATTGGAATAAAGATTTGAATGGTCAGAAAAGAACAGCACAACAGGTATACGAGTAGACTCATCAGTTAACATCGAACTGGTATGGTTAGTTGCTGGATGTTCTTGGAAATATTGCAAAGATTAGTGCATTTATGGACATGTCTGGAGTGCAATGAAGATATTCCAAACTGAAACAGAAACACTCCAAACAGTTTCAGTCTTAATGGATATTTATTACTGACTATATATAAATATTGAAACATGCTGCATGCTTTTCAGAAACAATCAATCATGAGCCATCTTCTACAACAAGGGTTAGCTGTAATGGGTTTCCAAGAAGTTCTGTCCTTATGATTGATTGATAGGACCATCATCATTGCACTTCACTGATGAACCATGTGTTCTCCAATCTCTTCCTTAAACGAGGAAGAGCTCAGCGGCAGTGAACGAACTCTGTAGCACAAGCGAGGGTTCCCAATGTAATTTAGATGCCCTACTCTGGCAAAATTTATTAGAAAGATTAAAAAATAAAATTCCTACAACATATTTTAACCATTTTCTAAATTACATCGTGGACCCTCATGGATGCTACGGAGATCAAAGTGCAATGATGATGGGCAATCAATCAATCAATCAAGTAAAACTGAATAATGATTACAAACATAAAACTAAGAAATTCTGAATATGAAAATAAAACTTAACACCACCATCATAAAAAAAAAAACCATGTGCCATCTAGAATGGAGTAGGTCAGAGATGAGCAGCCTTTATTTGTGTCCGACGAGGATGTAAAATTTATTGCAGTGCATAGTAAAATAAAAAATATGCTTTACGTCATCGATACATCTGCTTACTGTCCGACGAGAGAGAAATGTATATTGTTATTTTATTTGTTTATCCTTCTTTCCTCTTATTTTCTCTAATCCTGTTTTGCCTCCCATTGTCAGGATAAGAAGATATTTATAGAACAGGCTTTTGTGTGCTCTTCTCTAATCCTGTTTTGCCTTACAGTGTCAGGATAAGAAGATATTTCTAGAACAGGCTTTTGTGTGCTCTTCTCGAATCCTGTTTTGTCTTACAGTGTCAGGATAAGAAGATATTTATAGAACGGGCTTTTGTGTGCGCTTCATAAATAGTGTTTTTCACTCCCTCTGTTATTTCTGAGGTCCATCTTTTGCGTGGACGTCCTTTTGTTTTGTATCTAGTGCATCGGAGTAGAATTGCTCTTTGAGGTGCACTGTCTGCTAGTAATCTGCTTCTGTGGGCGAACCATTTAATTTGTTGTTTCTTGTTTCTTACAAGTGCAGTACTGATGTTGTACCCACGTTTTTTCCTAATGTCTGGGTCTTCTCTTGATACTCCCAGCATTCTGCGTAGACACTTCATCTCTGTCATGACTAGAGTTTTCTTCTATCATTTGATGTCAGCGTACAGGTTTGGCACTGATAGCACAATATTCAGAGAAATATTGTGTTGAACAATGCTCTTTTAGTGCTCATGGTGAAATGTTTGCATTTTAAAATTTGTGCTATTTGTCCTATGATTTGATTTGCTTTATTGCATCTATGTTGGATTTTGTTATTCTTCCATTTTCTGAAGAAATCTTTAACTTGGTTAAAATGATTTTTGTCGATGGAGGTAGTGGTAGTGTTTTAATCTCTAGCGAATGCCATTACTTTGGTTTTGTCAATGTTTATTCTCATATTGTATTCATTGCATGTTAACTGGAGTCTGTTAATGTGTTGCTGTAGCTGTTCCTCTGTTGTTGATATGATTGCCTGATTATCAACAAAAATGTGTGATCAATTACGATAAACTACCTAATGGACTGAGATATTATTTGACAAATTCATCATCATCATCAAATAGCCTTTCCTGAGCAGATGTTTGCTACACTAATAGTTCTTTGGAATTTCTCCTTCTCATAGCGCCATGACCACGCATAAATTCATAGAGTAATTAATTAATTAATAAAACCAAGACCGAATTTAGTGTGCTCTGTTTTGAAAAACATTTGCTAACAGCCATTTTGATATTGTAACATTTTAGTAACAAGGTATTCTGTACGAAGATCATGATTTAGTCAGAAGATGGGTGAATGTCCCAGCTGATGTAGGTTGTAACCTGTGGAGTAATTGAAAACAAACAAATTTATGTAATAACAATGTTACTTTTAGAAGTCATCTAGTTATGCAGCCTATTTGCATGAATTTGAATACTAATTTTGAAAGTAAGGTAGCAGTGGTAGTAGTAGTAGTAGTTGTAGTGGTAGTAATGATGATAGCCATTGTAGTGGTAGTAGTGGTGGTAATATTTGTGATAGTGGTTGTAATAATTGTGGTAGTCATGGTAGTGGTAGTAGTAGTGGTGGTAATATATTTGTATTAGTGGTTGTAGTAATAGTGGTAGTCATGGTAGTGGTTATAGTGGTAGTAATAGTAGTGGTTGTAGTAGTAATAGTGTGGTTTTAGTGGTGGTAATATTTGTGGTGGTGGTTGTAGTAATAGTGGTAGTCATGGTAGTGGTTGAAGTGGTAGTAGTAGTGGTGGTAATGGTTGCAGTAGCAATAGTAGTAGTAGTAGTAGTAGTCTCAGTATTGGTTGTAGTGGTGGTAGTGGTTGTAGTAGTAGTCAAGGTATTCCAACTACACAACAATGGCTTCCCCTATAACTGCTTCATTTTGTGCCAGCAATCACCACTCAAAATTTGCATCATTGTCTCATGTGTACTCATGAAGCAAACAGAAATACCCAACACAAACCATAAGCCTACACACATATTAAATGCATAAGGCAGCCACCAGATTGCTAACAACAACAGTCCGTCACTATTTTTTACCATTTACATTGAAGCAAACAGCTGTCACAATAAAAGACAGCAGTCTGCAGAGGCATTACTGCATAAGTCAGCATGATCACTGCTGCCTCCAGGGCTTGTTCATGGATGGCTGAGAAACAAAGCACGAACTCTGTAGTTCCAGCAGCAACCATATATAATAATTCCTCTTGTACCATTATACGTTACATATGGCCTGCAAGCAATTTCTCCCTACCGCTCTAACCTGGGCAACTCGCTCAATCTCTTCCATGGAACTGAGACCGATATTTCTTGCCTCTCTCAGCAAAGTTTGTTTCAGGGTCTCCTTAGGTCATCCTCTTTTTCTTGAGCCCTCTGCATCCCACTTCAATGCCTGCTTTGATATTCTTTGATCATTTCTACTCAATGTGTGTCTAACATACCTCCACCTTCACCTTCTTATAACAGTTGTTACTATTGGTTGACCAGACATTTCTCTGATTTCATCATTTCTCCTGAATTCGCTCCATTTTATGTTCAATATTTTTCACAGACATCTATTAGCAATCATATGATCACCAGAAAAAATTGCACATGTGACTTGATTCAGATCTACAACCTTCAGTACGCAAGGCAAACTTCTTAACTACTGCACCAGAGACTACAGATGCCATACACTTGATGCCACAACTAGACCTGAAACACCCTACTCACTGACAACCCAACTCACCAATTCTGCTTGCTGTACTCAACACCAAAACTATCAAACAGATGAAATGTGTAAGCATGCCTTGATCTTAGTGAATGATTTGGTTCACTTTTATGTACAACTTCTCCATGGATCAATGCTAGAGAACCTGCAGATTGTCAAATATGATATTGAACATGAGAAAACATTTATTTCATGAGATGTGTGTGCGATATCTTATACACTAATAGAGGTAGGGAGTCTCTGTGGCTATTGCTTCCTAGAGACTCTTAGGATTGTTGCTGGAGCTACGGAGTTCATGCACTGTCTTATTTTAAGCACCAAATAGAGAAACAAAGTTTGTTTGGGGTCTTTGTGGCTCAGCCTTTGCCTTGTGTACCAAAAGTCATGGGTTCGAATGCGGACCACACCATTCTGTTCACGGGTGAATTTTTTCTAGATCCCCTATGGTTGATGCCGGAGCTACTGAGTTTGTACTTTGTGCACTACTCTTGGTAGGTGGCGTGTGATTTCTGTGTAGAGAAACCATATTGTATGGGGTAAAACCCGGTGCAATGAAATCAATCCTTTGGCTTCAGATGTTTTAAACTAGTAGATGTATATGATATATAACATGAGAAAACATTTCATGAGATGTGTGCTACTTGTTATCTTATTATACACTAGTGGATGTACATGATATTTCATCATCAACATCACATGAGCAGAACATTGCTACCTTACCAGTCCTTTGGAATTTTTCTCATAGGCCAGATGTTCCACCTCTGCAGCCATCATGCTCAAATCATCAGTTACATCCTGAATCCATTTTTACCATGGTCTTCCTCTTCTCTTTGCCGGGATGTCTCCTTACATGGTTTTCTCCAGCCCTTTGTGTCTCTTTATATGCCTAAAATACTTCAATTTTCTCCTTATTTGTAGCATCAGCCAGCGTTATTTTGAGTTATTTCTGAGTAGATCTAATTGTTATCTTCTTTGTTCATGATATATAGAGAACTCTTTATTAACACTTATATTCAAAAGCCAATATATGTTTTCCACTGCCTTGTTAAATGTCCATGCTTCCCACCCATACATTGCCACTGGGAACATGCATGCATTTAGTATTCTGATCTTTGTTTTCATATCAGTTCCATTTCATACTGTTTTTAGTTGTTTAATTTTATTTTTTTTAAGGCTATACGTGTTCTTCTTTTAATTTCCTGCATCCCATTTTCCATCTTTTGTTAGCAGTGAACTGAGATATTCAAAACTGTTCACATTTTCTATTTTCTTTCAGTTGATTAAAAATATTTTCTGTCATGATTGTTTTACCCCCATCATCATCATCACCTACACCATCAACATCCACCACCTACCATTATCATACTCATCATTATCATCATCATTCCCACCACCACTATTATCATCATTATCCAACAACACCATCATCATCATTTTCATGAACAACACCACTACTACAAATCATTTACAAACACAAGTCTCACCAGCAGACATCTCAGCTGCAACAAAATGGCTGTCATCATATTTAATTGGTGAATTTGTAAATGTTATCCCATCGCTTGATGATCCTTCCTGCGGACATCTGATCATATACCTGTCGTTGTCTACACCGTCTGAACATCAATATGATAAGAAAATCACATCAGAAATTATGTAACAATTCACAACAGAGAAAAATAAAGTAAACTTTCAAAGCATCAAAATATTTGCAATGTTAAAATTGATTGATAGGACAATCATCATTGTATTTTGGTGAGTAACTATGTGTGATCCGATTTCTTTCTTACACAGAAAGATCTCAGTCGCAATGCACAAACTCTGTAGCACCGACTAGGGCTCTGATGTAATTTAGATGATGGTAAAAATATTTCGTTTTTATTCCCAGATTTTCATTAGAACGTTTGTTTTGGTCGTCCATTTTTTTTTTTTTTTAAATTTGTCACTCCTGTTGTTCATTTGCTTGATAAAGGCCTTGTTGGTAAAACGTTGCTGTATTTTGTTGTTTTTGTAATTTGTAAAACTACAGTACTTTGTGATTACGTGTTTTGCCAATCAAATAGTTTTACTGCAGTCTCATCTATTAAAAAAAAATATTTTGTAGGAATTTTAAAAAATATCTTTATAATGAATTTTGACAGTGTGGTGGTGACTTTCCAGCCTTCTCTTCTCGATTTTGTACTGTCAATGGTTCTTTTACGTGGTCAACTTGAACACAAGACCTATATATCATCTTCATTTCCAATAGGACTAGGAACTTGATCTCATCTACACTGAGATCAGAGATCTCTAGGAAAATATCTCCATGTCTCCACGAGGGTGCGAACTGAATACCTTTCGAATGAGTTGAGCACCTAACCTCTACACCACAGGGACTCCCTAACACAGAATACTAGTGAGGTATACTTTAGCTCCTACATACAAAACTTACTTTTGTGTGATCCAGGAATGAACCACAGGCATCCATTATCTTTGCTAGCATCCTCCAGAGGAATCCAAAAACCAACCAACTTCTTTGGGGTTGTGTTAAGGAACGTCGAGTCTTGGTGAGGCATCACTAAACAGTGGAAACAAATATCAGCAAATGTCAGTTCAAAAATAGTTGATCAAACTCTGAAGATGTTGAAGGGTATGCATGTTGATGGTTCCTGTGTCTTTCTGGTTAAATTCACACTTCACTCTGCTCCTCATGTGAGTTCTGCTTGTACAACATCTGATCTGAACATCATCAATAACCCCATTAACCCTTTAGCTGCTAAGGACGTGTATAAATGTTTCCCCATTCATTGCTAAAGACAAGTTAACACGTTATACATTTATACTGTCACTGCTATAGGCGTATATTCACGTTTGTAACCTAGAAACAAAGAGTAGCTATTTTTAGATCCGTCTTTGGAAAGTACGTAGCAGCGAAAGGGTTACGCCTTTTTCTCCTTAGAAAAAAAAGAGTCTAACGGACAAGGATTGACTTCATTGCACTGGGTTTCTCCATATGGCTCTGTCCATGTTGGCAGAGATGACCCACCATCTACTAATAGTATTGCATAAAGCAAGAACTTCGTAACTCCAACAATAATCCTAGGGATCTCCTGAAAAAATTGCACATGTCACTCAGTCCAGATTCAAATCCACAACCTTCAGAACGACAGGCAAATGTCTTAACCACTTTGCCATAGAGACCTCCTAAAACTGCCATTAAATTTCAGATTTTCTTCCTACAATCATCATTAAATATGACATTTATTTGTTCTTCCTCTGCCTCTCTCTCACTTGGGTTTTGTTATACAGAACATCATTATAAACTAAGAAGACTGCATCAGATAGAAAATTAAAACTAAGAATGAAGAAGACAAACTTACCAACTCCGCCAATCTTTGGTTGCTATAGAGAACAAGAGGAAATAAATAACAAACATCTTTGAAGTCTTGAAGTAAGTGCAAGAACTAACAAGGATGGAAGAAGGTTATAAGAAAACTCGTGGAGGAAAGAACTGCAGATAGACTGTTAAAGAGAATGAGAAGATAGACAGTCAAAGAGAATGAGAAGATAGTCAGACAAAGTGAATGAGAATATAGTCAAAGTGAATGAGAAGATTGACAGACAAAGTGAGTGAGAAGATAAGATAGTCAAAGTGAATGAGAAGATAGTCAAAGTGAATGAGAAGATAAGACAGTCAAAGTGAATGAGAAGATAAGACAGTCAAAGTGAATGAGAAGATAAGACAGTCAAAGTGAATGAGAAGATAAGACAGTCAAAGTGAATGAGAAGATTGACAGACAAAGTGAGTGAGAAGATAAAATAGTCAAAGTGAATGAGAAGATAGTCAAAGTGAATGAGAAGATAAGACAGTCAAAGTGAATGAGAAGATAAGACAGTCAAAGTGAATGAGAAGATAAGACAGTCAAAGTGAATGAGAAGATAGTCAAAGTGAATGAGAAGATAGACAGTCAAAGTGAATGAGTAGATAAGACAGTCAAAGTGAATGAAAAGATAGACAGTCAAAGTGAATGAGAAGATAAGACAGTCAAAGTGAATGAGAAGATAGACAGTCAAAGTGAATGAGAAGATAGACAGTCAAAGTGAATGAAAAGATAGACAGTCGAAGTGAATGAGAAGATAAGACAGTCAAAGTGAATGAGAAGATAAGACAGTCAAAGTGAATGAGAAGATAGTCAAAGTGAATGAGAAGATAAGACAGTCAAAGTGAATGAGAAGACAGTCAAAGTGAATGAGAAGATAGACAGACAAAGTAAATGAGAAGATAGTCAAAGTGAATAAGAAGATAGACAGACAAAGTGAATGAAAAGATAGACAGACAAAGTGAATGAAAAGATAGTCAAAGTGATTGAGAAGATAGACTGTCAAAGTGAATGAAAAGACAGACAGACAAAGTAAATGAGAAGATAGTCAAAGTGAATAAGATAGACAGACAAAGTGAATGAGAAGGTAGACTGTCAAAGTGAATGAGAAGATAGACAGACAAAGTGAATGAAAAGATAGACATACAAAGTGAATGAAAAGATAGACATACAAAGTGAATGAAAAGATAGACATACAAAGTGAATGAAAAGATAGACATACAAAGTGAATGAAAAGATAGACAGACAAAGTGAATGAAAAGATAGACATACAAAGTGAATGAAAAGATAGACATACAAAGTGAATGAAAAGATAGACATACAAAGTGAATGAAAAGATAGACATACAAAGTGAATGAAAAGATAGACATACAAAGTGAATGAAAAGATAGACATACAAAGTGAATGAGAAGATAGATAGACAAAATGAATGAAAAGATAGATAGACAAACTGAATGAGAAGATAGACAAAGTGAATGAGAAGATAGACAGACAAGGTGAATGAAAAGATAAAGTGAATGAGAAGATAGACAAAGTGAATGAGAGACAATAAGACAACACAAAGTACAACCACATCATCATCAAGTAGCTTATCCCTTTCAGAATTTGACTCCCTTGACAGCAGTCCTTAAAAACTCCCTATTATGTGCAAGATGACCGGCATCAGCAGCAGTCATTCTCAGATCATCAATGACATCTTGCACCTATCATCTTCTAGATCTTCCTCTCATTCTTCTTCCAGGCACCATTCCCTCCAGAATTATTTTCTCTAGGCATTCACGTTGTTTGATGTGTCCAAAATATTTTATTTTCCTTGTTTTTATGTTCTTTAATAGTCAACTCTCTTTACTATTAAGCTGTTGCAGAACAGAAGCATTTGTTCTTTTCTCTGTCCATGATATTTTAAGTATTCTCTGTAAGATTTGCATTCAAAAGCATTAATGATCATCTCCACCGCTTTGTCAATGGTCCATGTCTCACAACCATACATTGCCAAGGAAAAATGCAGGCTCTTAAACACTTGATTTTTGTTCTTATGCCATTTCCCCTTCTATAGATTTGTTAGTTCTTTTAATTTTTGCAAAGAAATGCTTGGCCTTTTTAAAATTTCTTTTATATCATTCTTATCACTTGTCAGCAATGCCCCAAGGTACTCAAAATTGTAGACTCTTTCTATTTTGTGGCTATTGACACAATATTAGCCATCATTCCTGCTTGATCAGTTGTAAAGATCTTCATTTTCGTTGTATTGAGATCCATGTTTTGATCTTCGCTGCTTGTTTGAAGTGACATTATCAAGTTAAAAACAACAATAAAGAAGATAATACTAAGGGCATGCATATTCCCAGTGGCAACGTATGGGTGTGAAGCATGGACATTTACAAGGCAGGGGAAAAAACATGTATGTGCTTTCGAATATCTTCTTCTTGCGTTCGTTCTTAACGACCAATTTTAATCACTCTTTGTGATATGTTTGATCTTTGCCAAGAACGTGTATACGTTGTACATTAGTTTGGTAGGTCCCTAAGCGCATAGACTTCTACACGTTTAGGACACATGCATCCAATTTCAGCCAAACCACCTTAGTCGCCCCTTTCGACATGCATGGCAGGTAACTGGTTCTATTACAGATCTTACAGAAAAGTCCTTTGTATATCGTGGACATAGAAGAGAACAAATAGATCTATCTAGAAAGAACTCAAAATCAAAGAAAACTGGCTAATGCTACAAATAAGAAAATTTAGGTGTTTTGGACATATAAAAAGGCATGAAGGGCTGGAGAAGACCATCATGAAAGGAGGCATTCAGGTGAAGAGGAGAAGAGGAAGACCATGGAAGCGATGGATTCAGGAAGTAACTGATGGTTTGAACATGACGGTTGTAGAGGCGGGACATCTGTTCTATGAGAGAGATAAATTCTGATGGACTCTTGAGGTGGAAAAGTTCTGCTCAGGACAGTCTATGTGATGATGACGAGAGAAGACAAAATAAGACAAGAGAAGAAACATGAAACAAAACAATATGAAACAAGACAACATGAGACAAGACAACATGAAACAAGACAGCATGAAACAAGATGAGACAAGACAACATGAAACAAGATGAGACAAGACAAAGATGAGACAAGACAAAGATGAGACAAACAACTCAAAGCAAGACAACATGAAAAATGACAATGCAGTGAGCAATTACCTTGAAAATATACATGCTCTGACAAATAACTGGATCAGAGAAACCGATAACTTTGGCCAAATTCTGAAATAACATAACAAAACATTGCACAAAATTGAAGTGATTATGACAGAAAGAACAAAATATAGCATAAAATTGAAGTGATTATGACAGAAAGAACAAAACATAGCATAAAAGTGAAGTGATTATGACAGAAAGAACGACATCAAAAACATGTGTACACAGTTTTCTAATTTTATTCATTTCATGGAGGTCGCAAGTTAATAATACTCCGTGCTAGTTACCACTCTTCATAATCCGCATAATGAGGGTGTCTCTGTTGTGTAAAGGTTAGGTACTCGCTTCTTGTTTTAAAGGTACTCAGTTCGCTCCCTCATGGAGCCATAGGGATATTTTTCAAGAGATTCCTGATATCAGTGCAGGTGAGATCGATTTCCTAATCCTATCTGAGAAAGACAATAAAACGGACGTTCCGTGTTCAATTTGAGCACGTCAAAGAACCCTTGGCAGTTTAAAAATTATGAAGAGCAGACTGGAAAGCAGCTGCCCTGGCAAAATTCATTAGAGAGATTAAAAATAAAATTCCTACTAAATATTTTCATCATCTTAAAAATTACATCAGGACCTTCAACGGTGCTATGGAGTTTGTGCACTGCCTCTGAGATCTTCCTGCATAAGAAAGAGATTGGAGAACCCATGGTTACTCACCAAAGCGTAATGATGATGGTACTATCAATCAATCAATCAATCATAATCCTCAAGTGTACTTTGGGACAGCTGCTACAGCGGAGGATGTAGCACGCATGGGAATGCCTAATGTGCCTGGAAGTCGATCGAATAACATAACTCTTCATAATTTTATGAGCATAAATTATATTATAGATCAAGTGCCTGCGCAGAATGCTGGGAGTATCAAGAAGAGACAGGTTGAGAAATAAAGACATCAGGAAAAAGTGGGTACAACAACAGTACTGAACTTCATCAAGAAACAACAAATTAAATGGTTCGGCCACATAAGCAGATTATTAACAAACTGCGCTTCAAAGAGCAATGCTACGCCGATATAGTGGATACAAGAACCATAACTGATGGTTAACTTACCTTGATTTTCTCACTCTGGGTAATTTGAGTAAAAACTGGATCCAGACAGTGAAGGGCTGAAAGTAAATACAGTTAAGTATTAACAGATCATCATCAAATAGCTAGGAGGGTCTCTATGGTGAAGGGATTAAGATGTTTGCCTGTCATTCTGAAGGTTGTGGGTTCAATTCTGGACTGCGTTACATGTGCAATTTTTTTATGAGATAGGATTGTTGCTGGAGCTACAGAGTTTGTGCTTTGTGCAACACTCTCGGCAGATGGCATATCATTTCTGTTGACAGGGATGGAGCCATATGGGGAAACCAAGTGCAATTAAGTAAAACCTTTACCTTTAGACACTTTTTCATCAAATAGCTTGTCCTGAGCAGAACGTTGCCACGCTAACACTTCTTCAAAATTTATCTCTCTCTCATAGGAGAGATGTCCCACCACTACAGCCACCATGCTCAAATCATCAGTTACATCCTGAATCCCTCTTCTCTGTAGTATTCCTCTTCTCATCTTTGTAGGGATGCCTCCTTCCATAATGGTCTTCTTCAACCATTCATGTCTGTTTATATGTCCAAAATACTTCAATTTTTTATCATCCTAATTTGTTGTATCAGCCTGTTTTCTTTGATTTTGAGTTGTTTCTGGATAGATCTATTTGTTCTCTTCTCTGTCTATGATATACGGAGGACTCTTCTGTAACACTTATATTCAAAAGCACATATATGTGTTACCACTGCCTTGTTAAATGTTCATGCTTCATACCCATACATTGTCACTAGGAATATGCATACTCTTATTATTCTGATCTTTGTTTCCCTATCAGTTTAATTCCATACTGTTTTTAGATGTTTAATTTTTTTTTGGTAAGGCTATGTTTGTTCTTTTAATTTCATTCTCTTGCTAGAAGTGAGCAGAGATATTCAAAAATATTCATTTTTTATATTTTTTGGGGGAATATTTACTATGGGTGTGAAGCATGGACAAGGCAGGGGAGAAACATATAAGTGCTTTTGAATATAAGTGTTACAGAAGAGTCCTTCGTATATCATGGACCGAGAAGAGAACAAATAGATCTATCCAGAAAAAACTCAAAGTCAAAGAAAACTGACTGATGCTACAAATAAGAAAGAGAAAATTGAGGTATTCTAGGCAGGACATCTGGCCTACGAGAGAGAAATTCGGAGGACTGTTGGTGTGGCAAAGTTCTGCTCAGGACAAGCTATTTAATGATGATGATTTACTATGACAAGCTTGGTCGATATATTTATAAAATGTTCAATGTAGTTGATGTACATACCATGGCCAATCTTGTTCACAGAGAAGTGCTTGTCCACCAACAGGTTGCCTGGTTTCAGATGACAAAGACAAAATGAAACATCAATGAAAAGATGAACTAATGAAAAAATGAATATTCAATAACAAGAAAGACTAATGAAAAAATGAACTATAGGGAACTAGCTGTTTGAATTGTGTTATGAAGGTCATGGGTTCTTCTTCAAACGTTCCATATTGATCACTTGTTTGCTCATGCGGTGTCAGAGTCCGCAAGGAAGCAAAGAATAGCACCACTGCAACCTACAAGGCATGTCATAAAAATGACTGATGTGGGACCTAGGAAAGCTACCTAGTAAATAAAAAGCATAGCAGAAATCGGATGTGCTGGTCTACTTGTAGGCACATAACTGGCACAATGTACAATCGCTCTTAGGCTCAGATCACATACAAATCACACAGAGTGGTTAACAAGTGATCATTGTGGAGCGTTCCAAGAAGAAGAAGAGCACTTGTTAAGCAACTCTTTGTGAATTGTATGTGATCTGAGTTTAAGAGCGATTGAACGTTATGCTAATTATGCACCTACAAGTACATCTGATTTCTGCGATGCTTTTTATTTACTAGAGTAGCTTCCCTAGCACTCTACTTCAGTCGCCTCTTATGACATGCCTTGTAGGTCACAGTGTTACTACTATTTGCTCCCATTGAGAGCCCTTTGCTTGTTTGCATACCTCAATGACCCGGAGAGCTATGCAGGCAGGGCTACCCATGCTGAACAGGTCAAAGGGGAAAAGTCAGACCAAATGTGACCCCCTGATCCTCCAGGCTGGGGGCTGTGCGATGGGCTAACTACCCATCTATTTCAAAAAGAACATAGTTACAGAAACCAAAAACAAATTGTTCAAAACTAACTTGAGTCTCTGAAAAACTAGTGCTCCATGTCAGGGTGGTTGACTATTTTAGGAAGCCATAAAGAAAATAGGCAGTGACTGAAAAGTGGCGAACAACTGTTAAGGCCCTATACTCCATGAGGAGTGAAGAGGAATAAGTAAATAAGATATCTAAGCTAAACAAAACAAGTTTTGACAAATCAAAACTAAATTATAAATAGAATAATAAACAACAAGATAAGAAACACTTACCATCTTTATCTAGAGCTTCCTCTTCAAAAAAGAATGCAATCCTGTCTCCACTGTTCATAAAGTAATCATTGCGAGTCTGAAACATGGACATCAATATTAGCAAACGGACAAAAGCTTCACAACCAGTTGGTATTTACTTATTCCTCTCCGCGTGGAGCAGAGGTCATCAACAGTTGTTCGCCACTTTTCCCGGTCTCTGGCTGTTTTCTTTATGGCCTCCCAAGACAATCCAGCATCCCTCAGCTTCTCAAGAAGACTTCATTTCCAGGTCTGTTTAGGATGTCCCCTTTTCCTTTTTGGTTCCACTCAACTGCTTGTCTAGTGACACTTGACTATGTCTTTCATAGGGTATGCCTGACCCATTTCCATTTTCTCCTCTTATCTGGGTCATCATGAGTTCCTGACATGTTCTTATTCACAGCTCTGTGTTTGCAACTCTATCATACCATCTCAGTCTGAGAATATGCAAAAGACATCCATTGACAAAGGTCTTAATCATATTTGTATTTAACTTGGTGGCTTGCCATGTTTCACAGTTCAATGGTGATAAAGTCTTATTCCATCATCGTTCTATTCTCAAAACTGACCCAGAGACATGTTCCATCTTCCAAAACTGTCGTCTGGTGGCTTACAGACAGGACAGGAATCTTAAGGATATGTTGGTACACAGTCGTTTTAAATGCATTGTCCTGGGTCATTTTTGCACTGTCCAGTGTGGCCTTCAGTAATGCTGTACACATGTTTACGTGAAACAGAACCTGTAGCCTACTGTACCTTTTCCTAAAGCCACTTTCTTTATTGAGGACGGATTTGCATGCTAAAAAAATCAGTGCACCATGACACCACTGTCAGGAGATTAAAGATAAAAAACCTTACATGGCGATAAGGTAAATGGACAGACTAATAGGACCATCATCATTGCACTTTGGTGAGTAATCATGTGTTTTCTTATCTCTTTCTTACATAGGAAGATCTCAGCGGCAGTGCTTGAATTCTGTAGCACCGGAATGGTCTCCGATGGAATTTAGAAGATGGTGTAAATATTCTCAGGAATATTATTTTTTTTAATCTTTCTAATAAATTGTGTCCAGACAGGGGCTTTCCAGCCTGATCTTCTCAATTTTAAACTACCAAGAGTTCTTTTACATGCTCATTGGGAACTATGTTTTATCGTATGTCTCCGATAGGACTAGTAACTTGATCTCACCTACACTGAGATCAGGAATTTCTGGAAATATATTTTAATGGCTCCGTGAAAGAACAAACTGAGTACATTTCAAACAAGAGGCGGGCACCTAACCTCAACACCACATAGACTCTTTGGGCCAATGGAGCACCCTGTATGTGTAACACCCTCACCTGGTCTGTTGTGGAAAACACAGTTTGATGTTCCTTTGGATTCAAATCATCAACAATCTCTTGCATCCGTTCTTTCAGAGCAAGGATCTCTTCCTTTGTTAAGAAGCTCTCAATTATTGCATAGCCATCGCTGTAAAGCTGAAAGTATGAGATGAAATATTTAGAAAATTGGCTTACGCTGACTTTGTGTTCACTTGCGCCCACTCCCATACATATATAGGTAGGTCAGTGGTATCTGTGGTTAAATGGCTCTCATACATATATATGTAAATCAGAAGTAGCTGTGGCTAAATGGTGCACATACATATATAGGTAGGTCATGGGTATATGTGGCTAAATGGTGCACACACATATATAGGTAGGTCATGGGTATATGTGACTAAATGGTGCACATACATATATAGGTATGTCAGGGGTATCTGTAGCTAAATGGTGCACATATATATTTAGATAATATATATAATTCCACTTGTACTGTTTTATGTTACATAGGGCCTGCAAGCAATTTCTCCATACTGCTCTATCCTGGGCAACTCGCTCAATCTCCTCCATGGAACTGAGACCAATATTCCTTGCCTCTCTCAGCAAAGTTTGTTTCAGGGTCTTCCTAGGATGTCCTCTCTTACTTGAACCCTTTGCATCCCACTTCAATGCCTGCTTTTTTATTCTTTGATCATTTTTTCTCAAAGTCTGTCCAGCATATCTCCATCTTCTCTTTCTTATAACAGTTGTTACTAGTGGTTGACCAGACATTTCTCTGATTTCATCACTTTTTCTGAATTTGTTCCATTTTAAGTTAATTATTTTTGAGACATCTATTTTCAAATACATTCAACTTGCTTACTATATCTTTAGTCATTTTCCAACTCTCGCTGGCATATGTTAGGATTGATACAACATTTGAATTGAAAATTTGTAATTTAGTTTGAATACTATATAACTTGCAGTTCCATATTTTATTTAGACTTTTAAAAGCTGATTTTGCTTTGACAATTTGTATCATAATTTCTTTTTAACATTTCCTGTGCAATCAAAATTGCTACCTAAATAGTTGAACTGCTCTGCTATTTTTATCATTTTATATTCCAAGGTGATATCTGCATTACTTGCCATAGGTGTTTTCATTATATTTGTTTTGTCATAGCTTATCTGCAGTCCAACTTTTGATGCTATATATGACAAGTTGCCTGTTTTTCTTTGCATATCTAGGTTGTTTTTCCTTAACAAGGCAATATCATCTGCAAAATCCAAATTTTCTAGTTGACTATTTTCTACCCAATCAATGCCAGTTCCACCCCTGCAACATTTTCACATCACCCAGTCTATGGCCACTCCAAACAAACATTATAGAATACAGCCTTGTTTTACTCCAGTTTCAACCATAAATCAGTCACGGTGTTCATCATCAGTGCATATTTAGGTAAGTCAATGGTAATGAACCGTAATGGTATATATGTGGTTAAATAGTTGCTAATAGTTAGTTAATAGTGATAACTTGACTAGAGAGCAATGTATGGGTGTGAAGTATGGACATTTAATAAAGCAGTGAAAAACATATATGTACTTTTGAATATAAGTGTTACAGATGAGTCCTCCGTATATCATGGACAGAGAAGAGAACACATAGAAACAACTCAAAATCAAAGAAAATTTGCTGATGCTACAAATAAGAAAAACATAAAAAGTAAAAGACATGAAGGGTTGGAGAAGACCATCATGGAAGGATGGCATACCGGCAAAGAGAAGAACAGAAACAGGAAGACCACGGAGAAGATAGATTCATGGTGTAACTGATGGTTTGAACATGACGGCTGCAGATGCACGGTATCTGGCCTATCAGAGAGAAATTACAGAGGACTGTCGGGGTGGCAAAGTTCTGCTCAGGACAGGCTATTTGATGATGATGAGACTAGTGAAGTCGGATCTACACCAAAAAAATCGCCTTTACACCTACATAATGGCAATTTACATTTATTGATTTAATGACAAAGCTATACTGCAACTGCACAGTCATAAAAAATAACTTAAGAAGTACCTTTTCAACAGCTTTGGTGAAATCCATCTTCGTGAGAACCAACACGTCTGCTACAAGACTAAGCCAAGATTTGTATTTACCATATTATACGTACTTTGTACTGGAACCAATTGATTTAAAATTAAATTAAAGCTGCATTATGTTACGAAACAAAACATGTACGTGAATAAACATTACGATTACGTGAAGATACATTACGATTACGTGAAGATACACACACTGAAATACATGCTTGGGAGGAGATCGGAGCAATTATGGACATGTGCGATGAAGATGATCTTCGAATGAACAATGAAAGATATACAGCAGCTTGGTCCAACGTTTTTATATGTTGAAGCATATCTGACTCTACTCTAATGATTGTGGAGTCGATAATAATGCGATAATAATAACATTACAATGAATATCAAGGCATATTCTTTTCACAGGACGTCGCTATCAACCACAGTTAATGAGTCTTAAATGTTCTTGGCCCCACTTATACGTTTAGTAGTTTATCATTGCTTTCCGAACGGTGGTGTCTTTTTTTACCGTTCGTAAAAATCCACGGGAGCTAATTTTGTTTCAAAGTGCCCGCCGCGATGATTATGCAAGGATATGCAACGGTTTTCATTTTAATTGGTTATTGGTTACTAAACTGACGTCATTGCACTCGGGGCAGACCCATAGGTGCTCAGTCTCCCCAACAGATATTGAAGAGTATGCATACTGATGGTGCCCGTGGCTCGCTGATTAAATACATTCCTCTCCTTCTTCTTCTTCTTTGCGTTCGTTCTTTAAGACCAATTTCAATCACTCTTTGTGATATGTTTGATCTTTACCAAGAACGTGTATACGTTGCACATTGGTTTGATAGGCCCCTAAACGCAGACTTCTACACGTTTAGGACACATGCATCCGATTTCAGCCAAACCTCCTTAGTCGCCTCTTACGACATGCGTGGCAGGTAACAGTGGTTCTATTCTGTACACCCCAAATTTGGGCCCCGGTAACCACTCAGGCGAAACACATTCCTAACTCTGCCCCAAATGCATCCAGTTCTCCCTGTACACTGGGTAACTCCAAACTGTCTAAATCGCTGGATCGATTCAACATATTATTTTAGTGTCCTCGTCCAACAGACAGTCACAAAGAGACCAAAGAACATCCCCCGTATACATCTTCAACTCCCCAACAATCGATACTGTTGATGCTAGCCTGGTCGCTCTCTCATTACCGTAAATATTTCATTTTAGGCTACCAACTAAATGTTTTTGTAATTAATTTTGCCCCCTTCTGGAAAGATTTCGGTGAACGCCCATGTCTATAAGACTCTCACCCCAAGGGGCACACATATTGAAAATTACAGTTCACAGAGTTTTGACAGAAATGTTTAACTTTTATCCTTACAAGGTGTCTGTAGTGCCCTTCAGTTTTCTAGAGGCGGATCACGAATACTGTGTTAACTACTGCATCAGATCAATAAATAGAAAGTGAACAAGTATTCGGGGTTTCTGGAAAAAAACAAATTACCAAACACAGGATTCGAACCACAAACCCTTATTTCTTATGGCGCCCATTGCCTAGCTCTACAGACTAGCGGTATTGAGAACACAACCAGCTAGCTTTTTAAAAAAAAAAACGCTTTTCTTAGGAGCGTCTTTCATAAACAGCGTCGCCTGTTTAACACCGATTAATCAGGTCAGATTCGATCGAACAGTGTTTGCACAAACACATGCCATAAGATTTATGTGCTTGTATAATTGAGAAGAAACAACAGCATACATACATACATGTATACACATATAAAGTACATTGCTGACATTCTTGCAAACAAAGCTCCGACTCAAGCTGGCAGAAGTATGAACAGAGCCGATGTCATTCAATGCGGTACGCTCTCATTTATGGGACATGGGTAAGTCTCAGACGCTGGAACGAGTTCGAGAATTAAGCGTTAAGTTTGAACATGCCAGACGGTGTCATCTTCGTGGTAGAGAGAGAAGATATACTAATCAACTTCTCATGGGTACGGTGAGCAAATTGACTTTGGGATGGCTGCTGCTGCGGAGGACAGAGCACGAATGGGAATGTCCAATGTGCCATAATGTCAATCGCATAACATAACATTTAAAGTGCACACATCTAACTACTGCATCTGGTTTCATCGTTTCATTGTTGATTAACTCGTATGTAACATATAGTCACCTGACAAACCGTTCTGGCAGTATACATTTTTCGAAAATCCACGTCTCGAGCCAAACCATTAATCAGTCATTTCTAGGTCATGATCATGCACAGTAAAACGTGAAATTACATGAAAACGTAGCAGCACCATTTATTCTTCTTCTTCTTCAGCTATCTCTGGTCATGCGTTTATTGTACTGCGGACCACAAACTGGCCAGTCAGCTTCAGGTCTGCCAGGTTTCCCCAGAGCTTAGTTTTCAGGTCGACTGGGTGTGGCCACATGTTGCTTCTCAGCTCACCCAGGTGAGGACAGTCTTGCAGGACATGCTCTGGTGTCTGTTCCGCCTGCTGACATTGACAGACTGTTTGATTTATTCCTATTCTAAGTATTTGTTGAGTCTGCAGTGTTCGGTACGTAGTCGAAGTATAATGACCTGGTCTGTTCTGCTTAGGTCTTTAAGGAAGTCTTTTCCATAATCATATCCAGTGTTTGTCTTCCAGTCTACTGCAGCATCATTTGAGAACACGGAAAATCAGTTTAAAAATCGGATCTCTTTCTATCTTTCTCGAATCCTGTTTGCCTCACAGCGTCAGGTCAAGAAGAGATTTCTAAAACGGGCCCTTGTATGCACTTCGTAGATAGTCTCTTTCGTCGCTTCTGTTATCTCTGAGGTCCATCTTTTAGGTGCACTGTCTGTTGGTAATCTGCTTACGTGGCCGAATCATTTAATTTGTTGTTTCTTGATGAAGTCTAGTACTGATGTTGTACCCAATTTTTTCTTGATGTCTTCATTTCTCAACCGGTCTCTTCTTGTTACACCCAGCATTCTGCGTAGACACTTTATTTCTGTCGTGACTAGTTTTCTTCTATCATTTGTTGTCAGTGTCCAGGTTTGGCACTGGTAACATAATGTGTGGAGAAAGATTGTGTTGAACATTGCTCTTTTTGTGTTCATGGTGACATGTTTGCATCTTAAAATTGGCGCCATGTGTCCTATCATTTGATTTGCTTTGTTGCATCTGTGTTGAATTTCATTAGTTATTCTTCCGTTTGTTGAAAAAATGCTCCCCAGGTATGTGAAGTCTTTTACTTGTTTTAGTGGACGATTGTCGATGGAAATATTGGTAGTGCTTTCCTCTCTGGCGAATGTCATTACTTCTGTTTTGTCCGATGTTCTGTTTTGTAACATGTTTATTCTCATGTTGTATTCGTTACATACTAACTGGAGTCTGTTAATGTGTTGTTGTAGCTGTTCTTCTGCTGTTGATATGATTGCCTGATCATCTGCAAAAACAAAATTCGTTTAAGAGTTCTACGAGGTTGTTTAATTCGCTGGTGTTAGCTATTTTACAAATGTGGTCAATGTACGTAATAAACAGCAGAGGGGATAGTACGCAACCTTGTCTTACTCCTGACCCTACGTGAAACTTTTCTGATAATCCTGTATTTGTTCTAATCGTACATTGGCTGTCAGTATAAAGGCTCTTGCAAAGGTTGGTTAAAGGGTCATTAACCCCATAGGTTGTTAGTATTTTCCACAACTTGTGTCTATCCACGCGGTCGAACGCTTTTTTCTGATCTACAAATGCAACTTGTAGGTGTTTGTCGGACTCGACAGTCCTTTCTACTAACTGCCTGAGGGTGAATATTGCGTCTGTACGGCTTTTGTTCTTCGTGAATCCCATTTGGGAGTCATTAAGCTGTGGCTCGATGATGTGGCGGAGCCTTTTTTCAAGCATTTTGCATAATATTTTCCCAGTGTGGCTCAGTTTCCTCTGTACTTTGTACTATTCCTCTGTACTGTCCTCTGTACTATTCCTCTGTACTTTGTGCAGTCCCTCTTGCACATCTGATCTCCCTTGCAAATCGGATCTCACTGTTTGCTTATAATAAACAAAACAACAGTGCTATAGTGTTTTGGATAAATATAGCACTTAAGTCAACTGTATATCCAAGACAGACGCCATGCAATATTTTCTAATGTTTATACGTGGCGAGGGTGGACATGTCATCAACATCCAATTAAGTTCATCAAAGGAACTTCAAATAAAGTCAACAAAATAATAGTCAATGACATCTTGCTCTCATCGTCTTCAATGCCTTCTTCTCAATCTTCTTCCAGGTATCATTCCATCCAAAATGATCTCCTCTAGTCACGTTTGATGTGTCAGAACTATTTCATTATATTTCTTTGTATGTTCTTTGATAGGCACCTCTCTTTAATATGAAGCTGTTGCAGTTCAGAAGCATTTGTTCTTTTCTCTGTCCATGATATTCTAAGTACTCTTCTGTAGCATTTGCATTCAAAGGCATTAATGTTCTTCTCCACAGACAAAGGTCTATGTCTCACAACCATATGTTGCCAAGGGAAAAACTAATTCACTATTTAAAATATGTAAGAACGTAAATACCATGCAAATCTTGCTAGTAAAGCTAGATGTATATATATACGAATATAGAAAAATAAAGCAGACCTCCTTTATTTTGTTCTTCTCTGCTTTTTTACCGTTAGGCGTCGCAGATTAAAGTGTTGATCGTTTCCGAGATAATTCGTGCTCGGTCGCTTGATATGCAGTGATATTGTGGAGTTTTAGGATGTCTGTAACTCCATCAATCCACCTATTTATTGGTCTGTCCTTCCTCTTGATGATTCCAATTTGAGGTTGCACGCTCTTGCAAATGGTGTGTTCGTGTTCATTCTCACCAAGTGACCAAACTATTTGAATCTCTGTTTTTCAATAAAACTAACAACCGGTCGGTGTAAATCAAGAAGTAATATTTGAAGATGGAGACAGTCAAGAAGTAATATTTGAAGATGGAGACAGTCAAGAAGTGATATTTGAAGATGGAGACAGTCAAGAAGTAATATTTGAAGATGGAGACAGTCAAGAAGTAATATTTAAAGATGGAGACAGTCAAGAAGTAATATTTGAAGATGGAGACAGTCAAGAAGTAATATTTGAAGATGGAGACAGTCAAGAAGTAATATTTGAAGATGGAGACAGTCAAGAAGTAATATTTGAAGATGGAGACAGTCAAGAAGTAATATTTAAAGATGGAGACAGTCAAGAAGTAATATTTGAAGATGGAGACAGTCAAGAAGTAATATTTGAAGATAGAGACAGTCAAGAAGTAATATTTGAAGATGGAGACAGTCAAGAAGTAATATTTGAAGATGGAGACAGTCAAGAAGTAATATTTAAAGATGGAGACAGTCAAGAAGTAATATTTGAAGATAGAGACAGTCAAGAAGTAATATTTGAAGATAGAGACAGTCAAGAAGTAATATTTGAAGATGGAGACAGTCAAGAAGTAATGTTTGAAAATGGAGACAGTCAAGAAGTAATATTTGAAGATGAAGATAGGAAAAATAAATAATTAATACTTAATATTATTAAAGTGGGCTACTCTAGCTGAAATCGTATTGAACTTGAACATATCACAAGCGTACCTGGTTCAAACTCCGCGGCACGGCAGTTTGGAAACAAATTCGTTTCCGTGGATTTTAACAGATGGTAAAAATAGACTTCACCGTTCAGAAAGCAAGGGCAAACTACTGAACATATAAGTGGTGCCTAGAAAATCAACAACTCGTTTACTGTGGTTGATAGCGACATTCTGTAAAGGATATGCAACGATTTTTATTCAATGTTTGAAAGAAAATAACCATCAGTATGTATAGAGAGCCGCGGTAGCGTAGTTGTTAGTGAACTCGCTTCTCAAGGCTGGTGGTCCGGTTCAACTCCCGCAGTTCTACTGCGTGAAATTTTTCCCGACCGCGACGGCTCTCAGGTCGACCCAGCCTCAACTGGGTACCAGACATGCTCTGGGAAAGTAAAGGCGGCCGGCGTGATGCTGACCACATCACCCAACGTGTGCCGACGGTCAATGAATAATACAGGTCTAACACTGTATTGCCCTATATACCATAAGGTATGAAAGGGTTCCTTATGTATAGCCTTCGACATATGTTGGGGAGACTGAGCACCTATGGGTTGGCTGGAGTGTAATGACTCCGGTTAAGTAACCAATAATCAATGAAAGGCAATGAGTGGAAAGGAAAAAGCTACAACAGGAAACACAGAAAGAGGTTCGTGTTAGTAGAATAGAACTGAAGTAGCCGATGTTTGCAATATGGGCAAAGCAAACTTTGGCGCGACCTTGCTTGACATTACCATAAAGTATATATATATATATATATATATATATATATATATATATATATATATATATATATATATATATATATATCGCGTGCAACGTGGTGACATTCCTAATTGTGCATGGCCTACGTTAGTGAAGTAGGTTTTAAAAATATTTGAAAAAAAAAAAAGTAAAACTGCAAGAAAGAATGTGCAGTGCATTTCGTTGGGAACACCTTAAACACTGTTCACACAGTTACCATGACAACGTTTGTCGTTAGGCTCAAACATTAGATCTTTTGAGATGGAGATGTAGAATTTGCGTTCTGTAAATAGCTATTAGTAGGTCACCGGACAAAGTCGCGAACTGCTCAATTCTAAAAAAAAATGTTGTACTGAAGCTAAATAGTTTTCGAAGTATCTTTTGCAATTGTCTCTTCCACTGTTGCAAGCGGCGTGTTTGTTTTTCTATTGCAATGCCTGATGGGGTGTGAGTTGGTATTCCATTTTTATGTGTTTGTCATTGAATCTTGCACATTTGATGAATCCCCCATCCCTTCTCCTTCTCCCGATACAATTGAACGAGGGTACTTCTTCTGTTCTCTAATCCCGTTTTGCCTAACAACGTCGGGATATGAAGATATTTATACAACGGGATTTTGTGTGCGCTTCATAAATAGTGTCTTTTACATCCTCTGTTATTTCTGAGGTCCACTTTTGCGAGGTAGGACTTTTGCTCTGTGTACACTGTATCGAAGAAGCATTGCTCTTTGAAGCGCACTGTCTGTTGGTAATCTGCTTATGTGGCTGAACCATTTAATTTGTTGTTTCTTAATGAAGTTCAGTACCGATGTCATACCTACTTTTTTCCTGTCTTAATTCCTAAACCAGGTCTCTTCTTGATACTCCAGCATTCTGTGCAGACATTTCATCACTGTCGCGACACGTTTTCTTTTATCATTTAATGTCTGCGACCAGGTTTGGTACTGATAGCATAATGTTGGGAGAAATATTGTGTTGAACAATTTTCTTTCAGTGTTCATGGTGACATGTTTGCATTTCAAAAGGCCTTGGTCGAAATGTCGCTGTATATTGTTTTTGTACATTGTAAAACTACAGTTTACGTGTTTCGCCATTGCTACAATGAAGGAAGAGACGAAGAGGAAATCCAAACAGTTGGTTTGAGTGTTACATTTGGTTTGACGTAACAATGTCATGAATTTGTGGTGGGAACATGACCGGCAACATCTCTTGTCTTTGCAGATTTTTAAAAAAATGCAGATTAACGAAAAAGATGGTGGAGGGTGGGGGTATCTTTTAAAGTTACTCTAATGACTGTAACAAAAATGTAAAAAAATAAATAGTTAACTAAAATAGCTTGCCAAGAAATCTAGCCTATATACATTGAGAAGTGCAAACAGAGAAATGACACGTCTTAGGTTTGGTCGGAAAAAAAACCTCGTAGGCAACTCAAAAGTTAACGTGACTTGTAGCTCCGCCCATTTCGATAGACGTTTCCTTATATGGAAATAGTGCTGAAAGTGCGTTATTTGTGTCATTTTTCAATGAAGATTTCTATGTGTGTTTCTGCAAGAGATGTACACGAATACATTCATAGAAGAATTGTCAAATCACCTGAGTCATTCATCGAATGCTATGTTTGCTGTCGTTGACGATCATGCCGCTGCTAATCTATCTATCTTGGACCACCTGTGTCAACCTGTGAAGAGGCTGAAAAGTTTACCAAGCGCAGATAGGGAGAACAAAAAAGTAAAGAAAAAGACCACACAAGTGTCATCATTGAAAAGAAATAATTTGAACACCCTTTTTTCTTTGTTGTCTTTTATCTAATTTTATTTGCCTCACAGTATCAGGATAAGACATGCGTGATGTTGACAACATCGCCCATCGTGTGCCGACGGTCAATGTAAAATATGGGCCTAACACCATATTACCCCTGTATACCACGTGGTAAAACAAGGGTTACTTAACTTAACTTTATCAGGATAAGAAGAGATTGCTAGAACGGGCTTTTGGGCTTCATATATAGTGTTTTTCACCACTTCTGTTATCTTTGAGGTCCACAGAGTCAGTATAAGAAAAGAGATTTAAAGAACAGACTTTTGTGTACGCTTCAAAAACAGCGTCTTTCACTGCCTCTGTTATTTATGAGGTTCACCTTTTGCATGAATGACCTTTTGCATCCACTGTATCGGAGTAGCATTTCTCTTTGAGCCGCAATGTCTGTTGGTAATCTGTTTATGTGGCCGAACCATGTGTTATTTCTTGATGAAGTTCAGTACTGATGTTGTTCCCACTTTTTTCTGATGTCTTCATGTCTAACCCGATCTCTTCTTGTTACTCCCAGCATTCTGCGTAGACACTTCATCTCTGTCATGACTAGTCTTCTTGTTACTCCCAGCATTCTGTGTAGACACTTCATCTCTGTCATGACTAGTCTTCTTGTTACTCCCAGCATTCTGCGTAGACACTTCATCTCTGTCGTAACTAGTTTTCTTCTATTGTTTGATACCAGCGTCCTAGGTTTGCACTGTTAGCATAATATTGGGAGGAATATTGTATTGTACAATGTCCTTTTAGTGTTCATGGTGGCTATCCAACTCCTTTGGGGGACTACAACCAAGCTTCATGTGCTTGCAGTAGTCAGCGATTCAAACTGTCTCATAGCACCATGATCAGCTTAAGAATAGCGCTGTCTCCCCGTGGCAACCTCGGAAACAGACGACTACCAAGACAAGAAGTCTGACTAAGTATGTGGAGATTACTAACACTTAGAAGCTAACCCTGCACGCAAAAAAGGCTATACTGAAGTCGGATGTGCCGGACCGAAAGTTGAAAATACAGGAGCTTACGCTGGAAACTACGTCACAACGCATTCCGTTATCCGGACAGAATAGTGAGAGTATGAGATCGAATGAGCAAGAAGATGATGAGGTGTTCCTGATAGCATGTTTACTTGCCATCAGCATAACAATAAAAGACAAAATTGTATAGCAATGAGACTGAACAAATCTCATGAAAATTAAATATTCAACAAACTAGCGATAGGTACTTTCAACTTGGGAGCGGTATCTGTGGCGTAGAGGCTAGGTACTCACATCTCCATCCAAAGTTACTCGATTCGAGACCTCTGATCTCAGTGTAGATGATTTCAAGTTTCTTGTCCAATATTAGACGGACAAATAAAACGTAGGTGCCGTCTTCAAATCGAGCACGTAAAAGAACCCGTGGCAGTTTGAAATCGGGAAGAGGAGGCTGGAAAGCCGCATACTGGGAAAAATTCAACAGAAAAATGTAAAAGTAAAATTTCTACAAACTATTTTCACTATCTTCTAAATTACATCGTGGTTCCTCACCGGTGCTACGGAGTTCGAGCGCTGCAGCTGAGATCTTCTTGTGTAAGAAAGCGATTGGAGCATACATGGTTACTCAACGAAGTGCAATGATGATCCTATCAATCAATCAAAATTTCAATTGCCATCATCATCATGTGTTATCTCAGCATCAGAGGATGGATGCAATGAACCTAGAGAACATATTGTATAGCAAAGACGGATCATACAGGACAACTACTTCCAGGAGGATGATGGCGGTTAATACAGTTACTGCTCTCCTTCAGTGAATCTCAAATACTGTGTTTACTGGGGCCGTTGTTGTTTCTAACTCTCTAACAGGACACTGCAGGCGCAACTCATCACATGCACAGAATAAAGCTTGCTCAGACTGCACAGTGTGCATTTCAGACTGAAACACAGACTCCATAGCCGTGCCCATCATACATTCACCAATGAAACGAAACATGGCTTCATGAACAAAGCTTATAGAGCAAGCTATAGGAAACTCTCGAGGAACTCCAACTGACATGCAGCTTCATAGATTCAACCCATCTCATAGTTTATACAAGCACGCGAAACCGAACGCAAAGTAGAAGAAGTATCTGACTCTCAGTCGATGCTTCGGAAGGTCCAAAATGGCAGATTTCGATATGAGTGGATGTCTTCTATAGAGGTTTACAACCTGCAGAGATTAATGGGGATCTACTATCTTTGGTTTGCGGGTATTCTCGGCAATGATAGAACTGTATATAGTTTATATGTTTCAGTCAGCCAGAAGTCCCGGCTGCAGAGGCGGGTCATCTGGCCTATGATAGAGAAAATTTCCTAAGGATTGTTAGGGTGGCAAAGTTCTGCTCCTGATAATCTATTTGATGATGATGATACCTTCTGCGCACGTTTGTACCGTGTTTTTGTGCGTGTGTACGCAGGGCGGTGTATGCTATCTGCTTGTGTGTGTTTAAATTCATAAACTATTACATTAAAGTACGAATATTAAAACACGAAACGGTCAATCCACGTTATTACTAAACATTATCTTGGGAGTATTAAAATGTATCTTCGTGTTAAAACAAAAAATAAACAGAACAAATATTAAGACGCTTAATTCTACATTCTCAGGTCAATCCTATTTCCTGGGAATGAATCATTCTGCAGACGTAGAACATAAATTTATTGCGACGTCATTCACGACTTCTGCAGTGATTTTTGTCACATCTTGAGTTATGTTTCTTTTCATTCTTCGTATTTTGTCTTCACACATGCAAGTGATGATAATGTTGTTGTTTATACCGATATGTCTGCGCATCGTGGTGATAAGTCAGGCTGGGGTTTCTTGGCAAGCACGCATGATATGGTTGTTGCAGGGTTGTTGAAGATCGAAGTGTAGCTAGCATACAGGACTACTACTTTCAGTATGAGGATGGAGGTTGAGGCCGTTGCAGGTGCCTTCCATTAGCTCTATGTGATTCCTTTCACTGGGGTCGTTGTTGTTTCTGACTCTCAGTCGATGCTTCGGAAGATCCAGAATAGTAGGTTGCGGATGTCGTCTGTAGAGATTTCCAACCTCCAGAGACTCACGTGAATCTACTGTCCTGGGCATGAGAGTGTTTGCGGCAACGAAAGAGCGGACTGGCTTGCATCGAAAGCAGCCATTGTTGGGAAGTTTAGGATGGCTAAGGGAGATGTTCTTCGACCTTTTGGTGACCTACTGTTAGATGATGACACTAACATTGATGTTGAATCAAACCAGCGATTTAATGTGTTTAGGATTACATGTTGTGCAAGTAGATATAGATCAGCGTTTCTCAAAGTGGGCGATAGTCAGTTCAGAAACATTTGGGGGAGTTGTTGTTTTATATTTTGTCATTGAATAAACATTAAAAATTTTAATTTATCTTATGTCCGTCTTACACGATCCATTTTTCATCAATTTTCTATTTCATGCATATAATCATTTGAAAATAAATTGACCATGCATGACAGAAATATATATCAATTATCTATGTCAAAGAGAAAATAGAGCATGTATGTATGTGGGAGGGGGCGTTGGCAAACTGTTATAATGTGGAGGGGGGCGTTACAAAGTTTATGATGTGCAAAGTGGGCGGTGAGCCGAAAAAGTTTGGGAATCTATGATCTAGATGCTTGAGGACCACAGATAAGCGTGTATTTAACCAGCGTGCCACAGGAACCATCAGTATGCATACCTTTCGACATATGTTGGGGGAGACTAAACAAAATCTATATCTCAATGTGGCAAAAACAATAATGACAACAGATAAAACGAACATGACAAAAGATATTTTTATCAGCGAGAGAAAGTAGAAAATGTGAACAGTTTTGAATATCTTGGTTCACTGCTAACAACAGATTTAAATGGGATAAAAGAAATTAAAAGAAGAACAAACATGGCTTTACAAAAATTAAACAACTGAAAACAGTATTAAACGGAACTGATAAGAAAACAAAGATCAGAATACTAAGAGCATGCATATTCCCAGTGACAACGTATGGTGTGAAGCATGGACATTTAATAAAGCAGTGGAAAAACCTATATGTGCTTTTGAATATAAGTGTTACAGAAGAGTCCTCCGTATATCTTGGACAGAGAAGAGAACACATAGATCTATCCAGAAAGAACTCAAAATCAAAGAAAACTTGCTGATGCTACAAATACGAAAGAGAAAATTGAGATATTTTGGACATATAAAAAGACGTGAAGGGCTGGAGAAGACCATCATGGAAGGAAGCATACCGGCAAATAGAAGAAGAGGAAGACCACGGAGAAGATGGATTCAGGATATAACTGATGGTTTGAACATGCCGGTTGCAGAGATAGGACATCTGACCTATGAGAGAGAGAATTCCGGAGGACTGTTGGGGTGGAAAAGTTCTGCTAAGGACAAGCTATTTGATGTTGATGACTGAGCACCTATTGGTCTGCCCAGACTGTTGTGAAGTCAGTCCAGTAACCATTAAACATTAACCACACTGTTACGGGTTGTTGCCCAGTGTTGTAGTTTTATGCTTTTGTCTTTGGTTTCCATTGGGCGTTCTCCTTTTCTGGAACACTTTGTCTCCCACTTCAGTGACTGCTTTGGTATCATTTGATCATTTCTTCTGAAGGTATGCCCAAGATATCTCAATCTTCTCTTTCTTATAACCGTTGTTATTAATGGTTGACCAGCCCTTTTTTCAGGTTTCATCACTTCTCCTGAATTCGTTCCCATTTTATGTTCCTTATTTTTCGCATACATCTATTTTCAAATGCATTCAACTTACTTTCTATATCTTTAGTCATTTTCCAATACTCGCTGGCATATGATAGCATTGATACAACATTGGAATTGAAAATTCTTAACTTGATTTTTAAAACTGTATAACTTGGAGTTCCATAATTTATTTTGGCTTTTAAATGCTGATGTTGTTATGACAATTCGTAACATAATTTCTTTTTTTCTTATTCTAAAAATCAATAGCAATAACAACGGTACTGTTAATAAAGATGAGATTCAGACGCTTTCTCTAGTGGAAAAAATAACAATAGGGTGTTGTTAGGAAACAGAAGAATTGTTACAAAATAAAACAAGACAGCAAAAGCAGGACAATCGTGTTCATGGAAGTTATTGGTTATTGAACTGACGTCGCAGCACTCTGGGCAGACCCATAGGTGCTCAGTATCCCGCACAGATGTAGAAGAGTATGCATACTGATGGTTCCTGTGGTTTGCTGGTTAAACACACTTCTCTCTCTCTGTCCCACAAGCAACCAACGCTAATTGTACAACGTGAAATTCTAAACTCACTAAATCGCTAGATTGATTTAAATTCTATTTCATTGTACTCATCCAACAGACAGTCGCGAAGAGACCGAAGAATATCCCCCTTATCCATCTTAAACTCCCCACGAATCAATGCGTTTGATGCAAGTATGTCCGCTCTCTCTTTGCCGCGAACATCCACATGGCCAGAACAGTAGATCTACATGTGTCTCTGGAGGTTAGTAACCTCTTTAGGCGACATTCCCTCATACCGCAACCTGCCATTCTGGATCTTCCGAAGCATCGACTGAGAGTCAGAAACAACAAAGGACTCAATAAACAGAGTATCAGAGAGCCAATCGAGGGCAGCAGTAACGGTCTCAACCTCCATCCTCATACTGGAAGTAGTTGTCCTGTATGCTCCATTTCGCACTGCAAACAACCCTAGCATGCAACAACCCTACCATGCAACAACCCTACCATGCAACAACCCTACCATGCAAAAACCCTACCATGCAACAACCCTTCCATGCAACAACCCTACCATGCAACAGCCCTACCATGCGTTCCTGCAAACATAAAAACTATCGTCACTGCCTGTAATACCACTTTTTAGGGCTGTGTAGGACAGTGGGGACGGGAGGCTGAGGAATCTAATGACCGAATGGCTAGTGCAGTCGCCGCGAAACTGTTCAGGTTAGGATTTTTCGTTTATGCCCCCGGCAGAAAAATTCAGTGGCTTTACCGTGGATTAAACATAGGTATATCGCATGGGAGCCGCGCTCTAATGCATTCGGCCAGACGATCCTGAAAGTGCAACGAACAAAAACAGTAAAATATTGTTTTCTTCTATTAAGACTAACTCTAAACCAGGCAGAGCCAAATAGGGCGCCATAACTACATAACACGGGCGCCATAGCCCCGCGGCACCACGTTAGACAGCTCTGGTCTACATGTTCCTCCATGTTCCTCCACAGGAGTGCTATCCAACGTGGCGCTCGCGGGCGCCATGACGTCCGTGTCATAAATCCATGGTGCTCTATTTTACTTCGATGTCTTTTTTTTTTTTTTTATACCCTTTCATACCTTGTGGTATATAGGTCAATACAGTGTTAGGCCTGTATTTTTCATTGACCGTCGGCACACGATGGGTGATGTGGTCAGCATCACGCCAGTTCGATGTCTAAATAAGGTTAATCAAATTTCAAGATTGCAAACAATTTTTCTGTTTTTGCTTCCTAATTTTAACATTCCCATGAACACGATCTAATTACTTTTGCAATCATGTTTTATTTTCTTGCAAGCATTCTACTGAGCCAGACCCTGTGCTTGTTCACTGAAGAAAACGTCAGCATCTTAACTATAGTAACATTTCCATTGTTACTATTAATAGCTCAAGCGAAAGCAGCAATCATGAAAAAAAAAAAAAAAAAAAACTATGAGTGAATTCACTACCAATGACACTACGAAACTATTTTTTATAGTACTCCAGTGCTGTATTGAACCAATAATTATGTATGGCAGCGAATCATGGATAATGCACAAACAATCAATAAGATCATTGGAAGCCACAAAGATGTGGTTTGAAAGAAGAATGCTGAAAAGCGTAGAAAACAAATGTCGAGGTTTTAAATTAGGCCTGAAACATTATCAAAAGAATAAGAATCAGACAATCAATGTTCTTCGGGCACATAATGAGCAGAGAAGTGTTAGAACATTTGGTGACAACAGGTAACATTAAAGAAAGAACATATCGGGAAAAACAGTGGGAGAAGATGTTGGATGGTCTGACATCTTGGTTCGACAAAAGATCCACGTCAGAACTGATTAACTACACCAATAGGAGAGAGAGTTGTGGAAGGACATGATCGCATACACAGGCAGGCATGGCACTTGATTGATTGTTATTATCGCCCGTGTCTTACCAGGGCCCGCAACGGAAGTACAGAATAGTACCACTGCGACTTACAAGGCATGTCGTAAGAGACGACTGGTGTAGGAACTAGGTAAGATACGCTAGTAAATAAAAAGCTTCGCAGAAATAGGATGTGCTGGCCTACCTATAGGTGTATAACTGGAACAACGTATAATCGCTCTTAGACTCAGATCACATACAGATCACACAGAGTGGTTAACAAGTGTTCGATATGGAGCGTTCGGAGAAGAAGAATGGATTGCTATTATTAGTAACAGTATTGCAATCATCGCATGGCACCCGCGCTTCCACAACCATCAGTCAGATGTGCCCCAAATATAAAAACGTTGGACAGCCTTGTC
The DNA here is from genome assembly GCA_020796225.1 of Arion vulgaris. NCBI lineage: Eukaryota > Metazoa > Mollusca > Gastropoda > Stylommatophora > Arionidae > Arion > Arion vulgaris. The sequence goes on along the minus strand of CM036758.1, from coordinate 32,709,786 downwards.
TACATGTTTCCCCATGATCCTCCACAGACAGTACCAACAAAATCTACCCTCATGATCCTCCACAGAAAGTACCAACAAAATCTACCCTCATGATCCTCCACAGAAAGTACCAACAAAATCTTCCCTCATGATCCTCCACAGATGCTCATCAACTATAAAAACGTTGGACAGCTCTTGTCTACATGTTTCCCCATGATCCTCCACAGACAGTACCAACAAAATCTACCCTCATGATCCTCCACAGAAAGTACCAACAAAATCTACCCTCATGATCCTCCACAGAAAGTACCAACAAAATCTTCCCTCATGATCCTCCACAGATGCTCATCAACTATAAAAACGTTGGACAGCTCTTGTCTACATGTTTCCCCATGATCCTCCACAGAAAGTACCAACAAAAATGTCAAGTAGAACTTCAATCAATGCAAATAGACATAGCCTGTTTAAATATGCGATCACGTGGTGCGCAAAAAGGAGAAGAGTTACTTGCAAGATCTAAGCAAATATGAGCTGTATAGCAACGAAACAAATATTGGAAATTTGCAATTTGAAACCTCAGTTACAGGACTAATTCAAATAGGGAAGATAGTCATCATCATCAAATAGTTTGCCCTGAGCAGAGCTTTGCCACCTTAACAGTCTTTCTGATTGATTTTTTTTTCCTCTAAGAGACCAGATGTTCCGCCTCTGCAGCCGTAATGTTCAAATCATCATCACATAGCTTGTCCTGAATAGATCTTAGCCACCTTAACGGTCCTTTAGAATTTCTCTCATAGGTCAGATGTCCCGCGTCTGCAGCCGTCATGCTCAAATCGACAGTTACGTCCTGTATCCATCTTATCCGTGTTTTTCCTCTGATCCTTTGTGCAGATATATCTTGTTCCATAATGATCTTCTCCAACCATTTCGTGTCTTTTTACGTGTCCAAAATACTTCAATTTCCTTATTCGTTGCATCAGCCAGTTTCATGTGATTTTGATATATAAATAAATGTTTTTGTCTCTGTCCATAATACACTGTGGACTCTTCTGTAACGCTTATCTTCAAAAGCATATATATATTTTTTTTTTTTTTTTTTTCTTTTCTTTCGTCCTCTTTCAACTCAGACGAAGTTTCATCTCTGAAACTGATTTTTGCGTGAAAATCCGTTTTCCAATTTCTTACAATGGCAGCAGCGTGCACATTGTAAATTACTTTACACTGGCAGCCGTGTGCTCAATGTGCTCGTAATTAGTATTCCCTCGCCATATAGGCAGATTTTCTCCGACTTCAGAGGTACTCACGTTATCGTCCTGAGTAAGACCAGGGACTCGAACAAATGCCGGACAGTAGGTTCGAACCCGAGCTATGAGGCGTCTCACAGCTAGCAGGCCGAGCTACTATCAACTACTCTAGGCAGACCCCCATATATAGATATGTTTTTCCACTGCCTTGTTAAATGTCCATGTGTCACTTCCATACGTTACCACTGGGGATATGCATGCTCTTAGTTTTTCTATCAGTTCCATTTTATACTTCATTTTAGTTATTTATGTTATGTTATGCGATCGACGTCATAACATAATGAGCATTCCTATGCGTGCTCAGTCCTCCGCTGCAGCAGTCATCCCATAGTTCTCCTGCTCACTGTACCCATGACAAGTTGATTAATATATCTCTTTTCTCTATCACGAAGACGACATTGTCTGAGATGTCCAGACTCTTAATTCTCGCAATCGTTCCATATAAATCAATGAGTTACTTAAGTGTAATCTAGTCATCTATATAAAACACTAAACTGTTTGGTAGTGAGACGTGGACCACATACGCCAGCCATCGCCTAGAAATGGGTTCCCAAAGTGGGTGGTACCGCCCCCAGTAGGCGTTGAATCATTCCAGGGGGGCGATAGTGGGTTCAGAAGCATTTTGGGGAGTTTTTTCGTAAATTTGCGATTTAATGAATAATCATTAAAAATTTGAATTCTGCATTTAAATTCATCTTATGTCCATCTTACACGATCCATTTTTTCATAAATTTCCTATTTCTTGTATATAATCATTTGAAAATTGACCATGCATGACAGAAATATATATCAATTATCTATGTCAAAGTGAAAATAGAGCATGTATATATGTAGGGGGAGGGTCGTTGGCAAACCGTTAAAAGGGGAGGGGCGTTACAAAATTTATGTCGTGCAAAGTGGGCGGTGGGTGGAAAAAGTTTGGGAATCTATGGCCTAGAACATCGCCTTAACACCTTCCACATGCGCTATCTCAGGCGAGTATACAACATCCCATGGCAAGACCACATCTTCAATATAGATATCATGGACAGTGCTGGCATTTCAACTATATACTACTTCCTTAGTTAACGATGTCTGAGATGGCTGGGAAGTGTGTGCCATATTAGCGATGCATGGATAAAAGTATGTGACTCCAGCCAGACCATCGCTTTAGTTACTGTCATGATTTCAATAGTGAGACTGCTTGTAATCACGGTAAAACGACAACTGATCTCCTTCACAACGTCTCCTCTGACTTGAGCAGTGAGAGCTCATGGCTCAGACGTGTGAATCACTGACTCGCCTGTATAAATCATTAAATCTTTCTCAGATGAGTTATCAGAAAGTAAACATACAGATCACTAATAGCGTTAAATTGGTTGATAGAAGAAGGCAAAAAACATGAATATAGTACTAGACGGCTTACTTTGTGACGTCTGAGATGGCTGGGACAATGTGCCGTAATGAGCAATCAGTAGTAATCCAAAGGACATTATGTATGCCTTCTCGGAACTGGTACAAGCAGGCATCAGAGGCCCATTACCGCTTCATTGACACTGCGTGATCTAACTTCATGCAGCATAGGCGCCCTTTACTACGCTTCATTGACACTGCGTGATATAACTTCATGCAGCATAGGCGCCCTTTACTACGCTTCATTGACACTGCGTGATCTAACTTCATGCAGCATAGGCGCCCTTTACTACGCTTCATTGACACTGCGTGATCTAACTTCATGCAGCATAGGCGCCCTTTACTACGCTTCATTGACACTGCGTGATCTAACTTCATGCAGCATAGACGCCCTTTACTACGCTTCATTGACACTGCGTGATCTAACTTCATGCAGCATAGACGCCCTTTACTACGCTTCATTGACACTGCGTGATCTAACTTCATGCAGCATAGACGCCCTTTACTACGCTTCATTGACACTGCGTGATCTAACTTCATGCAGCATAGACGCCCTTTACTACGCTTCATTGACACTGCGTGATCTAACTTCATCGCTCAGCTCAGACCTGCTCTATTACACGCTTCACGTTTTTGACACTGCGTGATCTAACTTCATGCAGCATAGACGCCCTTTACTACGCTTCATTGACACTGCGTGATCTAACTTCATGCAGCATAGACGCCCTTTACTACGCTTCATTGACACTGCGTGATCTAACTTCATGCAGCATAGGCGCCCTTTACTACGCTTCATTGACACTGCGTGATCTAACTTCATGCAGCATAGGCGCCCTTTACTACGCTTCATTGACACTGCGTGATCTAACTTCATGCAGCATAGGCGCCCTTTACTACGCTTCATTGACACTGCGTGATCTAACTTCATGCAGCATAGGCGCCCTTTACTACGCTTCATTGACACTGCGTGATCTAACTTCATGCAGCATAGACACCCTTTACTACGCTTCATTGACACTGCGTGATCTAACTTCATGCAGCATAGGCGCCCTTTACTACGCTTCATTGACACTGCGTGATCTAACTTCATGCAGCATAGGCACCTTTACTACGCTTCATTGACACTGCGTGATCTAACTTCATGCAGCATAGGCACCCTTTACTACGCTTCATTGACACTGCGTGATCTAACTTCATGCAGCATAGACGCCCTTTACTACGCTTCATTGACACTGCGTGATCTAACTTCATGCAGCATAGACGCCCTTTACTACGCTTCATTGACACTGCGTGATCTAACTTCATGCAGCATAGGCGCCCTTTACTACGCTTCATTGACACTGCGTGATCTAACTTCATGCAGCATAGACGCCCTTTACTACGCTTCATTGACACTGCGTGATCTAACTTCATGCAGCATAGACGCCCTTTACTACGCTTCATTGACACTGCGTGATCAAACTTCATGCAGCATAGGCACCTTTACTACGCTTCATTGACACTGCGTGATCTAACTTCATGCAGCATAGACGCCCTTTACTACGCTTCATTGACACTGCGTGATCTAACTTCATGCAGCATAGACGCCCTTTACTACGCTTCATTGACACTGCGTGATCTAACTTCATGCAGCATAGGCACCCTTTACTACGCTTCATTGACACTGCGTGATCTAACTTCATGCAGCATAGGCACCTTTACTACGCTTCATTGACACTGCGTGATCTAACTTCATGCAGCATAGGCACCCTTTACTACGCTTCATTGACACTGCGTGATCTAACTTCATGCAGCATAGACGCCCTTTACTACGCTTCATTGACACTGCGTGATCTAACTTCATGCAGCATAGGCGCCCTTTACTACGCTTCATTGACACTGCGTGATCTAACTTCATGCAGCATAGACGCCTTTTACTACGCTTCATTGACACTGCGTGATCTAACTTCATGCAGCATAGGCGCCCTTTACTACGCTTCATTGACACTGCGTGATCTAACTTCATGCAGCATAGACGCCCTTTACTACGCTTCATTGACACTGCGTGATCTAACTTCATGCAGCATAGGCGCCCTTTACTACGCTTCATTGACACTGCGTGATCTAACTTCATGCAGCATAGACGCCCTTTACTACGCTTCATTGACACTGCGTGATCTAACTTCATGCAGCATAGGCACCCTTTACTACGCTTCATTGACACTGCGTGATCTAACTTCATGCAGCATAGGCACCTTTACTACGCTTCATTGACACTGCGTGATCTAACTTCATGCAGCATAGGCGCCCTTTACTACGCTTCATTGACACTGCGTGATCTAACTTCATGCAGCATAGGCGCCCTTTACTACGCTTCATTGACACTGCGTGATCTAACTTCATGCAGCATAGACGCCCTTTACTACGCTTCATTGACACTGCGTGATCTAACTTCATGCAGCATAGGCGCCCTTTACTACGCTTCATTGACACTGCGTGATCTAACTTCATGCAGCATAGGTGCCCTTTACTACGCTTCATTGACACTGCGTGATCTAACTTCATGCAGCATAGGCGCCCTTTACTACGCTTCATTGACACTGCGTGATCTAACTTCATGCAGCATAGACGCCCTTTACTACGCTTCATTGACACTGCGTGATCTAACTTCATGCAGCATAGGCGCCCTTTACTACGCTTCATTGACACTGCGTGATCTAACTTCATGCAGCATAGGCGCCCTTTACTACGCTTCATTGACACTGCGTGATCTAACTTCATGCAGCATAGACGCCCTTTACTACGCTTCATTGACACTGCGTGATCTAACTTCATGCAGCATAGGCGCCCTTTACTACGCTTCATTGACACTGCGTGATCTAACTTCATGCAGCATAGACGCCCTTTACTACGCTTCATTGACACTGCGTGATCTAACTTCATGCAGCATAGGCGCCCTTTACTACGCTTCATTGACACTGCGTGATCTAACTTCATGCAGCATAGGCGCCCTTTACTACGCTTCATTGACACTGCGTGATCTAACTTCATGCAGCATAGACGCCCTTTACTACGCTTCATTGACACTGCGTGATCTAACTTCATGCAGCATAGGCGCCCTTTACTACGCTTCATTGACACTGCGTGATCTAACTTCATGCAGCATAGGCACCCTTTACTACGCTTCATTGACACTGCGTGATCTAACTTCATGCAGCATAGGCACCTTTACTACGCTTCATTGACACTGCGTGATCTAACTTCATGCAGCATAGGCGCCCTTTACTACGCTTCATTGACACTGCGTGATCTAACTTCATGCAGCATAGGCGCCCTTTACTACGCTTCATTGACACTGCGTGATCTAACTTCATGCAGCATAGACGCCCTTTACTACGCTTCATTGACACTGCGTGATCTAACTTCATGCAGCATAGGCGCCCTTTACTACGCTTCATTGACACTGCGTGATCTAACTTCATGCAGCATAGGTGCCCTTTACTACGCTTCATTGACACTGCGTGATCTAACTTCATGCAGCATAGGCGCCCTTTACTACGCTTCATTGACACTGCGTGATCTAACTTCATGCAGCATAGACGCCCTTTACTACGCTTCATTGACACTGCGTGATCTAACTTCATGCAGCATAGGCGCCCTTTACTACGCTTCATTGACACTGCGTGATCTAACTTCATGCAGCATAGGCGCCCTTTACTACGCTTCATTGACACTGCGTGATCTAACTTCATGCAGCATAGACGCCCTTTACTACGCTTCATTGACACTGCGTGATCTAACTTCATGCAGCATAGGCGCCCTTTACTACGCTTCATTGACACTGCGTGATCTAACTTCATGCAGCATAGACGCCCTTTACTACGCTTCATTGACACTGCGTGATCTAACTTCATGCAGCATAGGCGCCCTTTACTACGCTTCATTGACACTGCGTGATCTAACTTCATGCAGCATAGGCGCCCTTTACTACGCTTCATTGACACTGCGTGATCTAACTTCATGCAGCATAGACGCCCTTTACTACGCTTCATTGACACTGCGTGATCTAACTTCATGCAGCATAGGCGCCCTTTACTACGCTTCATTGACACTGCGTGATCTAACTTCATGCAGCATAGGCACCCTTTACTACGCTTCATTGACACTGCGTGATCTAACTTCATGCAGCATAGACGCCCTTTACTACGCTTCATTGACACTGCGTGATCTAACTTCATGCAGCATAGGCACCCTTTACTACGCTTCATTGACACTGCGTGATCTAACTTCATGCAGCATAGGCACCCTTTACTACGCTTCATTGACACTGCGTGATCTAACTTCATGCAGCATAGACGCCCTTTACTACGCTTCATTGACACTGCGTGATCTAACTTCATGCAGCATAGGCACCCTTTACTACGCTTCATTGACACTGCGTGATCTAACTTCATGCAGCATAGACGCCCTTTACTACGCTTCATTGACACTGCGTGATCTAACTTCATGCAGCATAGACGCCCTTTACTACGCTTCATTGACACTGCGTGATCTAACTTCATGCAGCATAGACGCCCTTTACTACGCTTCATTGACACTGCGTGATCTAACTTCATGCAGCATAGGCGCCCTTTACTACGCTTCATTGACACTGCGTGATCTAACTTCATGCAGCATAGACGCCCTTTACTACGCTTCATTGACACTGCGTGATCTAACTTCATGCAGCATAGGCGCCCTTTACTACGCTTCATTGACACTGCGTGATCTAACTTCATGCAGCATAGGCGCCCTTTACTACGCTTCATTGACACTGCGTGATCTAACTTCATGCAGCATAGGCGCCCTTTACTACGCTTCATTGACACTGCGTGATCTAACTTCATGCAGCATAGACGCCCTTTACTACGCTTCATTGACACTGCGTGATCTAACTTCATGCAGCATAGACGCCCTTTACTACGCTTCATTGACACTGCGTGATCTAACTTCATGCAGCATAGACGCCCTTTACTACGCTTCATTGACACTGCGTGATCTAACTTCATGCAGCATAGGCGCCCTTTACTACGCTTCATTGACACTGCGTGATCTAACTTCATGCAGCATAGGCGCCCTTTACTACGCTTCATTGACACTGCGTGATCTAACTTCATGCAGCATAGACGCCCTTTACTACGCTTCATTGACACTGCGTGATCTAACTTCATGCAGCATAGACGCCCTTTACTACGCTTCATTGACACTGCGTGATCTAACTTCATGCAGCATAGACGCCCTTTACTACTCTTCATTGACACTGCGTGATCTAACTTCATGCAGCATAGACGCGCTTTACTACACTTCATTGACACTGCGTGATCTAACTTCATGCAGCATAGACGCCCTTTACTACGCTTCATTGACACTGCGTGATCTAACTTCATGCAGCATAGGCGCCCTTTACTACGCTTCATTGACACTGCGTGATCTAACTTCATGCAGCATAGACGCCCTTTACTACGCTTCATTGACACTGCGTGATCTAACTTCAAGCAGCATAGACGCCCTTTACTACGCTTCATTGACACTGCGTGATCTAACTTCAAGCAGCATAGACGCCCTTTACTACGCTTCATTGACACTGCGTGATCTAACTTCATGCAGCATAGAGAAAGGAAATTGGAAGGGGTTAGTCAAAGACAGGCAAGCAGCGGGAGCGGCAGAGAGGAAGGGCTAAAAACGAAAATAAGAAAATCACATATGGAGGCAAAAGAGAGCGCTGAGGGCAGAGACCATTCTATGTATCAGGTCAAGTCTCGAGTTTCACCTGCAGCAACTTTGGCAAGGATTGCAACTCCAGAATAGGACAGCACAGCCCCAACAGACGTTGAAATTTAGCGCAGAACAAGCCACGTGACCTAAAACCTATTGTCTCCTTTGTAAGCCAAATTTGCAAGCCACGTTTGCAAGCAACATTTGCAAACCACATTTACAAACCACATTCGCAAGCCACATTAAACTTTTACTTTCGAACCCAAATATGCACGAGTACAAAGCAACGCGCTATCAAAACGCTAAAGCATGAAGAAAGTTCATGAGAATAGAATACATCCAATCTACTGCAGAATGAATGTGCTAGGAAGTGGGAGATTAAAACAAACCTACTTTGCAGCGACAATCAAGATGATAATGATGAGAAAACAATCATCATGAGAAGAATTAACAAACAAACCACTCATCAGGTACACCAACACATTCAGAGGAACAGCTACAGCAACACATTAACAGACTCCAGATAAAGAGTCTAAAGTCGAATAACTGACTTCATTGAGTCGGGTTTTACCCCTTATGTCTCGGTCCCGCTCCGGCAGAAATGGTACCTGCTGATAGTATTGCACACAGCACGAATTCGATAGCTCTGGCAACAATCCTTTTCTCTTCAATTTATTTACGTTATCGTGCTCTGGGTCGCATCCATCTGTTTTTCTACCACAGGACGTCGAATTACCGGAACTTGAAGCCTGCTTGGCCAAAAATCTAGGCGTGACCACGGTCTTTCTTTCTTTTCTCCAATCCTGTTTTGGCTCAGAACGTCAGGATAAGAAGAGATTTCTAGAACGGGCTTTTGTGTTTATTCATAAATAGGGTCTTGCATAGCCTCTGTTATTTCTGAGAAATATCGTTTTCGTGGCCGGCATTTTGCTTTGTATCCATTGTATCGGAGTAACATCGCTCTTTGAGGTGCACTGTCTGTTGGCAATTTGCTTATGTGGCCGAACCATTTAATTTTTTTATTTTTAAATTAAGTTCAATACTGATGTTGTACCCACATTTTTTCCAGATGTCTTCATTTCTCAACCGGTCTCTTGTTGTTACCCTCAGCATTCTGTGTAGACACTTCATCTCTGTCGTGACAATTTTCTTCTATCATTTGATGTCAACGTTCAGGTTTAGCACTGGTAACATAATGTGGGAGAAAGATTGTGTTGAACATTGCTCTTTTTGTGTACATGGTAACGTATTTGCATTTTCAAATTAGCGCTATTTGTCCTATCATTTGATTGACTTTGTTGCATCTGTGTTGGGTTTCATAAGCTATTCTTCTGTTTGCCGAAAAATGCTTTCCAGGTATGTAAAGTCTTTGATTTGTTTTAATGGGCGATTGTCGATGGAGATATTAGTAGCGTTTTCCTCTCTAGCGAATGTCATTACGTCGGCTTTGTCGTTGTTTATTCTCATATTGTATTCGTTACATGTTAACTGGAGTCTGTTAATGTATTGCTGTAGCTGTTCTTCTGTTGTTGATATGATTGCCTGATCATCTGCAAAAGAAATTCGTTTAAGAGTTTCCCGAGGTTGTTTCCTTCGCTGGTGTTATAGCTGTTTTACAGCTTTGATCAATATATGTGATGAACAGCAGCGGAGATAGTACGCATCCTTGTCTTACTCCTGACACTACTTGGAACGTTTCTGGTAGTCCTGTGTTTCTTCGAATCGTACACTGGCTGTTTATATAAAGGCTCTTGTATAATTTGATTAGGTGGTCATTACTCCCATAAGTTGATAAAACTTTCCACAACATGTGTCTGTCTATGTGGTCGAACGCTTTTTCCTGATCTACAAAAGCAAGGTGGAGGTGCTTATCGGTTTCGACAGTACTTTCCACTAACTGCCTGATGGCGAATATCGCGTTTGTACAGCTTCTCTTCTTCCGGAATCCCATTTGCTAGCCGTTAAGCTGTGGCTCGATGATATGGCGGAGCCTTTTTTTCTATTACTTTAAAAATTATTTTTCTGGTGTGACTTAGTAGCGTTATTCCTTCATATTTCGGGCAATCCCTCTTGCTATCTTTCTTTTTTTTTTAGATGGGAACCATTGTTGCATTCCACCAATCATCTGGTGTTTCTTGTGTGATCCAGACTTGGTTGAATAGTCTGTGTAACCAGCTTATTCCAACCTCTTTAGTTGCTTCGAGTAGGTCGGCAGGGATGTTGACTGGGCCTGGTGTTTTGTTAGATGGGGCCATGTTTACAGCATTTCTAATCTCTGAAAGTGTTATACTTGGTTCTAGTTCTGTAGTTACGTTTACTGTGTGTTGTTGAGTGTTGAGTTGGTCTTCTTGTCGTAGGTTGAGAAGTTCATTGAAGTATTGCCGCCATCTGTTCATTATAATTTTTTGATCATTAAGTGCACACGGTACGGGGTTGAAATACAGTAAATCTTGATCCTTTACTTGGGGATCTAAATTACAAGTGCCTCTAAAGTCGGAGTAAGACTCGTCTGAATCACGAGAGACACTGGTAATAAAGAAAGCAAAACTTCACGCAAAAATCAGAGGTACCATATTAGGCGCCACGACTACGCCTGAATTTGTAGCAAGCGAACGACAAAAAAGGGAGAAAATGAAGGAAGAATGGAAAGTGATATGGAATGTTCCTGGACCGAAGAAGTTGAACTGATCAAATAAAAAAAGTAATGAAATGTAAAAGAAAACGAAACAAGAAGATTACCTTATAAGGAAATCATCTTCACAAACAAAAGAATGCAGTTTCGATTTGTTTGTACTGCTGAAATTTTAGGATTGGCTCATTTGACGTCAGACAAGCTCAATATATTTGCAGGGAAGGTGATAAAACATCTTCTGGAAAAGCATGGAAACGAAATTATTTGCGTTAGTTGGAGAAGACAAGAATGTCTTGAAATTTTGAAGTTGAAATGACTTTGCCTGTTCAGTTTAATCAATCGTTGACATTACCTAGGGTAGTTGTCTGTTTAAGGGCTTTAACGCTTTTAGAAATGAAAAAAAGAAAGGTGCGTTGCTGTTTAGGCTCTTCATAGTCTGTTTTTCAATGTTCTAAATTTAGAAAACTGTAATTTGTGAGTCTGCAAGGTACGTTTGTTTTTCCCCCCACGTGAAATTTACTTACTCAACTCCTGGCAAACATAGCCGAGTAACGCGATTGGTTGAGTTGGACAGCAGAAATGTGTGACGTCTACGCATGCGGACATCTCTTCGTGTATACGCAATGTTGAAGCGCTACTCCTCGACCACTCTGTGACATTATTTCATTGCAGATTTTCAAGGCAGGTGATCATTTCTTCCTGAGAAGCCCTCCAAGTGTCTTCTGTCTTCAGGAATCCAAGATTAATCAGAAGGAAGTCACACATTTGGTAGGATTTATCACAATCCAGAGACATCATCTTCAATAGCAAAATACGCAGGTAGCTACCAATACTACAATTACTACTACAACTACTTCAACTACTACTACAACAAATACAAATATTATCACTACTACTACAATTACTACTGCTACTATTGCTGCTGCTACTGCCATTACTGCTACTACTACTATTACTACTAATTCTCCTACTGCTACTATTGCTGTTGTTGCTGCTGCTACTACCACCACTGCTACTACTACTGCTATTATTGCTGCCACTTCTATTACAACAACTACTACTACTTCCACTACTCCACTACTTCACTACTACCACTACTACTGCTACTACTACTACTACTACTACTACCACTACCACTACTACCACTACTTCTACTACTACCACTGCTACTGCTACTACCACTACTACCACTGCTCTACTACTACACACTGCTGCTGCTACTACTACTACTACTACTACTAAAATTACTACTACAACTACTACTACAAAAATTGCTCCTGCTATAAGTGCTACTTTAACTGCCAATACTTTCAATATCATTATCATTACTACTGCTACCTACTATTAATGTTACTACATATTACTTTCATTCTTTTCCCGGATCCTGTTTTGCCTCACAACGTTAGGATAAAAAGAGATTTAAAGAACGAGCCATTGTGTGCTCTTCATAAACAGTGTCTTTCGTCGCCTGTTATCACTGAGGTCCACCTTTTGCTATTACTACGACTACTTCTGCTACTATTACTACTGTGTTAATTATTAAAATTACTGCTACACCTTTTTCTTCTTCGAACGCTCCATATCGACCACTTGTTAACCACTCTGTGATTTATATGTGATCTGAGCCTAAGTGCGATTGTACGTTGTGCCAGTTATGCCCCTACAAGTAGGCCAGCACATCCAATTTCTGCGTTGCCTTTTATTTACTAGGGTAGCTTTCCTAGGTCCTATATTATTCGCCTCTTATAACATGCCTTATAGGTCGCAGTGCTACTATTCTTTCTTTCCCTTGCGGGTCTCGGCACCATACGGGTGACTGCTACACCTAATATTACTACTACAACAACTAATATTACTACTACAACAACTAATATTACTACTACAACAACTAATATTACTACTACGACTACTAACTAATTACTTCAATTTCCACTACTATTACTACTCCTGCTACTTCAGCTACGCATAAAATTGCAACAATTTGACAGATAAGTGTCGTGGGAAGCCTCCGTTTTCAAATCTGAGAATATATAGTACATTTGTTAGAGTGATGCTATGATATTTGTAAGATTTCTGTAATGTTGTCTATCCATCTGTCTCTTGGTCTTTCTTCTATCCATCTCTCTTGGCCTTCCTTCCATCTATCTGTCTCTTGGTCTTCCTTCTATCCATCTGTCTCTTGGTCTTCCTTCTATCTATCTGTCTCTTGGTCTTCCTTCTATCTATCTGTCTCTTGGTCTTCCTTCTATCTATCTGTCTCTTGGCCTTCTTTCTATCTATCTGTCTCTTGGTCTTCCTTCTATCTATCTGTCTCTTGGTCTTCCTTCTATCTATCTGTCTCTTGGTCTTCCTTCTATCTATCTGTCTCTTGATCTTCCTTCTATCTATCTGTCTCTTGGTCTTCCTTCTATCTATCTGTCTCTTGGTCTTCCTTCTATCTATCTGTCTCTTGGTCTTCCTTCTATCTATCTGTCTCTTGGTCTTCCTTCTATCTATCTGTCTCTTGATCTTCCTTCTATCTATCTGTCTCTTGGTCTTCCTTCTATCTATCTGTCTCTTGGTCTTCCTTCTATCTATCTGTCTCTTGGTCTTCCTTCTATCTATCTGTCTCTTGGTCTTCCTTCTATCTATCTGTCTCTTGGTCTTCCTTCTATCTATCTGTCTCTTGATCTTCCTTCTATCTATCTGTCTCTTGGTCTTCCTTCTATCTATCTGTCTCTTGGTCTTCCTTCTATCTATCTGTCTCTTGGTCTTCCTTCTATCTATCTGTCTCTTGGTCTTCCTTCTATCTATCTGTCTCTTGATCTTCCTTCTATCTATCTGTCTCTTGGTCTTCCTTCTATTCATCTGTAACTTGGTCTTCCTTCTATCCATCTGTCTCTTGGTCTTCCTCTTGTTCTAAAACCATATCTTCTACTATTGTAAGATTTCTGCAATGTTGTCTATCCATCTGTCTCTTGGTCTTCTTCATACTCTCGAGGCCAAACTCTCCTTCGATGTCCCTGTGAGTTTAAGTAAATAGCCCCTTCTTGTTATATTGACTCTAATTTTCTCAAAGTGTGTCCTACCCAGCACTATTTTCTAACCTCTTGGTTCACTGTAATCTGTCTTATTCTCTCCATAATATGTATATTTGTGACCATACCATACCATCTTAGTCCCTCTTTTCTACACAGCAACCAGTTGATGAATGTTTGTAATTTATGTGTAATTATTTTAGTCGTTCTCCATGTTTCTGACCCATACTTCAGAACTACTGGAGTTAACTAAATCAACTAAGACATTGGAGTTAAATATTCTAATTTTGGCACTAGATGACTGAACCAACCAATGATAAATTCATCGGTACATTCAAAATATTTTTCTGTTGATGAGGAAGTAATACTGCGTGGCGACAGCTTCGAGATAGCGGCCTTAATTCCTCTGCCGTATACAATCTGTAAGAGTACTCTTAAATATTGGAGCGAAGACCCTACTTTTGTCCAAATTGCAGTAATTTTTGTCATTGTCACAATGTGTTCGAACCCATTCTTCTCATCATCATCATCAAGATGCGCATCCTTTATATGACATTTCTCTCTTTGCAGCACATCTGAAATTCACTATGTCTCTAGTCAGTTCACCCACTTCGTCGGTGGTCATGTTCATGGTTTCTTTAATATCTTGTAGCCATCTTCTTCTTGGTCTGCCTCTGTGTCCTGGGACCCTGCCCTCTAATATTGTTCTTTCCAGGATATCGTGATGCTTAATGTGACCAAAGTATCTAATTTTTCTGTATAGTATGTTGTTTATCAGCCAATTCTCTTTAACATTTAGTTCTTTCAGGACATCAGTGTTCTTTTTTTTTCTGTCCATGGTATTCGTAGGATCGTTCTGTAGCATTTAGTTTCGAAGGACTGGATTTTCATTCTTGTTGTTTTTGTAATGGTCCCTGATTCACAACCATAAGTAGCCACTGGAAAAATTCATGTTCTCAAAATCTTCTCATCACATGTCCAAAACATGATGCATGCTTCCTTCAAAATTTTGCTATAACATTCCTTTTTATCATGATCTGTCACACTCTCTCTCTCACTCTCTCTTTCACCCTCTCTCTCTCGCTCTATTTCTCAGTCTCTCACTCTCTCAGGATGAACAACTATGTTAACCTTTTCTAACATTAAAAGATTCTGAATATTCTTCTGTCTCACTCTCTTTCACTCTTTCTATCACTTTCTCTTTCACCCTCACTCTCTCACTCACTGTCTCAATCTCTCTCTATCCTTCTCTATCTCATTTTCTTTCTTTCTCACTGTCTTTGAAATTTTTCTTTCACTCTCTCTCAATCTCTCTCATTTTATCTCACTCTATCTCTTACTTTCTCCCGCTGTCTCCTTCTCTTTCCAGCACGTGACGTCCTTTTCACTTAGAGCAGCAAAAAAGCACACTATTTTTTCTCCATTCTTGTCTGTTCTCTGTATTGTGTTCCAACTATGTTTCATTATTTTTAGTCCTGGCTCTACTGTTCTCCTCCAGGTTGTTTTGGGCCTTCCACGCTTTCGTTTACCCTCTGGTGTCCATCTCAGTGCAGTTTTCATGAAAAAGTTAGTCTCCATGCGTATCACATGTCCGATCCATCTCCAGCATCTCTTTTAGATGATGGTGCTCATATTCTCTCGTTGACACTGTGTAGTCACTTCTTTGATTATTGGTTACTAAACTGACGTAGCAGCACTCCGTGTAAACCCATAGGTGCTCAGTCTTCTCAACAGATGTCAAAGGGTATGCATAATGATGGTTCCTGTGGCTCGTAGGTTAAACACACCTCTCACTACCCCTCAAGCATTCAGCTCTACTTCTAGAACGTGTAACGTCTTTGGTAGATATAATATTTGACCAGAACACGAGTGATACCTGACGCAAAAACGTTATATCAAAGGTGGAGAGTTTAATATTCTTATCCAAAACTGCATATAATGTACATATGTGTATATGTTTATGTATATGTACATGTTTATGTTTATGTACATGTATATCTTTATGTACATGTATATGTACATGTATATGTTTATGTATATGTTTATGTACATGTATATGTACATGTATATCTTTATGTACATGTATATGTACATGTATATGTTTATGTACATGTACATGTTCTCAGATTATTCCTTTGTTTATTCTTCTTGTTCGTTTCTCTAAACCTGTTTTGTCTCACGAGCGTCTAGATAAGAAAATAATTCTAGAACGCTTTTATGTACGTTTCGTAAATATTGTCTTTCATCGCCTCTGTTGTGTCTGTGTTTCACCTTTTGCGTGACCGGCCTTGTGCTTTGTATCCATTGTATCGGAGTATCATCGCTCATTGAGACGCCGTCTGTTGATAATCTTCTTATGTAGTAATTTGTTGTTTCTTGCTGAAGCTCAGTATTGATGTTGTACACACTTGTTTCCGGATGTCTTCATTTCTAAACCGGTCTCTGCTTGAAACTCTTAGCATTCTGCGTAGACACTTCCTCTCTGTCGTGACTAGTTTTCTTTTGTCGTTTGACGCAGCGTCCAGGTTTAGTACTGATAGCATAATATGAGGAGAACAATTGTGTTGAACGATGCTATTTTAACGTTTATGGTAACATGATTGCATTTTAAAATTGTTGCAAATTTGCCCTATGACTCGGTTTGTTTTATTGCATCTATGTTGAATTTCATTAGTTAGTTAGTTTGTTCCTTTCGTGTCATAGGGCAGAGGTTTTAGATCTCCATGTGATACGGTTCTTTGCTAGCAGTTTTACATCCCAATAGTTTACTTTCTTCTTGGATGGTTCTTCGAAGAGTGGTCTTTGGTCTTCCGCATTTTCTTTTCCCAACTGGTGACCACATAAGGACTTGTCGATTTAGTCTCTTTTCGTCTGATCTAAGAACATGACCTAAATATTTCCACCTTCGTTTCCTTATAATATTTGATATGGGTTGTTGGTGTGTTCTATCTCTCACTGTGTTGTTAGAAACGAAAACACTCCATTTTACTTTTAATAATTTTCGGAGACATTTATTCTCAAAGCTGTCCAGTTTCTTATCAATTTTCTTTGTTGATTTCCAACTTTCACAAGCTGGAATTTCATTAGTTGTTATTTAATTTGCTGAAAAAAATGTTTCCTATATATGTCAAGTTTTTGACTTGATTTAAATGATGTCTGTTTGTTTATTTAGCATCCAATTATGGGACTGCATTTTGATCAGGAGTCAGCTTGGGATTTCCTTACTAGAGCGCACGGTAGGGTAGTTGCAGAACGGAATGGAGCATTCGTACACTTCCTTCTAGTATGATAATTTGAGGATCTCTGTGGCGTAGAGGTTAAATGCTCGCCTCTCGTGCCAAATGTATGATAATTTGAGGATCTCTGTGGCGTAGAGGTTAAATGCTCGCCTCTCGTGCCAAATGTACTTGGTTTGCTCCATCATGGAGCTATCGGGATATTTTTTAAGAGATCTCTGATCTCAGTGTAGATGAGATCGAGTTTCTAGTCCTATTGGAGATGGACGATAAAACGTAGGTACCGTGTTCAATTTTAGCACATAAAAGAACCATTGGCAACTCAAAATGGAGAAGAGCAGGCTGAAAAGCAGTTGCTTGGGTAAAATTCAATCATCAACATCAGGTGCCGTCTCCACATTGAAGGTTAGCTGCAATGAATCTCCAGCATCCTATGTCCTTCGCCTTAGTGTTGCACACTGCCAGACTGTAACCTGTCCATTTCTTAAAGTTTCCTCCCACTTATCTCTCGGTCTTCCTCTTGCTCTTCTCCCCTCAACTTTCCCTCTAGTAAATGTTTTATCATGGTGTCATGTCTTTTTATGTGCCCAAAATACTTTACTTGTCTGAATTTTATTTCTCTTAATAATTGTTTCTTCATGCCTAGTTTTCCTAAAACTTGTTTATTTGTCTGTTTTTCTGTCCATGAAGCTCTGCCTATTCTTCTATATATCCACATCTCAAATGCATCAATTCTGTCTTCTAACTGCTTGTTCATTGTCCATGTTTCCGAGCCATACATTAATATAGGATATATATTGCGTTTGATCATTCTCATTTTTAGCCTGTTTGTAATTTGTTTGGATGTCAGTAACTTTTTTATACTATTGAAATTATCCTTGGCCATTCCTATTCTCTTTTAAATTTCTGTTATACATCTGCCATCATCTGTTATCATCTGACCGAGATATAAACAACTTTTTACTTGATGTAGTAATTCTCCATGTATTTTTATATTCATTTTAAGTTTTTCCATTTCTTTGTTGATTACCATAGTATTTGTTTTCTGTATGTTAATGTCTAATCCATATTCCTTGCTAGTTTTGTCCAATTGGTCCACTAGTTCTTGTAATTCTTGTTCACTTTCTGCTACCAATACTGTGTCATCTACATATCTTAAGTTGTTTATTATTTTCCCGTTGATCTTGAGTCCTGGCATTCATTCTAGTTGTTTGAAGATTTTCTGTGTAGATGTTAAATAGGCTTGGTGACAGAATGCATCATTGTCTCACTGCTCTCTTTAAAAAAAAAATTCAATAGAAAAGATTAAAAATAACATTCTTGCAAAATATATTTACTGTCTTCAAAAGTTACATCGGGAAATCTCGCCGATGCTACGAAGTTCGTGCACTGCAGCTGACATCTTCCTGTGTAAGAGAGAGATCGGAGCACACATGGTTATTCACCGAAGTGCAATGATAATGGTCCTATCAAAAAGAAGAAAGAAGTAGTATGAGGATGGAGGTTGAGTGCCTGATGTATGATCTTCTGTGATTGGTTTTGTATGCTCGTCTAAATCATGAGATGGATTGTCTGTACGAAGCTGCATGTCAGTTGGAGTTCCTCGTTGTTTCTCCATAGCTTGCTCTGTAAACTTCGTTCATGAGACCATGTTTCGTTTCGTTGGTGTATGTATGATGGACATGACTGCAGGATGTGCTCTAGAGTCTGTGTTTCAGGCAGACATACACACGGCGCAGTCTCACACCGCTTGCACACGATAGGTCAGAGCCGTGCCATGATACAGAGAGGCGCGCTTCAGGCGGCACCGCAGGAAGGGGGAAGGCGGCATAAGCATGCAAATTAAAATTACAATTGAATGTTATTTACAAAAAAATATTTAAAAGACGGCATTTCGAAGACTTGCATCATACTGAGAAAATATACCGCACAGTCCTGCGATGGCTGATGTGTTTAACGTCACGCCGGTTGCCTTTATTTCTCAGTTCCTTTCCTTGTACACAATTGAGACTGTGTCGACAGGTGAGCCGTTATGGTCTGAAAACATTCCACGACCACAGTAGAATTGAACCCGGACCACAAGCCTAAGAAACGAGTTCACTAACAAAACACAAAAACTCATTTTCCTTCTCTCAATAAACGAAGATTTGTTGCATAGCAAGCATTTTATTTTCACGTATATTGTGTAAATTAGTCTGCATAGACAAATAATAGTTGAAGTCTGAATCCCCCACCACAAACCAGTTTCTCCTCCCTACCCCAAACGATTTCATTGTTGCACCTTGAATCCGTCGAGTGACTCTTAAAAAATTCGGCGATAAAAAAAAGTGACGAAAGAAATCTTTTACAAGTAATTGGACGCCATATTTGAATGAAATATATTTTTGCAAGTGTAAATATCTATCTTCAAGTTCCCCCCTATTGTTCACTAAACAAATTTAACTTACGTTTCAAAAGTTCTTTTCCATTTTTAATTCTTACAGACAAGATCAGAGTTAAATATTTAACTTTCGTTTCAAGTTATTTTCAGTTCAAGTCCTTTCCCGGTTCTTCTTTTGTGACATTTCATTTTCTCACTGCTGTGACTAGTGCGTCATCATGTTTGTTTAGTGGTGCAGTAGACAAACGAACCGATGCAATTAGAAAAGGCCAGAGATTGTGACACTCTCGTGAGTATTAGTAGTCATCTGTATCAAGGATTGAAACTTTACCTGTGCAAAATAACAAAAAAAAGGAATTTTAACAGGAGGGAGAAAACGTTAAGATGTTACACTGCACCCCACGCAAAAAATATAGTTTACATTTCTGTAATATGTACCGAGGTTTACAGTTTCAAAGTGCGCAAATGTTCTAGTGCTGGTACATTCTTAAGTAGGGGTCAATGTTGCGTGGAGGTAAGGTACTTGCCTCTCGTTCTAAAGGTACTTGGTTCCTTCCCCACGTGAAGCTTCTTCTTTTTGTTCTTCTGCGATCAACGTCTGCTGTGCGACTACTCCGGTATGTGTCATAAAACAGGGCGATGCGCTTGAGATCTTTACCGGTCCCCCATAGTTTGTTTTGAAGGGCTGTTTCTGTTTGCCAAATTTCCATTCCCACACTGCTCAAGCTGGGGCAATCTTGCAGGATGTTCTCTGGGGACTGATGTGGTGTTCTACAGGCGCATCATCGATAGCGATATTCTGTTAAAGCTCACTGTTCTTAATGTAGGTGAGATCAAGTTACAAATCCTATCAGTGATGGACGGTAAAACTCAAGCCCCGTGTTCAAGTTTAGAACATAAAAAACCATTTGTAGTTGAAAATCAAGAATGATGCTAATCAAATCTACTGCCCGGGGTTTAATAAAACCATTTCATTCACTGCCTGTAATATCGCTTGTTAGGGCGGTCTAGGACAGGGGGACAAGAGCATATGGACTTTAATGGTCGCATGGCTAGTACAGTCACCGCGAATCTGTTCAGGTTAGCATTTATTCTTTATACCATTGACAGAAAAACTTGTTGACCTTACTTGGGATCGAACCCGGGACTCCCAACTGGGATCCCACGTTCTAATCCATTCGACCAGAGACTCCGCCATGTTCAAGATGAGCATTAAAAGAACCATTTATAGTTGAAATTCGAGAATACTGCAAAGCTACTGCACGTGATAAAAATTCTAACCAAATTTTCTAAATTACATCGGGGACCTCGCTGGTACTACGGATTTCATGCGCTGCTACTGAAATCTTCCTGTGTAAGAAATAGATCGAATCACACATGGTTATTCACTGAAGTACAATGATGAGGGTCCTACCAATCAATCAATCAATCATTCAATCAAACATTATTGAAAACGTTGAGTTGGTCAATTGTTGAAGGGAAGAGAGACGAAAAAACCTAACAAAAACATGATGAAGTGCTAGAACAATTCATCAAATAGCTTGTCCTTAGCAGGATTATGCCACGTCAACAGTCCTTTTGGACTTTCTCTCATATGCAAGATGTCCCTCTATAGTCGGCATGCTCAAGTGATCAGTTACATTATGTATTGATGTCTGGTAACCTGAGTCGATTTTTCCTTCAAATATTGTTTTGTATTGTTCGATAGTAACATTTCGTCTCTATTTTACATTTCTATGTTCTTTATGTTGTTTTTTCCCATGGACCAATAAAGATATGGAGATAAAATTAAAAATATCCGTAGCCTTTGCCTACTGTAGATATGAAGTACCTGTCACTTCACATTTCTATCTTCAAGAATGTAGTAGGTAGGCGGGCTGATTTCTTTCTACACTTATGGAACTTGTGAAGCACGGAAAATGAACCCACAGCTATTTTTGTGTCTATTTCGAAAAGCGAACACTTTACGCATTACGCTGATCTGTCCACAACATATATATATATATATATATATATATATATATATATATATATATATATATATATATATATATATATATATATATATATAAATATATATATATATACATTTTGGAATTTTTCAAATTCTAGTTTTCTTATAATTTGTTTCTTAATTATTAGTTACATACTTTGTTATTACCTAAAGGAGTTTGACTTCTGTGTCAATGGGGTTTAAGGAAAATAAAAAGAACAAACATCGTCTCACAAAAAATTAAACAACTAGAAACAGTATGGAACTGGTAGGAAAAACCAAGATCAGAATACGAAAGCATACATATGCCCAATGGGTCATATGAAGCATGGGCATTTAACATAGCAGTGGAAAAACGTATATATGTGCTTTTTAATACAAGTGTTACAGCAGAATTATCTGTATGTCATGAATAGAGAAGAAAACAAATAGATCTATCCAGAAAAAAAAGTCAAAATTTAAACAAAAATTGACTTATGCTACAATTAAGAATGATGAAATTGAAGTATTTTGGATACATAAAGAGACACGACGAGTTGAAAACCGTTACTACTACTACTACTACTACTACTACTACTACTACTTCTACTACTACTACTACTACTACTACTACTTCTACTACTACTACTACTGATGCTGCTGCTGCTGCTACTACTACTACTACTACTTCTACTCACTCTCTGCTACTACTATTTCACTACACTACTACTGCTGCGCTGCTGCGCACACTCACTACTACTACTACTACTACTACTACTACTACTACTTCTACTACTGCTGCTACTACTACTACTACTACTGCTACTACTACTTCTACTGCTACTACTACTTCTACTACTACTGCTACTACTGTTAGAACTACTATGGTTACTACTCTCTCTCTACTATTATTACGCCCACTCCCGAGTGGTTACCGGAGCCAAAATTTGGGGTGTAAAGAATAGAACCACTGTTACCTGCCATGCATGTCGTAAGAGTCGACTAAGGAGGTTTGGCTGAAATCGGATGCATGTGTCCTAAGCGTGAAGTATATGCGTTTAGGGGTCTACCAAACCAATGTGCAACGTATACACTTTCTTTCTTTTTTTCTTTCTTTCTTTCTCGAATCCTGTATGCCTCACAGCGTCAGGTCAGGAAGAGATTTCTAAAACGGGCCCTAGTATGCGCTTCGTAGATAGTCTCTTTCGTCGCCTCTGTTATCTCTGAGGTCCATCTTTTGCGTGGCCGGCCTTTTGCTTTGTACCCATTGTATCGGAGCAGCATTGCTCTTTGGGGTGCGCTGTCTGATGGTAATCTGCTTACGTACGAACGTATACACGTTCTTGGCAAAATCAAACATATCACAAAGAGTGATTAAAATTGGTCGTAAAGAACGAGCGCAAAGAAGAAGAAGATTACGCCCACTACTACTTCATCTTTCATCTACTACTGTTACGTCTTCTACCACTACTGTAACCACCACTACTATTACTACTAATTACATTATTTATGTAACTTTATGATAACACACGATGAACGTCTGACCGTATGGATTAGAGCGGGTGTTCCCATTTGGAAGATTCGGCCAAGGAGCTTTTTCTGTTGGGCGGAGTGGGGGAGAGGGGCTAACGAAAAAATCCAAACCGTAACAATTTTGTGGTGACTGCACTAGCCATTCAATTTCTCAGGCTCATGACAAAAATGACCTATTGCAAAAATTACTACGCCAACTCAACAAACAGTCCTTTTCAGAAACTAGTCCCAGGCCACATGGTCGCATCAAGAAAAAGCCATTACGCTCTGATACAACCAAAAAACAACACCGTCTTAGGTTGAAAGTGCTTGCCTCAACCACATAGAGACTTAATCTACTCCCTAACAAATAATAAACGCTTCCTAAGTGATAACAAACGCCCCCAACTGATAACAAACGCACCCCCTTCCCCACAGATAACAAACGCCCCTCCTAACGAACAACAAACTTCCGATGTTGACGCTCTTCGGTGTCATGAAGCCAGACTGTTCAGAACTTTCTTTATTTCGCAACTTCAAAGCAATGTCAGCCTTTACAAGCCTAAATAAAATATGAAACTGCGAGTTATAAAGTTTTAAAACTAAATTACCAATTGTTAATTCCAGTCTTGTATCAATCCTAACATATGCCAGCGAGAGTTAGAAAATGACTAAGGATATAGAAAGTAAGCTGAATGAATTTAAAAATAGATGTCTGGGAAAAATAATGAACATAAATTGGACGAAGTCAGGAGAGGTGATGAAATCAGAGAAATGTCTGATCAACCTCTAGTGACAACTGTTATAAGAAGGAGAAAATGGAGATATGTTGGGCACACCTTGAGGAGAAATGATCACATAATGCCAAAGCAGGCATTGAAGTGGGATGCAAATCCCATGTCGTCGTCACCCTCAGTAACCAAGTTATTGATTTTATATACACCACTTATATGTTTAGTAGTTTACAATTGCATTTCTGAACGGTGAGATCTATTTTTACCGTTCGTAGAAATCCACGTGTCACTATTGTAAGACTGGTACTGTTTTAGAACCCACAGCGAAAGAGGAATAGGGGAAGGCCTAGAATATATCAATCACTTGTTAAATCCCTATTTGAGATCTGTATGCGATCCGAGCCGAATAACGATTGTATGCTGTGCCAGTTATACGCCTACAAGCAGGGCAAGCCACAGCCAACTCTAGATAAATTTATAGTTGGCTCTGGGCAAGCACATCTGATTTCTGCGACGCCTTTAATTTACTAGGTAGCTTCCTAGGTCCCTACCTCAGTCGTCTCTAACGACATGCCTTGTATGTCGCAGTGTTACTGTTCATTACTGACCTTGGTAACACACAGGCGAGACTAGTATTAAAAGGATAGGCAAGACCTGGAAATAATTTGAAGTGCTGGAAAAAAATGTGTTGAAGACTGGTGCTCTGCTCCCTTGGGAGTTTAAAGATGAAGAGGAAAGATGAGGAAGAAGAAATATCCATTGTAACAAATTTGATTAGATACTGCCAGCTGCTGATTTTGAACTAGGTACTCGCCCGAGTGGCGATCGAGCTCACTATATATATATATGCAGTGTGGGCGCGTGATCCTTTTTGTTAATGGGGCCAGACACATATTTTCGAAAAAATCATGGTTTGGGGTTAGGTTATATTTCAATATATAAAATAATATATACATGTTACACATTTTTGGGGAGGGGGCGGGGCTGGCCCCACTGGCCCCTAATGACGATCCGCCACTGTATGTATGTATGTATATATATAAATGAAAATCGTGACATATCCCTTACAGAACTTCACCATCAACCACAGTAAACAAGTCGTCGATTTTCTAGGCACTACTTATACGTTCAGTAATTTGTCATTGCTTTCTGTACGGCAAGGTCTATTTTTTACCGTTCATAAACATCCACGTCAAACAAATTTGCTTCCAAACTGTCGGCCGCGAAGTTTGAACCAGGTACGCTTATGTTGTGATCGAGCTCACTACCGCTTAAGCTACAGACGCCCACAAGATATATATATATATATATATATCGTTACATATTGTATTATATTATCATTATGTTTTGTTTACTTCCACAGACTAGGTCAATCTTAAATCTCAAGAATGTCTCAAACAACTCTAGAAAAACGTACCGTCATCACATCCTCATCATCTTCCTCAAACATCGGCGGAGGCGGCAGTGTTGCCCTCAACGACGGCAGTGACGACTTCCACTACAAGTCTGGAATTCACCCAAGAAACTCATCTATAGGGCATAACAGCAGCCTGTCTGGGATTGTTGGAAGTGGAGGTGGTGGAAGCTATAAGAGAACTGTAGAAATTACATCAGGTTGGTAAATTTATTCTATACTGCCATAGACTGTAAATCAACTAATGTCCAAAAACGCAAACTTAGTATATACTAGAATTGACTGCAGAAACATAGCAAATACCAAAATCTATTTTTGAATACACGGAAACAAAAATAATGTCAACGTACAAAGCAAAAGGTTCACCTAACATCCAAATAAACAATGAAAAACTTCAAAGTGTAGAGAGCTACGAATACCTGGGATCAATAGTCAACAATAACGGCGACTGCTCCAACGAGAACTCAAGAAGATTGTGGCAACAGCAATCAGGAAGTTAAACACTATGAAGAACATGTGGCAAAGCACCAGCAAAATATTAAAATTAAAAATACCGAGAAACTGCATTTTTCCAGCGGCTACTTATGGTTGTTAATCATGGACCATTACAAAAACTGCAAGAACGAAAATCCAGTCCTTCGAAACTAAATGCTACAGAAAGATCTTACGAATACCATGGACAGAAAAATGGAAGAACATTGATGTCCTGAAAGAACTGAATGTTAAAGACAATTGGCTGATAAACAATATACTATACAGACAAATTAGATACTTTGGCCACATCAAGCGTCACGATGGCCTGGAGAGAACTGAATGTTAAAGACAATTGGAGGGCAGGGTCCCAGGACGCAGAGACAGACCAAGAAGAAGATGGCTACAAGATATTAAAGAAATCATTAATATGGCCATTGATGAAGTGGGCGAACTAGCTAGAGACAGAGTGAATTTCAGATGTGCTGCAAATAGAGCAACGTTCTATAAAGGACACACACCTTGATGATGACTGCAGAAGAAAATAAACTACAGGTAAAGCCCCCTTCCTCCCCCTTCAATTGACAAATCAAAAGTTGTCAGGTACGCATTGCGTTTTCTATTTACTAGTTAAACCGGTTGTTACTAGCTCGCACTTTGTCACATTTGCTCATCGCCCCTTCTCGCACCATAATTGCAAACCATCACAAAAAGACTCGCTCACTTGACCCATGAACTACGCCATAATTGAACCTTCTCATTTTCATAAACATATGCCAGATTGGCTCCCTTGACGAGGCTACTTTTATCTTGAACACCATGTAGCATAACACAACATAACATAATATAATTTAAGTTAGAAAAACATTACAATATAACATAACATATACATATCATTCTGGGTTACACAAGGGATGCAATCTCCGTGGAGATGAGGTTTCTCCTTGATTTCTCGACCATGGAGTATAGACTCAAGAGATAGATAGAGCATGGGCGTATCTCAAAATTCAGCCACATTTTTCAGTCATTGTCGCTCGCCATGTTTGCCTGTGTTTGGCCAACCGCTTCCAAATTTCTTTGTCTATGTTGCATGAAGTTAGATCACGCTTGTAGGTGACAATTAAGCGTAGTAATGGGCTCTCAGTAATGGGCTCTCAGTAATGGGCTCTCAGTAATGGGCTCTCAGTAATGGGCTCTCAGTAATGGGCTCTCAGTAATGGGCTCTCAGTAATGGGCTCTCAGTAATGGGCTCTCAGTAATGGGCTCTCATGCTGTCTAGTACCAGTTGCGAGTTAACTATATAGAATATCCTTTGGGATTCTACCATCGCTCATACGAAACACATCTCAGACGTCCTTGACTCAACAAGGAGTACAGGCTTGGAATGCCAGTACTGTTCCTTATTTCTATATCGGAAATGTGGTACTGCCATCGAGTGCTGTAAATTCGCATGAGACAGTGCACGTGGAAGGTGTTGATGCGATGTTCTTGTC
The DNA here is from genome assembly GCA_020796225.1 of Arion vulgaris. Classification (NCBI taxonomy): domain Eukaryota; kingdom Metazoa; phylum Mollusca; class Gastropoda; order Stylommatophora; family Arionidae; genus Arion; species Arion vulgaris. The sequence goes on along the minus strand of CM036758.1, from coordinate 32,682,517 downwards.
TGGTATATGTGACCCACGTCTCACTACCATACAGCAGAGTGCTGAGAACACATGCCTTATATACTTGTACCTTCGTGTTTTGTGTGAGTGCCTTATTTTTCCACATACACTTTGCTAGTGGCGGCTGGTCATTAAGGGCCAATGAGGCCGGGCCCCACAATAAATAATGTCTAACGTGTATTTATTATTTAATAAATTAAAATATAACCTAACCCAACATCATGGCTTCCCCGAAAATGTGTGTCTGGCCCCACCAACAAAAGTGATCACGAGCCACCACTGCACTGTGTTAATTTGAACATAGCAGTGAATGCCTTAAAGAACAGCCCAGCATGTATATGAGAAGGCTCATCAATAAACACCGAACTGGTACGGTCAGCCGTTGGACTCTGTTGAATATATTTCGAAGGAGATCGGAGCAGCTATAGACATGTCCGGAGTGCAAAGAAGATATTCCAAACTGAAACTGAAATGTAGCATAACGTCTTAATATTGTTTACATGCATTTTCTTGTTTTTTCTTCTTCCAGGAATGATGCCTGCAGGTTTCGGCAATGTGTCGCACACCGGCGTCACTACAGTCAAGACCACCCGAGAGCGGGAGAAGAAGGACATGCAACAGTTGAACGAGAGGTTTGCTAACTACATTGAGAAGGTTCGCTTCCTGGAGGCACAGAACCGGAAGTTGATCTCAGAGTTGGAGCAGCTCAGGGTGAGATTTTAAATGATATCACGACCTACTTGCCACACCCACATACCAGACCCACTTACCACACCCACATACTTCACCCCCTTACCACACCCACTTACCACTCCCATGTACCACACCAACTTACCAGACCAACTTACCACACCAACGTACCATATCTACCTAGAACACCCACTTACGACATCCGCTTGCCACACCCACTTACCAGACCCATGTGCCACACCAACTTACAAGACCCACCTGTCACATACACTTACCGCACGCCCTTATCACATCCTCCTACCGCACAATCGTACCACACCATCCTACTACCCTTGCTACCCCCTTACTACACACACTTACCACACCATCTTACTACACCCCATAACCATATCACACCTTCAAGCCACAAAATGTTAACGCTCTGATACAAAAATAGTTCGGATCTATATGTCTGCCTGTCTGTCAAGTTTGTTTGTCTGTCTGTATATCTATCTGTCTGTCTAGATGTCTACTTGTCGGTCTACCATTCTGTCTTTCGACCCGTATCCCTGTCTGTCTGTCTCCCTCTATTTCTGCCAATCTCTGTTTATAAAATGACATAAAATTGTCACCATCCACAAAGTTACACATGGGACCCTCGTTGGTGCTATGACGTCTGTGCAATGCTGCTGAAATCTTCCTGTGTACGTTAGAGATCTCAGCACACATGGTTGTTTCCTAAAGTGCAATGATAATGGTCCTATCAATCAATCAATCAATCATCATCAATCATTCTCTGTCTGCTTCAGAGTGTCTCTGATGGGCAGAGGTTTGCTGCTCGCCTCTCGTCTCAAAGGTACTTGGTCTGCACCTTCGTGGAACTATTGGGATGTTTTTACAGAGACCAAAGATCTCAATGTAGGTGAGATCGAGTTTCTAGTCCTATCAGAAACGGACAATAAAACGTATTTCCAGTGTTCAATTTGAGCATGTAAAAGAACCCTTGGTCGTTCAAAATCGAGAAGAGCAGGCTGGAAAGCCGCTGCTAATGCAAAATTCATTAATATTCACAAAATATATATGGGACTGCAGTAAAACTATTTGATTGGCAAAACAAGTCATCACAAGTACTGTAGTTTTACAAATTACAAAACAATGACAAAATACAGCAACGTTTCGACCAACAAGGCCTTTATCAAGCAAACGAACAACAGGAGTGACAAATTTAAAAAAAACAACACATTTATTTGGGTCGTCCATTTGTTTTTTTTTAAAATTGTCACTCCTATTGTTCGTTTGCTTGATGAATGCCTTGTTGGTCGAAACGTTGCTGTATTTGTCATTGTTTTTGTAATTTGTAAAACTACAGTACTTTGTGATTACGTGTTTTGCCAAAATTCATTAGAAAGTTGAACAGTTTCCCGGCAACCGCCCTAGCCACACGGCCATTAAATTCCACAAACTTATGTCCACCCTGTTCTTACACCGCCCAAAAGATGATATTACAGGCAGTACCGGACGGTTTTTTTATTAAAAAAATTATCTTTTATTTCACGACAACTAGTATCATTCTTTTCTTCATGTTCATTATCATCTATATCATCTATATCATCTATATCATTAGAACAACTGGGGCAAGGAAACCTCCGCCATCAAGAAGATGTACGAGACGGAGCTAGAGGAGGCCAGGAAGATGATTGAAGAGGTCAACAAAGAGAAGAACAAGCTGGAGGTCAAAATGCAGACGATGCAGGATCAACTTAACGGCGCATTGAAACAGTGAGTCCACTTTTTTTTGTTTTCTCTCTCTCTGTATATCTGTCTGTGCCTCTCTCTCTCTCTGTCTCTCTCTTTCTCTATCTCTGATTACTGTTGTCCTCTATTGGCTGGGACTCCGTTTACTGGAGCTGTTGTTGTATCTGACTCTCAGTCGATGCTTCGGAAGATGCAAAATAACAATGTTTTGGTATGAGTGGATGTCGTCTATTGGTTTAGTGGATGTCGTCTATTGGTTTAGTGGATGTCGTCTATTGGTTTAGTGGATGTTGTCTATTGGTTTAGTGGATGTTGTCTATTGGTTTAGTGGATGTTGTCTGTTGGTTTAGTGGATGTTGTCTATTGGTTTAGTGGATGTTGTCTATTGGTTTAGTGGATGTTGTCTATTGGTTTAGTGGATGTTGTCTATTGGTTTAGTGGATGTTGTCTATTGGTTTAGTGGATGTTGTCTATTGGTTTAGTGGATGTTGTCTATTGGTTTAGTGGATGTTGTCTATTTGTTTAGTGAATATCGTCTATTGGTTTAGTGGATGTTGTCTATTGGTTTAGTGGATGTTGTCTATTGGTTTAGTGGATGTTGTCTATTTGTTTAGTGAATATCGTCTATTGGTTTAGTGGATGTTGTCTATTGGTTTAGTGGATGTTGTCTATTGGTTTAGTGGATGTTGTCTATTTGTTTAGTGGATGTTGTCTATTTGTTTAGTGGATGTTATCTATTGGTTTAGTGGATGTTGTCTATTGGTTTAGTGGATGTTATCTATTGGTTTAGTGGATGTTATCTATTGGTTTAGTGGATGTCGTCTATTTGTTTAGTGGATGTTGTCTATTGGTTTAGTGGATGTCGTCTATTGGTTTAGTGAATGTTATCTATTGGTTTAGTGGATGTTGTATATTGGTTTAGTGGATGTCGTCTATTGGTTTAGTGGATGTTGTCTATTGGTTTAGTGGATGTTATCTATTGGTTTAGTGGATGTTGTCTATTGGTTTAGTGGATGTTATCTATTGGTTTAGTGGATGTTATCTATTTGTTTAGTGGATGTTGTCTATTGGTTTAGTGGATGTCGTCTATTGGTTTAGTGGATGTTGTCTATTGGTTTAGTGGATGTTGTCTGTTGGTTTAGTGGATGTTGTCTGTTGGTTTAGTGAATGTTGTCTATTGGTTTAGTGGATGTTGTCTATTGGTTTAGTGGATGTCGTCTATTGGTTTAGTGGATGTTGTCTATTGGTTTAGTGGATGTTGTCTATTGGTTTAGTGGATGTTGTCTGTTGGTTTAGTGGATGTTATCTATTTGTTTAGTGGATGTTGTCTATTGGTTTAGTGGATGTCATCTATTGGTTTAGTGGATGTTGTCTATTGGTTTAGTGGATGTTATCTATTGGTTTAGTGGATGTCGTCTATTGGTTTAGTGAATGTTGTCTATTGGTTTAGTGGATGTCGTCTATTGGTTTAGTGGATGTCGTCTATTGGTTTAGTGGATGTTGTCTATTGGTTTAGTGGATGTTGTCTATTGGTTTAGTGGATGTTGTCTATTGGTTTAGTGGATGTTGTCTATTTGTTTAGTGGATGTTATCTATTGGTTTAGTGGATGTTGTCTATTGGTGTAGTGGATGTTGTCTATTGGTTTAGTGGATGTCGTCTATTTGTTTAGTGAATGTTGTCTATTTGTTTAGTGAATATCGTCTATTGGTTTAGTGGATGTTGTCTATTGGTTTAGTGGATGTTGTCTATTGGTTTAGTGGATGTCGTCTATTTGTTTAGTGGATGTCGTCTATTGGTTTAGTGAATGTTGTCTATTTGTTTAGTGAATATCGTCTATTGGTTTAGTGGATGTTGTCTATTGGTTTAGTGAATGTCGTCTATTTGTTTAGTGGATGTTATCTATTGGTTTAGTGGATGTTGTCTATTGGTTTAGTGGATGTCGTCTATTGGTTTAGTGGATGTTGTCTATTGGTTTAGTGAATGTCGTCTATTGGTTTAGTGGATGTTATCTATTGGTTTAGTGGATGTTATCTATTGGTTTAGTGGATGTCGTCTATTGGTTTAGTGGATGTTGTCTATTGGTTTAGTGAATGTCGTCTATTGGTTTAGTGGATGTTGTCTATTGGTTTAGTGGATGTTGTCTATTTGTTTAGTGGATGTCGTCTATTGGTTTAGTGGATGTTGTCTATTGGTTTAGTGAATGTCGTCTATTGGTTTAGTGGATGTTGTCTATTGGTTTAGTGGATGTTGTCTATTTGTTTAGTGGATGTCGTCTATTTGTTTAGTGAATGTTGTCTATTTGTTTAGTGAATATCGTCTATTGGTTTAGTGGATGTTGTCTATTGGTTTAGTGGATGTCGTCTATTGGTTTAGTGGATGTTATCTATTGGTTTAGTGGATGTTGTCTATTGGTTTAGTGGATGTCGTCTATTGGTTTAGTGGATGTCGTCTATTGGTTTAGTGGATGTTGTCTATTGGTTTAGTGAATGTCGTCTATTGGTTTAGTGGATGTTATCTATTGGTTTAGTGGATGTTATCTATTGGTTTAGTGGATGTTGTCTATTGGTTTAGTGAATATCGTCTATTTGTTTAGTGGATGTTGTCTATCTTCAGATGTGTACGTACCCCAAACTAGCATAAGAGAGAAAGTTGGGACATAACCGTCCTTGAATTACATTGAATAACCGTGCTTGAATTACATTGAGAATCAAAGAATGGAGTGGTTCAACCCCTTAATAAGAATGCAACCAAACTCCACTGTATACATAACCTTCTACATCATAAATTAAGAAAGAAGGCGAGAGAAAGACTACGAAAAAGATGGACAGAAGATAGCAGAATCCTGTCAAACAGTAAAATTAACTATCACCCAAGCCACTAGAGCAGCGCAAGACAGATATCAGAACAACCACGACACTGGACAATAACCCGGTAACAGTGTGACAACATCCCGGTAACAGTGTGACAACATCCCGGTAACAGTGTGACAACATCCCGGTAACTGTGTGACAACATCCCGGTAACAGTGTGACAACATCCCGGTAACAGTGTGACAACAAAAGAAGAAGCAGTAGTCATCACATTTTGCAGTGCAATGAAGCCAAACCTTCACCGTAATAACTTGAAGCTTTTCACATTTATTACATGTAAATGCAACATGAGTCAAGGAGAGTATTGTCGGTCTGTCTAGCTTACCCCGTCTTATGGTGACGTCTGCTTCATGTCCCGCACCACGACAGTCATCAGACATTTATATCGAGCGGGTCGTTATCCGCCCTCTCTAACCGACGACATGTAATCGATCCAGCTTTCTACATGCGTATGTTTCCCCATTTTCATGTAGGCTAGCTTATAAATACTCCATTATTTCTCAACATTACACAAACTAAAATATAAAAAATGAAGAAAAACACACTCGCAAACGAAAAGACATTCAAACAGCTTACGTCAATCACAGCTTCATAACCAAGCCCTTTCATACATACACACACACCCACTCACATTGAAAAGTGGCCCATATTGCACGCCATATCTTCATTTACACGGCATTCATCGATTTTCTTAACAATTTTTGTTTCGGTAAAAACCAGTCCACCATTACGCTGTGGCCTGATCCACCTTTTATTGTACCCACTTTAACGACAGCAGCCGCGAAGTGAAAGCAGTTGATATATTGTAAACGCACTGAGTATATATCTATCTCAAACGAGCTAGTTTCATCTCCTGTTTTAATTCGTGTTTGTTGGTTCTAGTTTTATGGTAGATCTTACAACAGGAAAACGGTGCGATTTTCCAGGAATTTATCACAAATTATTTCGTGTTTCGTGTGTTTTATCCAAGTTTTTATATATTTAAGCTAGTTGCGTTTAAACGGGTCGTTTTTGTTGCAAGTATCTTGTGATTTTGTCCTTACGTTGGTATACCTTGCCGGTTGCTCAGTTTGAGACGGTCGTAAGGTCGTATTTATGCAAGATTTCAGTGCATTATTGTGATTGTAGAATATAATAACACATCCGTTTATTGTGTAGGTTTCCTGTAGGGGGTTGATTTACTTTCGTGTCTATTGTGACGTTTAGTTTAATTCGTGGTAGATTTATTGATTGATTGATTGATCGGTCCATCATCATTGTACTCCGGTGAATACAACAATGCATGCTTCGATCTCTTTCTTACACAGGAGGATCTCAGCGACAGTGCACAAACTCCGTAGCTGATGTAAGTGTGAAGATTGTGAAAATTGGAATAGGAAATTAATTTTGCTTTTTAATTTGTAAGGATTTTTGCCCCGACTTTGCACCATGCTCTTATCGATTTTTAACTGCCTGCGGTTCATTTACGTTCTCAACTTGAACGCCAGTCCTACGTCTTATCGTCCGTCTCCGACAGGACTAGGAAATCGATCTAACCTACATTGAGATAGGGATCTCTCGAAAAATATCAAGGAACAAACCTATTACCTTTAGAGCGAGAGTCGAGTGTCTTACCTCAACGCCAAAGAGACGCATTTCTTTTAATTTGGGATATATTTACCTCCCTTGTATGTTGTGACGAATTTGTAATAGATTTACTTCCCTTGTCATTTGTGAAGAATTTTTTAAATTTGTGATAGATTTACCTCCCTTATATATTGTCAAGGATTTGTTTAATTTGTGATAGATTTACCTCCCTTGTCTATTGTGAAGTATTTGCAAAATTTGTGATAGATTTACTTCCCATGTCTATTGTGAAGTATTTGCAAAATTTGTGATAGATTTACTTCCCATGTCTATTGTGAAGTATTTGCAAAATTTGTGATAGATTTACTTCCCGTGTCTATTGTGAAGTATTTGCAAAATTTGTGATAGATTTACTTCCCGTGTTTATTGTGAAGTATTTGCAAAATTTGTGATAGATTTACTTCCCGTGTCTATTAGAAGTATTTGCAAAATTTGTGATAGATTTACTTCCGTGTCTATTGTGAAGTATTTGCAAAATTGTGATAGATTTACTTCCCTGTCTATTGTAAGTATTTGCAAAATTTGTGATAGATTTACTTCCGTGTCTATGTAGAAGTATTTGCAAAATTTGTGATAGATTTACTTCCCATGTCTATTGTGAAGTATTTGCAAAATTTGTGATAGATTTACTTCCGTGTCTATTTGAAGTATTTAAATTTGTGATAGATTTACTCCATGTCTATTGTGAAGGATTGATTGAAATGTTATATTGTTAATTAGTATTTACTTTCCATTTATTGTCATGATTGTATTGATTATTTTCATAGTTATTCCTTGAGTCTCATTTTGTTCATATGGTAGATTTGTGATAATTTCTCTCACTGATGTATTGTAGATTTTTGAATTTGTCGATAGATTTCTTGTTCATATGTAGTATTTGATAATTTGTATGGAGAGATTTACTCTCCATTCTATGTAAGATTTACTTGTAATGTTTTCATAGTATTGTTTATTCCTCTATTATCTATGGATCATTCCTTGTTCAATATGTAGCTTACTTGATTAATTTCTTCATGGAGGGTTGAGTTCCTCTTGATTTAACTTTGCATTTGTGATAATTCTCCTGTAGTCTTTGAGCTTGTTCATTGGTAGTTACTGATATAATTTCTACTGGAGTTGAGTTACCTTCTTGAGAGTCTTCAAACTTTTGTTCATAGAGTTTACTTCTTTCTACTGAGTTGCATTCTGAGTCTCATCTTCTGTTCATTGATAGTCTTACGATTAATTCTCCACTGGAGGGTTGCAGTTCCTCTTGAGGTCTCCTACTTTGTTTCAATAAGTCTTATTTGATTAATTTCTCTTCATGAGAGGTTGCATTCTCTTGAGTTCTCCATAACTTCTTGTTCATATGTAGCTTACTTGATTAATTTCTCTCCACTGGAGGTTTGCAGTTCCTCTTGAGGTCTCCATAACTTCTTGTTCATATGAGTAGTCTTCTTGATTAATTTCTCTCACTGGAGGTTGCATTCCTCTTGAGTTCTCCATAACTTCTTGTTCATATGGTAGCCTTACTTGATTAATTTCTCTCCACTGGAGGGTTGCAGTTCCTCTTGAGGTCTCCATAACTTCTTGTTCAATGTAGTCTTACTTGATTAATTTCTTCCACTGGAGGTGCATTCCTCTTGAGGTCTCCATAACTCTTGTTCATATGTAGCCTTACTTGATTAATTTCTCTCCACTGGAGGGTTGCACTTCCTCTTGAGTTCTCCATAACTTCTTGTTCATATGGTAGCCTTACTTGATTAATTTCTCTCCACTGGAGGTTTGCAGTTCCTCTTGAGGTCTCCATAACTTCTTGTTCACATGGTAGTCTTACTTGATTAATTTCTCTCCACTGGAGGGTTGCACTTCCTCTTGAGTTCTCCATAACTTCTTGTTCATATGGTAGCCTTACTTGATTAATTTCTCTCCACTGGAGGTTTGCAGTTCCTCTTGAGGTCTCCATAACTTCTTGTTCACATGGTAGTCTTACTTGATTAATTTCTCTCCACTGGAGGGCTGCACTTCCTCTTGAGGTCTCCATAACTTCTTGTTCACATGGTAGCCTTACTTGATTAATTTCTCTCCACTGGAGGGTTGCACTTCCTCTTGAGGTCTCCATAACTTCTTGTTCACATGGTAGCCTTACTTGATTAATTTCTCTCCACTGGAGGGTTGCACTTCCTCTTGAGGTCTCCATAACTTCTTGTTCACATGATAGTCTTACTTGATTAATTTCTCTCCACTGGAGGGTTGCAGTTCCTCTTGAGGTCTCCATAACTTCTTGTTCATATGGTAGCCTTACTTGATTAATTTCTCTCAACTGGAGGGTTGCAGTTCCTCTTGAGGTCTCCATAACTTCTTGTTCATATGGTAGCCTTACTTGATTAATTTCTCTCCACTGGAGGGTTGCAGTTCCTCTTGAGGTCCCCATAACTTCTTGTTCATATGGACAGGACTACAGAATGTGCTGTGGATTATGTGTTTCAGTCTGACACGAACACTGGTGCATAGCTTCTACCGACCTATGACCCTTCACCTATTGACCTCAGAGGTGACTGATATTTTGCTGACAAGCTTTCTCTAACTGTCTGAAAAACTTGTTTTCTCAGTCTGTCCTGACGTAACACGACCTCTTCTTCACTGAAGATACTAACATATTTCATTGATCGGTGGGTGTTGGAATAACTTAAAAGGCGGCAGTGCGTGATCACACACCTGGAAGTTACACATCATGTGCCCTACATATAATATCGATTGATTTGGAAACACCAAACAGTGACAAACAGGTTTCAGAAACTTGTTGAGCCTGTCTTTCTTTCTTATTCTCTCAGGTGAAAATAATTGTTTGTAATTACAGAGGGTGAGAAGGATTCGCGTAGTGCATAAGCGTTCACCTCTCGACTTTGACACAAGAGGGTTGTGGATTGAATCCCACTCTCGACGTTTCACGCGTGAAGAAAGGAACCGACCCTCCTATTCGCCCGGTGTTGTCGGAGCTCGCAAGGTACGCAAAGAATAGTAACACTGCGACCTACAAGGCATGTCGTAAGAGGCGGCTGATGTAGGGGCATATGGAAGCTACCGTAGTAAATAAAAAGGGTCGCAGAAATCAGATGTGCTGGCCTACTTGTAGGCACATAACTACCACAACGTACAATCGCTCTTGGGCTCAGATCAGATAGAAATCACACAGAATTGTTTAACAAATGGTCGATATGGAACGTTTGAAGAAGAAGACCCTCCTATTGTCCTTCCCCAAGTGGATGATGGAAGTGGTTCTCTTGCAATTAAAATGTAAGGATGGGAGCTTTAATTTGCGTTCCAGGACCAAAGTAGCAGCCCTTGTTTTGTTATCAAGTAGTATCATGTCCCTTGCGGAACGTTCCTTTCATCACAGCCCACCTGAAAAACTCCCTGTCTCTAGCAAGTTTTCCAGCGTCATGCTCAAGGTTTCTTTGATGTCCTGTTGTCACCTTCGTCTTGGTCGTCCCTGGCCTCGTACTCCAGGAACCATGCCTTCCATTACCGTTCTCTCTAAACTACTGTGACATTTAACGTGGCCAAAATATTCCCATCTATGAGCCAATACTCCTCAATATGCAGGTCTTGTAGGATGTCTTTGCTTTTTCTCTTCTCTACCAGGATGTTCTAAGAACTTTTCTGTAACACTTTGTTTCAAAGGCTTCAAATTTGCTATTTAATGTTTGTGTTATGGTCCACGCTTCGCATCCATATGTAGATTGCATAGTCGTATACGATTCTGTCTTCTCCATTTTCGCGAAGCAAACTACCAACTAAAATGTGAAAAAATCCTAAACAAAATATGTATACGCCTATGCTTATAATATCAGTGAACTTTGGGGGTAATTTGGGGTCTGTGTGGTGTAGAGGCTAGCTGCTTACCTCCCGTGCCAAAGTAACCCGGTTCGCTCCTTCATGGAGCCAGCGGAATATTTTTCCAGATATCCCTGATCTCAGTGTAGGTGAGATCTAGTTCCTAGTTCTATCAGAGACGGACGATAAAACGTAGGTCACGTATTCAATTTGAGCACGTAAAAGAACTCTTGGCAGTTCAAAATCGAGAAGGCAGACTTGGAAAGCAGATGCACTGGCAACATTTCTTGGAAAAGATTAAAATTAAATTCCTACAAATATCTTCACCATCTTCAAAATTACATCGGGGACTCTCACCAACGCTACGTATTTCGTGCAGTGCTGCTGAGATCTTCCTCTGTAAGAAAGAGAGCGGAACACACATGGTTACTCACGAAAGTACAGGGATGATGGTTCTATCTATCAGTCAATCAATGGGTGGGGTAATGTGCTCGTTTCCCGTTTCAAAAGTACTCGGTTGGCGTTCTGTGCGGAACGATTTTGTTATTTTTCCAGGGATCCATGATCTGAATGTAGGCGATATCGTGTTTCTGTTGATTGTGAGATTGAACCCACACCCCTTTGATCCCTTTGATGTCTGAATCGATAGGTAAACGCTTACGCATTACGGTCATTTTTCGTGTTCGACATTACTATTTCTTCATTTGCGTAATTTATTCAATATTGTTTACTTGCTAATAAATAAACAAACATATTGCCAGATTTCAGACACATTTCTGAAAAGACAATAGAAAGGTGTCGGTTTTCAGGATATTTTTAACGGTCATTTGACTTCCGGTGTTCACAACCTGTTTAGTTGCATCTTTTTTAAAAGAGTTGCAGTTGTGTAATTTGACCTAAATAAGCGGACAGACTCTCAGTCATGTCGTATTCCTACACCCGCTCAAGTACCAGTGCTCCTGGGGGATCTACCATCACCGAGAAGAGGACCGTCGTCTCTTCATCCAGCAATGGCGGTGGTGGTCTTGATGATGATGACTCTGTGTACTACAAATCCAGTATCATGCCAAGATCAATAAACATCGCTAGGAGTAACCTGCCCACATCTCCATTACATTCTTCCCGTACGCTTGAGATTTCTTCTGGGTTCAGCCATTTCCCTCTTTCCAATGTTGTTGGAGTCCCTGGTGGTGTGTCCAGCTTCAAGAACAACCGAGAAAAGGAGAAGAAGGATCTGCAGGACCTTAACGAGCGGTTTGCTAATTACATCGAAAAAGTTCGATTTCTGGAAGCTCAAAACAAGAAGCTGGCGTCTGAGCTGGACCAGCTGAAATCTCACTGGGGGAAGGAGACCAACGCCATAAAGGTCATGTACGAGACAGAGCTGACGGAAGCTCGTAAACTCATCGATGAGACCAATAAAGAAAAGTCGCGTCTGCAGCTTCGGGTCGGACAAATTGAAGAGCAGCTTGATGATGCTATGAGACAGTAAGTTGAATTATAAAACTTTTGGTTTATTCCTTTTTGACTGTCCTCTGTATTATGTTCTAGATGTGATTAGTTTCCTTCAGTTCTTTCTCAATTGTTCTCCCCCGTGCCGTTTTGGTCTTCCACGTTTTTATTTGCCCTCTGGTGTCCATCTTAGTCCAGTTTTCATGACAGAGTTAGTCTCTATGCGTATCACATGTCCGATACATCTCAAACGTCTCTTTTGGATGATGGTGCTCACATTCTCTTGTTAGCACTGACTCTATCTTCTCATTGCCCAACATAAATCTCAACTTTATCTTCTCATTGCCCCACATACATCTCCACTCTATCTTCTCATTGCCCCACATACATCTCCATTCTATCTTCTCATTGCCCCACATACATCTCCATTCTATCTTCTCATTGCCCCACATACATCTCCACTCTATCTTCTCATTGCCCCACATACATCTCCACTCTATCTTCTCATTGCCCCACATACATCTCCACTCTATCTTCTCATTGCCCCACATAAATCTCCACTCTATCTTCTCATTGCCCCACATAAATCTCCAATCATTTTATTTTCTCAGTTCTGTCTATAAACCTTGTCATTTTATCTTTGCTTCTACACCCACAAATCTCCATTTTATCTTTGCTTCTACATCCACAAATCTCCATTTTATCTTTGCTTCTACACCCACAAATCTCCATTTTATCTTTGCTTCTACACCCACAAATCTCCATTTTATCTTTGCTTCTACACCCATAAATCTCCAACCATTCTCTCTTCTCGTCTACACTCATAACTCTCCATTCTATCTTCTCTTCTAAACCCACAAAATCCCCATTCTTTTTTCTTCACCCAGATATCTCCATTCGATCTTTGCTTCTTCACCCACAAATCTCCCTTCTATCTTATCTTCTCCATCCACAAATCTCCCTTATATTTTCTCTTCTCCATCCACAAATCTCCTATCTTCTCTTCTCCATCCATAAATCTTCTATCTTCTCTTCTCCATCCACAAATCTCCCTTCTATCTTCTCTTCTCCATCCACAAAATCAACATTCTTTCTACTCCTCTTCACCCAGAAATCTCCATTCTTTCTTCTCTTCTTCACCCACAAATCTCCATTTCTTTCTTCTCTTCTCCACCCACAAATCTCCATTCTTTCTTCTCTTCTCCACCCACAAATCTCCCTTCTATCTTCTCTTCTCCACCCACAAATCTCCCTTCTATCTTCTCTTCTCCACCCACAAATCTCCCTTCTATCTTCTCTTCTCCATCCACAAATCTCCCTTCTATCTTCTCTTCTCCATCCACAAAATCAACATTCTTTCTACTCCTCTTCACCCAGAAATCTCCATTCTTTCTTCTCTTCTTCACCCACAAATCTCCATTTCTTTCTTCTCTTCTCCACCCATAAATCTCCATTTCTTTCACCCGCCTCGTCTTCTACTCTTCTGCCCTTTCTCGTCCCGAATCTTCTCGTTTCTTCAAGGTAAACAACAAAGAAGAACTAATATCTCATGAATGATAACACATGTTAACAAAATACGATTACTGAATAAGTTACTAATTTATTCCTCCTATAATTGTGCAACCAGCCATTCATAACGTCATCGGATCTCTTGTTGAGAAGTTTACTTAACTTCTTCAGATGGGAGTGTCAAGAAGAGACCGGTTTAGAAATAAAGACATCAGGAAAAATCTGTGTATAACATCAGCACTGAGCTTCATTAAAAAAAACCTAAATGGTAGTAGCATGTCAGGGGACGACAAAGACGAACGTGGCTGCAGGGCATCTTGAACATGACGCTGGAAGAGGCGGGAGTTCTTGCTACAGACAGAAAGTTTTTCAGGCGTGCTGTAATGCAAGCGACGTTCGACAAGGGGCATGCTACTATTTAACTGAACTTCATCAAGAAACAACAAATTAAATAGTACGGCCATATAAGCAGATTACCAACTGACAGTGTGCCTCAAAGAGCAATGTTACTACGATACAGTGGATACAAAGAGCAATGTTACTACGATACAGTGGATACAAAGAGCAATGTTACTACGATACAGTGGATACAAAGCAAAAGGTCGTCTACGCAAAAGTTGGACATCATAGACAGCAGAGGCTGCACACAAAAAACCCACTGTTTATGAAGGGCACACAAAAACCTGTTCTAGAAATATCTTATCCTGGCGCTGTGAAGCAAAACAGGATTAGAGAAAAGAAAGAACCTTTTCTTTAAAAATGTCTCGTAACCTGTTTAGACCTCAGGGTATGAATTGCTTGTCACTTAATACATGTAGTCTCAATTGTGCAGGAGGTAGGATGACAAATTTCTTACCTCACTTGTGGAACGTCGAGTGCGGGGTTGAACCCCCAACCCTCTTATGCCGATTCGATAAGGAAACGCCTACGCATTACTTTAACCCGGACCCCGCTTGCATGGGCGTCCACATACTTTTTTTTCTAAGAAGGGGAAAAATTGATTTTGAAATGTTAGTTGGTAGTTTGGAAAGAGAGAAGAGGCGGGAAAGACCTGGAATAAACTAAACTGGCTTGCTCAAGACAGATCTGTTTGAAGGAAATTTGTTGATGCTTCAGGGGGAGTTAAGAGAAGAAGTTGGTTGTTTACTACGCGGAAATAGAGATCAGATTAGCTTAAAACTCGCCCGAGTGGTTACCAGGGCCCAAATTTGGGGTGTAAAGTCTAGAACCACTGTTACCTGCCACGCATGTCGTAGGAGGCGACTAAGGAGGTTTGGCTGAAATCGGATGCACATGTCCTAAACGTGTAGAAGTCTATGCGTTTATGGGCCTACAAACCAATGTGCAACGTATACACGTTCTTGGCAAAGATCAAACATATCACAAAGAGTGATTTAAATTGGTCGTAAAGAACGAACGCAAAAAATAAAGCTTAAAACTATGTTTTCAAATAGCCATTTTTCAGGGGTTGACATTTGCCCCCTCTTACCGTGACGTGAGGACGCCTGTGCCCGCTTACACACTACCTATCTCTATGTATGTACATATATGTGTATGTATTTCTGTACCTGCAAAGGTCGTCTGCGGTGTCAAGTGCTTAAGTTACATTCTCAAGTGAGATATGCCCTAACCTGGACTGGGTGCGGTTGACATTTCAACACAGTATAGTATAGTACATTCTTATCTAGCTTACGGAGAGATTAGGAGAGCAAACTGCTTGTGCTCTGACACAACACGCTCGTCTGCAGAGCTAAGCAATAGGTTCCGTAAGAAGTAAAGTTGTGGTTCGAATCTGGTTAGGGGGTTTCTGTGGCGTAGAGGTTAGGCGTTCGGCTCTCGTTTCAAAGATACTCTATTTACTTCCTAGTGGAGCCATCAGAATATTTTTCCAGAGATCCCTGATCTCAGTGTAGGGGAGATCGAGTTCTTAGTCCTATCGGAGACGGGCGATAAAACGTAGGTCATGTGGTCAAATTGAGCACGTAATAGAACAGTTGACAGCTCAAAACCTATAAGATCAAGTTGGAAAACCACTGCCCGGACAAAATTCATTAGACAAAATTCATTAGACAAAATTCATTAGACAAAATTCATTAGACAAAATTCATTAGACAAAATTCATTAGACAAAATTCATTAGACAAAATTCATTAGACAAAATTCATTAGACAAAATTCATTAGACAAAATTCATTAGACAAAATTCATTAGACAAAATTCATTAGACAAAATTCATTAGACAAAATTAAAAAATATTAAAAATTCCTACAAAATATTTTCATCGTCTTCTAAATTACATCGAGGACTCTCGCCGATTTCAGAATCTCTCTCTCTCTCTCTCTCTCTTTCTCTCTCTCGCTCTCTCTCTCTCTCGCTCTCTCTCTCTCTCTCTCTCTCTGCTTCTCTCTCTCTCTCTCTCTCTCGTAAAACAGATGTCCTGCCTATGCAGCCGTCATGCTTATTTCATCATCAAATAGCTTATCCTGAGCAGAACTTTGCCACCCTAACAGTTATTCTGAATCTCTCTCTGTATCTCTCGCCCTCTCTTTCTCTCGCCCTCTCTCTCTCTCTCTCTCATATGCCAGATGTCCCGCCTCTGCAGCCGTCATGCTCACATCATCATCAAATAGCTTATCCTGAGCAGAACTTTGCAACCCTAACAGTAATTCTGAATCTCTCTCTGTATCTCTCGCCCTCTCTCTCTCTCATATGCCAGATGTCTCGCCCTCTCTCTCTTTCTCTCTCTCTCTCGCTCTCTCTCTCATATGTCAGATGTCCCGCCTCTGCAGCCGTAATGCTCACATCATCATCAAATAGCATATCCTGAGCAGAACTTTGCCACCCTAACAGTTATTCTGAATCTCTCTCTGTATCTCTCGCCCTCTTTTCTCTCTCTCTCTCTCATATGCCAGATGTCCCGCCTCTGCAGCCGTCATGCTCACATCATCATCAAATAGCTTGTCCTGAACATAACTATGCCACTATTATAATCCATCGAAATATATCTCTCATGGACCTCTGCAGCTGCTATGTTCAAGTCATCAGTCACATCCTGAATCTATCTTCTCTGTAGCCTCCCTCTTTTCCAAGGTTGCCTACTTGCATAATGGTCTTATCCAACCCTTCCTGTCTATCTAAATGTTCCAAATACTTCAAACATTAGCCTAAACATATTTTTTTTTTATATGTCAGCACCGATGTACTTTCAGAAATGTTTTTGAACATTTGCAGCCACGTTTCATTTCAAGAATGATAATTTATCAAATGAATATTTACTAACACTCTAATCTTTAATTCAATAACTTATGCAAATATTTCCTGATAGCAAACTTCGACATTTTTGTCGTTCTTGTGAACATAATCTTAATAGATTTGTAACCATCTTTTGTTTCGTTTATGTACTTTCCGCGCATGTTTTTTCAGCAAGAACACGTTTGATTGGATCGGTACGTAGACAGAAGGAAACGTCAAACAGTGATTCTCAATTTGTAGAATGTATGGGATCCGTCAGACTTTATATTGATCTTCTTGTTCCTTTTGCAGCGTATATTTTCTTGGTTCAATCATGGCGACCTACTTTACTCTAAATGGTCTAAAGCCGAAGGATTGACTTCACTGCATCGGAATTTACCCTGCAATATGGCTCGGTCCCTCTCCGCAGAAATTTCAGGCCATCTTCATAGAGTATTGCACCAAGAACGAACTCCGTAGCTCCAGCAACAGTCAGATTTAATGAAAATACAATTTTCCTTAATTTTTTTGTAGCATTCACCTGAACACGATCTTTCCGCTTTTGCAATCTTGTTTTTATTATCTAACCGTTTTACTGCCCCTTAAACCTACCCTTTTGATTTTTCATAGAAGAAAGCATTGATAATTTCAACTAAATTAAAATTACTGTTGTTATTAGTAGTAATAGTAGTAGAAATAGTAGCAGTAGTGGTCGTTATGTTATGTTTTTGCGATCGACGTCATGGCACATTGGGCATTCCCATGCGTGCTCTGTCCTCCGCATCAGTAGCCACCCTAAAGTCCATTTGCTCACCGTACCCATGAGAAGTTGATTAGTATACCTTCTCTCTCTATCATGAAGATGACACTGTCTGTCATGTCCAAACTTAACTCCTGATTCTCGCACTCGGTCTAGTGTCTGAGATTCGCTCAAATCACATAAATGAAATTGTACCCCATTGATGACATCGGCTCTGCCTATAGTGATCGTGGTAGTACATATAGTAGTTGTAGTAATAGTAGTAGTAGAAGTATTAGTAGTAGTAGTAATAGTAGTAGTAGTAGTTGTAGTAATAGTAGTAGTAGAAGTATTAATAGTAGTAGAAGTATTAGTAGTATTAGTAGTAGTTGTAGTTGTAGTAATAGTAGTAGTAGAAATATTAGTAGTAGTAGTAGTTGTAGTAGTGCAACCATGACATGGCGTCTGCGTCTTCTCAACCATTCATAGATGCCTCAGTAAGATGCGCCCTAATATACAAAAATGTTGCCCAGGACAGTAGATCCACGTAAGCCTCTGGAGGTTTGAAACTTCTATAGATGTCAGCTTGAATATGTTTTTTTAAAAAATAGGTTTCAGTTTCCGTTTGGAATATCTTTATTGCACTTCTAGCTCATCAATCAAAATCGAACTGGTAAGGTTAGTCTCTGGACGCTATTGAAGATAGTGCGCAGGAGATCGGGGCACCTACGGACATGTCCGGAGTACAATGAAGATATTATAAACTGAGACTGAGATTAACTCTATCGCTTCATTTTATAATCTACTGGCATAGATTGGAAAATGACTAAAGATATAGAAAGCAAATTGAATGCATTTGAAAATAGATGTCTGCGAAAAATAATGAATATAAAATGGAATGAATTCAGGAGAAGTGATGAAATCAGAGACATGTCTGGTCAACCACTAGTGACAACTGTTATAAGAAAGAGAAGATGGAGATATGTTGGGCACACCTTGAGGAGAAATGATCAACGAATATCAAAACAGGCATTGAAGTAGGATACAAAGGGTTCAAGAAAGAGAGGTCGACCTAAGGAGACCTGAAACGAACTTTGCTGAGAGAGGCAGGAAATATCGGTCTCAGTTCCATGGAGGAGATTGAGCGAGTTACCCAGGATAGTGCGGTATGGTGAAATTACTTGCAGGACCTATGTAACGTATAACGGTACGAGAGGAATTATTATAGATTGTCTTGAGTCCTGCACATTTTTTTGTCAAATTCGATTTAAAATAGAGTTTTTGAACGAATATCCATCAGCACCCATTACTTAGTGTTTTTCACGCTGGGTCGCTACTTGGTTTATTTCTCTCCGCTCCTCGTGGAGCATAGACCCTCAACAGTTGTTCGCCACTTTTCCCCAGTCTTTTGCTGTTTTCTTGATCAATATAATGAAAGTCTTTAGCAAAACTATATAGCGATGGAAATATACATCAAAATAAAGTACTGTAGTTTTACATCAAAATAAAGTACTGTAGTTTTACATCAAAATAAAGTACTGTAGTTTTACATCAAAATAAAGTACTGTAGTTTTACATCAAAATAAAGTACTGTAGTTTTACATCAAAATAAAGTACTGTAGTTTTACATCAAAATAAAGTACTGTAGTTTTACATCAAAATAAAGTACTGTAGTTTTACATCAAAATAAAGTACTGTAGTTTTACATCAAAATAAAGTACTGTAGTTTTACATCAAAATAAAGTACTGTAGTTTTACATCAAAATAAAGTACTGTAGTTTTACATCAAAATAAAGTACTGTAGTTTTACATCAAAATAAAGTACTGTAGTTTTACATCAAAATAAAGTACTGTAGTTTTACGAAGTACAAAAACAATATACGACGAAGTTTTAGGGCCTTTATGGATTTGTTGTCTGACTATATATGTTATGTCTACCGTATACGAAGTCTGAATTTCTTCGCTTCTGTTGTATACTTTGTAAAGGCCTTTTGGTCGAAACGTCGCTGTATACATGCATTGTTTTTGTACTTTGTAAAACATCCCTAACATCAGATGGAACGATCAGACCGAAAAATAGAAGAAAGGGTGGAGTACTGACACTTGTGAGAAACAACATCACCACATGTCAGTTTGAGGAGTACATGGAGGGTGCAGAATATCAGATGCTGCATCTTAGGACGGCAAGTACAGAGTTTCACTTAATCAACTACTACTGTCCAAGTGACCGCCCACTGGCATTGGTCACAATTCCAACAAAGGAAAGACTCATAGTGTGCGGGGACTTCAATAGTCACTCACAGAGCTGGGGTATGACCACATGGACAGTAGGGGCGAGGAGCTTGAAAACTGGCAGGATGACAACAAACTAATCCTTGTCAATCAGCCCAAAGATCAGCCAACCTTCTACTCCAGATCATGGCACACCACCTCTACACCAGACTTGGCATTCCACTCCTCAGACCTGGAATGGAACATTACACGTGTTGTTGGGAAACAGCTAGGAGGCAGCGACCATCGGCCAGTATTTCTCACTGTTGAAAATCAACCCATCAGGGAGAGCAGCACTCTATCTAGGTGGAATTACAAGAAGGCAGATTGACAATGTATAAGCATCGCACCAGTATACTGACACTAGGTCTATCTACTGACAAGGACATCAACAAGGTAGTTGATGAGTTCAGCCGATGCATAAAACAAGCTGCCTGCGAAACAATTCCTAGAGGGGCTCGAAAGCACTACACGCCTTACTGGAGCAGTGAATTGGAACTACTGCACAATAATGTAGAAAGTTCACGAAAGCAGGCAGAGACCACTCCATGCCAAGAACACCACAATAAATATCAGCATGCCAAGACTATATTTCAAAGGGCCAAGCTGCAGGCCAGGCGGAGGAGCTGGAAGGAAAAAAACAGAGTCCTTAAACTTTGAAAGAGATACCAGGAAGCTGTGGAAGCTGGTAAAACAACTTAATGATGAAGGTACAAGGAGAAATCCAAAGATTGCATTAAACAAAGATGGAAACATCCTCACAGGAAAACAGGCAGCTGATCATTTTGCAGACTCTTTGCTAAAGACAGCAATATTGAAATTAGCACAACGAAACAGCGAGAGATTCGTGAGAAAAAGCAAAATGTAGAGCAAGACGAAACAATACCTGAAGTGATGAAGACCCCAATCACATTTAAAGAACTGGAACTAGCAATATCCAAATTAAAATTGAGAAAATCACCAGGAGCTGATGGAGTGTCCAATGAGATGATTAAGAACTTAGGAACTGCAGCAAAAACAAAGTTACTGCAGATTTACAATAATTGTTGGATCTTGGGTCAAGTTCCACAGACCTGGAGAGAAGCAATCATGATACCGCTCTCAAAACCTGGAAAAGATAGTTCTTCTGCCTCCAGCTACCGACCGATCAGTCTTACAAGTTGTCTCTGCAAAACAATGGAACGTATAATCAATCTCCGACTGCAGTGGTATCTTGAAAGCGAAAACATTCTTGTGTCACAGCAGGCAGGTTTCAGGCAGTGCTACTCTACTGAAGACCAAGCAACGTACCTTTCTCAGGAGATTGAGGACGCGTTCCAAGATAAGAAACTGGTACTAGCGACATGGATAGACCTAAGGAAAGCCTTTGACAAGGTTTGGAAAGAAGGACTGCTGAAGAAACTGAGAAATAGTAGAATAAAGGGTAGGATGTACAGATGGATAAAAGCATACTTACATAACAGAAAAGCCAGAGTGCATCTAGATGGACTCAAGAGTAAAAAAGTTATACTGCGTCATGGCGTCCCTCAAGGAGGAGTATTGTCTCCCACACTCTTCTTGATTTTCATCAACGACCTGGTTGCTGAGTTACCACAGGGAGTAAAAGTTGCAATGTACGCTGATGATCTGGTAATATGGTGCACAAATGAGTATGCAACAGTGGCCACCAAATTGATACAAAGAGCTGTACATGCCTTAACCTCATGGGCAAACAGATGGTGTGTCAGCATCAACACAGATAAGTGCAGCACTACACTCTTTACTCTCTCTCCCAAACAAAAGCTGGCACCATTAAAATAAATGGAGAACTGCTAAGAGAAGACAAGCAACCCACCTATCTCGGAGTTACATTTGATGATAGACTGACGTGGAAGCAGCACATCAACAAAGCAGCAGCAAAGGCCAGGAGGAAGTTAGCCATCCTGAGAAAATTAAGTGGAACCACATGGGGCACCAGTCAAAAAATACTTGAAAATATTTATCAGCAGGGCATACGACCACACCTAGAATATGGGTCAGCTGCATGGTGTCCAGCATCAAATACCACATTAGGAGAACTGGATAAGGTGCAAAACCAGGCGCTTCGTGTCATCACAGGAGCAATGAAAACAACACCAATAGTGGAGATGGAAAGAGTGGGGGAATACAAGCACTGAGAGAACGCAGAGACACAAAAGTGATGACGCAGGCAGAAAAGTTTCTGAGTATGCCAAGCCACCCAATGGAAAACAGATTCCAAAATCTAGCATTGGGGCGGCTGAAAAGAAGCACCTTTATTCACCAGGCCAAAAGACTGAATAGGCAAACCTCAGACCTACCAAAAGTTGGCATTCCCTAAAGTCTGTGCCAGAGCAAACCCCTTGGAGAGAGGGGACTGAACCAGAAGTATGTATCCAGACAGAAGTGAAAGGAATATTCGACAAGGATGAGCAGAACAGCATACAACGCAAGACAGTCACTCTCAGTTTACTTGATGAAGAATACCCACATGACCTCTGGGTCCGGGTATACACGGATGGGTCAGCAGAAAATGCAGTGAAGAATGGAGGAGCAGGAGTGTACATAGAATACCCAAACAACGCTAGAGATGCAATTAAAGTACCAACGGGAAATTCTGTCACAACTATGATGCAGAAATTCAGGCAATCAAGGTGGCAACTGAAAACTGTTGAATACCAGACCCGATCCTCAACCTGTTGTATTTTGACTGATGCAAAATCAGTACTCCAAGCACTTCAGTCCAGAAAATTGCCAGGTCTACAGACCCTACTGTCTAAATTGTCCAAGCATCATAGGGTCGTCTTGCAGTGGATACCCTCTCACTGTGGAATACCAGGAAATGAAACAGCAGACCGATTGGCCAAGGAAGGTGCTGTAGGAGAGCAGCCGGGTGTGCCAGTTACCTACCACCAAAAGAAAAGGATGATTAAATCAATGAGAAAGCCACAAATACCAACACAAGACGATTACTATAATATGAGCAGATTGGAACAAGTTGTGATTCTGCGCCTTAGAACAGGACACAATCGGCTCCGCAGCCACATGTATACAAAATTCAAGATTGGCAATTCAGCCATGTGTACATGTGGACAGGCAAACCAGACTGCAGAGCACATACTTCAAGACTGCCCCAAATATGATACGCTGAGGCAAACTCACTGGCCTAACGAAACAACACTCGACAGAAAACTACACGGACCTCTGTGTGAGCTACAAAGACAGTGAAGTTCATACAAGAGACAACATTGAATATATAGACATATTTCAAGCGAACGAAAGGAAGGAAGGAAGGATCAGATGGAAAATGTACAGCAGCGAGGGACACGGATAAAAAAGAAACTGCTCCTTCACATAAAAAAGCAATCAGAAGCGCTATACCAGTAGCGGTTTCTCAGTGTAAATGTGACGCCGTGATGAATTCATGGCGAGGGAACTAAGGAAAAGAAGAACTAGCAATGACACTGCGGAAGTGAGTACTGCAGTACTATATTGAACCAATACTTATGTATGGCAGCGAATCATGGACAATGAACAAGCAATCAACAAGATCATTGGAACCCACTGATGTAATGTGGTTTTACAGAAGAATGATGAAAATTTCATGGAGAGCGAAGAAAATAAATGATGAAGTTTTAAAACAGGTCTGCACACAAAGAAACCTTATCAAAAGAATAGGAATCAGACAATCAAGGTTCTTCTGACAAATAATGCAAAGATGAGGTTTTAGAATATTTGGTGACAACAGGTAAAATCACGGAAGACAGAAGGAGAAGATATTGGATGGTCTGACATCGTGGTTCGACAAAAGACCCACGTCAAAACTGATTTAATGCACCAACTAGAGAGAGAGAGAGAGAGAGTGAGTGAGAGTTGTGGAGTTACATGATCGCCTATGCCTGCAGACATGTCACTTGATAGATTAATCGCTACTTCACAATCATATAATTTAGCCTTGTAACAGTTGTTATATTTGTAAACACAGTCCTTGTATTTATCGCAATACGTACTGGTTCGAGTGTACACAGCTTGCAGTTCAATATATTTTCCCACACTTTGAAAACGACCACGTTAAAGGATAAGTCCATTGCCTGGGCTTGTTTGGTGTCTTTGCTAAAGTTAGATTTGTTTAAGTAAGAGGGAACAATTTGTTCTGGTTCATGTACATGCTTTCTGATGAAGAATGGGTTTAAACCCTTTGCCCGTCTGCCCAGCGTGTTCGTAACGCGTTGGACTACGGTGACTATCCCTCTGTGTGTGCGGGTTCAATTCCGCGGGATGGCAGAAAAAGCCACAGATTCCCCAGATTTACGGTGTTCGTGACACCGAACCGAAGGGTTACGATGTCCATGGCACTGAGCCGAAGAGCTGAAAGCTCAAGTGCTTCTGGATCGAAAAAAACACCATTTTCACTATACCAGACAATGAAGTGTGTATACCTGCAACAACTGTGGCAAGAATTGCCACTCCAGAATAGGATATTACAGCCACAAGAAACGTTGTGATTCAGCACAGAACATACTACGTGACTCAATACCTATTGTCTTCTGAGACAAAGAGGCCAATGAATGATAATGAAGTGTGTATGTCCAATTACATATTTGCTATTGAACCTGAAGCCGCTGATGCTACTACTACTACTACTACTACTACTACTCCTATTAATACTACTGCTACTACTACTACCATTGTTACTACTGCTACTACTATTACCACTGCTATTACTACTACTACTATTACTTCTGCTATTTCTACTGCTACTACTAACCACTATTACTACTGCTACTTCTGCTACTACTACTACTACTATTACTAATATATATACTATAACTACTATACCACACAGCTCTTTAGACCAAAGATTAGGGCGCGACTTGCATACATTTTCTAAAAGAAATAAAAATTGTCAAACACAAATTTGTAAAGCATATTTACACGCCATTGCAAGATTAGGACGGGATGTAAATTGCCAATCCCTACAGTCTCAGGTATGTGTTCTATAGATATGAGTTCAAATCTTTACTAAATAGAGGTTTATTATTAGAACTATTTTGTTATGGCATGCAAATATGTGAAGGCGGAGTTATGAGACGTGATTAAGTTACTATTCCTTGACAACTGACGTCACCATCAACTAACAAACTATTCATCATTTTAAATGGAGGCTTTCTAGGGCGTGAACCATTTTTTTGTCAAGTCAGGTTTCAGTCAAATATGACTGGGCTACCGTCTGACAGAAGACGGTCCAACATGCTCTCTGTTAACGTGAAATGTTGGGTGATATCTGCCAAATCGGCCAACGCATATTACGACAACGATTTCGGGCGAAGGGGCATATCTTGTACAACACAAGTCTAATCCGAGGCCACCGGTAGATTTACTAACGATGAATACATCTAATCCTAGAGGGTCATTGTGGCTAAGTGGTTACGCCCTTGTCTAGAGGGTCATTGTGGCTAAGTGGTTACGCCCTTGTCTAGAGGGTCATTGTGGCTAAGTGGTTACGCCCTTGTCTAGAGGGTCATTGTGGCTAAGTAGTTACGCCCTTGTCTAGAGGGTCATTGTGGCTAAGTGGTTACGCCCTTGTCTAGAGGGTCATTGTGGCTAAGTGGTTACGCCCTTGTCTAGAGGGTCATTGTGGCTAAGTGGTTACGCCCTTGTCTAGAGGGTCATTGTGGCTAAGTAGTTACGCCCATGTCTAGAGGGTCATTGTGGCTAAGTGGTTACGCCCATGTCTAGAGGGTCATTGTGGCTAAGTAGTTACGCCCTTGTCTAGAGGGTCATTGTGGCTAAGTAGTTACGCCCATGTCTAGAGGGTCATTGTGGCTAAGTAGTTACGCCCTTGTCTAGAGGGTCATTGTGGCTAAGTAGTTACGCCCATGTCTAGAGGGTCATTGTGGCTAAGTAGTTACGCCCATGTCTTGTGTTCCAAAGGTTGTGAGTTCACGTTCTGTTCATGACTACATTTTCCCCAGAGAAGCGTCGGATTGTTGCTGGAGCTATGAAGCTCGTAGATTGTGCAATACTCTCGACAGATGGCCTGCCATTTCTACGGAGAGGGACCGAGACATATGGTGTAAAACCCGGTGCAATACTCTCGGCAGATGGCCTGCCATTTCTACGGAGAGGGACCGAGACATATGGAGTAAATCCTGGGACAACAAAGCAAATCCTGTGGAGCGTCTGACAGAATGGATAAGAGCGCGGGATCCCAAGCAGGAGACCCGGGTTCAATCCTCGGTACGGCCAATGAGTTTTTTAATCTGTCGGGTCCATAAAGAAAAATTCGAACCTAAACAGTTTCGCGGCGACTGAACTAGCCAAGCGGTCATTAAATTCCACAATCACATTTCTCCCTGTCCTACGTCGTTACTGCATATAGTACCGATTGTTAGGACAGTGTAGGACAGGTTGGGCGAGAGCCTGAGGAATTTAATGGCCGCATGGCTAGTGCAGTCGCTGCGAAGCTGTTACGGTTAGGATTTTTCATTTATGCCCACAGCAGAAAAAATTTTGGCCTTACGAGAATTGAGCATGGGTCTCCGGCATGGGAGCCACGCTCTAATCCATTCTGCCAGACGCTCTTACAGCGCCCTAAAAGCGGTATTACGGGCAGTAAGGACAGTTTTATTTAAAATATCTAATCCTAGCGATAGACCAAAGCCTAATGTACTCATAGTGCCATAGTGCTAACCACGCTGCTGTACGCAAGCAAGACATGGACAGTGTATAGCAGACACGCAAGAAAATTAAACCATTTCCACACAAGCTGTCTACGCAGAATACTAAAAATAAACTGGCAGGACAAAATTCCAGACAGCGAAGTCCTCACAAGAGCAAAGATTCCAAGCGTCAATACCCTTTTGCAGAAGGACCAATTGAGATGGGTCGGTCACGTTGCTCGAATGCCTGATAAACGCATCCAAAACAGTTGATGTATGGCGAACTTGAAGGGGCAGACGTTTAGCTGGTGGACAGAAAAACGCTTTAAAGACACTCTTAAAGTGTCTCTGAAATGCTTCGATATAGACAATACGTGCTGGGAATCCTTGCGCAAGATCGCCAAATGTGGCGCTGTAACAACAAAGAGGAACCCGAATAGCTGAGAATCATCGTATTGTTGAGTCACAGAGAAAACGAGCAGCGCGAAAAGACAAAACACGCACATGTCTAACCTGATCATGTATGCCCCACCTGTGGTCGGGGATTCTGTTCTAGATTGGACTCTACAGTCACCTCCGCACACACCAGAGAGGTGCAACAGCACGTCTGAGATTGTTGTCATCATCGCTTGCGATGGACGGCTATTATAATGTACTCATAAACCCGTTCAACTCAGTCTGAAAATCGGAAATATCCACTGTAGTAATCTAACTTGTACCGTGGGCCCCTGCAACATATGTTATCGGAGGTCGCGCTTGACATATGTTCGGTGTTGACAATGGTTTGAAAATTTGTTACTGCTGGAACTGTTTGTCGAGTGACTAGCCGTATTGTTACAGTTAATTCTGAAACGTCTAACATTTTTTTTCTGCAATTTCAAAATGAAGTGAATACATTGACTACTAAATGCTGCAACCTGCGCCCACATGTCTGTCTTGTTTGGTCATATGTTGCAACCTGCGCCCATGTGTCTGTCCTGTTTGGTCATGTGCCGCAAACTCTGCCCATTTGTCTGTCCTGTTTGGTCATGTGCCCCAAACTACGCAATGATTTGTTTCATTAAAAACATTGCTAAATATTTAAATGTATACATATATTTATCTTGTACCATTATACGTTCCTTGGGGCTGCAATTTCTCCATACCTGGGAAAATCGCTCAATCGCATCCATTAAATCGATTCCTGTATTTCTTGCATCTCTCAGTAAAGTTCGTTTCAGGGTTTCTCTATGGCTCAATATTTACCGTAACGCATTTTATCGTCACCCGTTTTTTTCTTTCTTCTTTTCATATTCTGATATCGTTAGATAGATGCTCTTGATTGATCTATTACATAGTTTAGTTATTGGTAGTCGGATCATCATCACTGCACATTGAACCAATTAGTCCATAAGTGCTCCGATCTCCTCCTTATTGAGTCCCTCAGCGTGTGGCAGCTAACGACACCGGTTCTCTGTTAGTTTACTATTCTTCATTGACTTCCAGCATAGTACTCTCGTCTAGCCACATCACATTTTACTTGGAATTCTTGCAGTCTGTTTATTGTTCTAGACTCACCACTGTTACTTGAGCTGATTGATTAAATAGTGATCGTTTAATTCTAGCAATAAATAAATCAAATAGAAGTACATTCATTTATGCACAAAATTATCATTCATCTAGTTTCGTTACAAAAAAATAATAAAACTACAGCTCAATTTGCTCTTATAGCGATTGAGGCTTGTAGTGATTCAGTCCATTGCCTGCGCACCGAACCATCCTCCACCTTTCCGATCATACTCAATGAATCACTGAATACACGCATGCGTGTAGTTTTCTGACTCACCATTTTGTCACATATTTCTTTTAACTGTTTCCTACATAGGCCATAATCTTTCATCCCTTTTTTTAAACAGTTCTTCACCATGTTACATAAGATGGACGACCAGGCCTTCTTTTCCTATCAGCTGTCCATCATAGATCTGTCCTAGTCAATATCGTCACTGGCATGCAACATACATTACCAATTCACCTTCGTCTTTTTAATGATACTCTCTAATTATGCACAATTTGTTCGTTTGAAAAGCTCTGCATTTTCTTTTATATTTGGCCAAAATATTTGCAGGATTCTCCTTAAACATTTATTTTGAAATATCTCCAACTTGAGTATAATGGTGCGGATCATTTTCCAATACTCACTACTGTAAAATAACACTCCCGATATACCTTAAAGCTCCATAATATCACAGCATATCCCGCGACCAAGCGTGCACTTCTCCTAAACTGGTCATCAGTTAAACCTGCTACCCCTAACGGCAAAATGCAGAGAAGAACGAAAGAAAGAAAGATTTCAAAATTTTGACTAGCTTTCTTGAGAATTCTCTAATGTCTAATCATTTTTATTTTTTGTTATTTCAAATCAGACTTGACGAGGCCAAAAAATGGCGATCCCAAGATCGAGAACTGATCAACAAACTCAACCAACAAGTTTCCGAGCTGGAGGGCGAGATCCGCATGCTGAGGCGCACCGCTGAATCACTTGACACGAGAGACAGAGATAAGGCGACAATTAGCCGTCTGCAAGATGAGCTGGAGAAACTTAGGATTGTAAGTCTTAGGGATTTATTGTCTGACTGTATATGTTTCTTTACTTCTGGTGTATTCTTTTGTTTGATAAAGGCCTTGTGCAAGTAACAGGCCATTTTTTGTCAAAAATGATGGTACCAAATGGGAAAACCCTGTGCAATGACATCTTTTCTTCACTTTTGGTCTAACAAAGGCCTAAAGGTACAAAAAGCAAATGCTGTAACCTACCAGCCAGCCCCATTGTTAAGGCATCCAAAAATTTCACAGGCAGATAAGCAACAGATGATCAACAGCATTTTTATACCTACTTTGTGTTACAGAGCCAAACATGGACATTGAGCAAAGCGCAGTCACAAAAAATAACTACATGAAATGCGTTGCCTGCGAAAAGTTACCAATAACACAAGAAAAGACAGAATCATCAACATCAGCATAAGAAAGAAAGTTGGCACAAAACGTGCTTGAATTACATAGAGAAACAAAGAATGAAGTGGTTTGGCCACTAATAAGAATGCATCCAAACTCCACAGTATACAGAGTCTTCTACAACAGAACATCGGGTAAGAAGGCAAGAGGAAGACCACGGAAAAGATGGTTAGATGGCGTAGCAGAATCATGTGAAAGAGCAAAGATAACAATCACACAAGCCACCAGAACAGCGCAAGACAAAAACAGAAAACCACGACACTGGGCAACAACCCGGTAGCAGTGTGACGACAAAAGAAGAAGAAAGAAGAAGAAGGCCTAACTGCAGATGACTGACTTGACTGCACTAGTTTTCCCAATACAACTCCATCCCTTTAGACAGAAATTGCACACCATCTGCTGAGAGTGTTGCACAAAGTATAAACTGAGTATCTCCAGCAACAATCCTAGGAATCTCCTAAAAATGCATGTGTGGAGCTGAATGACATGGTCCATACTCGAGCCCACAACCTTCAAAACGCAAGGTAAACATCTTAACCAATTTACCACAGATACCCATCCCCATCCTTTTTATATATTCTATAGCAAATGCAGAAGAAGAATTCAAGTGTTCAAGATTGTTGTATAAAAATGTTGTATCTTGTTTTGCAGGAACTTAGCAACGAAACAATTTCTCGACTTGATGCTGAGAACAAGTATCAGACCTTACTGGAGGAGATGGAGTTCTTGAAGAGCGTCCATGAGCAGGTATGTATGCTTAACATAGTAATTACCAAGTGCACAGCATGTGACTGTTTGTCTGTACCATCAGATGTTGAATGAGTGAATCCATAGTTACATTACGAACAGTTAGTTCTAATTTTGTATTTCAAGAATTTGTGGAGCATCTGGTCGAATTGATTAGAGAGCGATTCCCATGCGGGAGACCCGAGTTTAATCCACGGTAAGACCAATTAGTTTTTTCTGTCGAGGGCATAAAGAAAACATCCTAACCTTAACAGTTTTGCGCTGACTCCGCTAGCCATGAGGTCATTAAATTACACAGGCTCATGTCACTCTTGTCCTACACTGCCCAAACAGCGGACATACAGACAGTAATAACAGTTTATTTTTAAGTTTAAATGTGGGGTAGATAATATCGAAGTTGAGAATATGTTACACTAGTGACCACATACTGTGGGAATTATGGGCCACCTTGGACCACACATTTTAGGTGTGCTCATGGTACGCAATTGAGCTGCAGGAAGTCGTAATCCTTTTTTTTCCAGGAATTACATTACAAGTGTCTCTGAAGTTGGAATAAGGCTTACCTGAGCAGTAAGGGGCACTGGTGATAATGAAAGCACGCCTTCATGCAAAAATCAGTCAGAGGAGCCATATTAGGCACCATGACTGCGGCTGAATTCATAATGAGCGGACAAAAAAATATGTTTGAACATATATACATGTAGTCAACCATCATAAAACAGGGTAGGAGTGTATATGGCCTTTTTTGTCTTTATAGACAATGGTCAATTAGCAAGTGTTTTACTGTGACAACTTTTGAGTTTTTGCTCTCTCTCTCTCTCTCGTCTCTCAGCTCATCCTTAAGTCTCTTTTCAAAAGATTCTGCACCTTTGCGTAATGTTGTTTCCATATAAGCTCGGTCATCAGCTAGTTTTTCCCATTTGTTAGGACTGTTAGAAAAGTTCTTTATTGAAGCCTTGTAGACATTCTTTATCTGAGCAGTGGTTTAACAAGTGGTCGCATAATATATATATGGAGCATTTGAAGAAGAAGAAGAAGAAGAGATAACTAAACTTTCAAATTTGATTACACCTAAACTGGTTTTGAAAAATTATGTTACTAACTATATTTCTGTTGTTAACAGGAACTGAAGGAGTTATCTGCCTTGGCCTACAGGGATACAACTGCAGAAAACCGTGAGTTTTGGAAGACAGAGTTATCCCAAGCTATCAGGGATATTCAACAAGAGTACGATGCAAAGGCTGATCAGACCCGTAGAGAGATGGAGTCTTTCTATAATCTGAAAGTAAGAAGGATATTGTCTGTCTGCATACAGAATTTTGTTTGCTGCTTAAAAAGTCATTAATACTTAATACCATCAACACAAGGTAACAGAAGAACAGCTACAGCAACATATTAACAGGCTCCAATAAACCATGCAATTATTACAAACTGAAAATTGACATAGACAAAACCAAAGTAATGACATTAGCTAGAGAGGACAGAAATACCAATATGAGAATAAACATTGACAAAACCAAAGTAATAACATTAGCTAGAGAGGACAGAAATACCAATATGAGAATAAACATTGACAAAACCAAAGTAATGACATTCGTTAGAGAGGACAGAAATACCAATATCAGAATAAACATTGACAAAACCAAAGTAATAACATTAGCTAGAGAGGACAGAAATACCAATATGAGAATAAACATTGACAAAACCAAAGTAATGACATTCGTTAGAGAGGAAAACCCTACCAATATCTTCATCTACAAATGATCATTAAACAAGTCAAAGACTTTACATACATAGGAAGCATTTTTCAGCAAATGAAAGAATTACTTACAAAATCCAACATAGATACAATAGAATAAATCAAATCATATGACAAATGGTGCCAATTTTAAAATGCAAACATAGCACCACGAACACTAAATGAGCATTGTTAAACTCAATCCTTCTCCCAACATTATACTATCAGCGCCAAACCTGGACGCTGACATTAAACGATGGAAGAAAACTAGTCATGTCAGAGATAAGGTGTCTGTGCAAAATTCTGGGAGTAATTAGAAGAGACCGGTTTAGAAATGAAGACATCAGGAAAAAAATGGATACAACTTCAATATTGAATTACATCAAGATACAACACATATGGTTCTGAACATAAGCAGATTACCTCAAAGGGCAATGTTACTCCGAGTCAGTGGATACAAAGCAAAAGGTCGTTCATGCAAAGGTGGACACAGAAGAAACATGGGCGATGAAAAACCACCATGTATGAAGCACACACAAGAGCCCATTCTAGAATTATCTTCTTATCGTGACGTTGTGATGATACCCAGAATTAGGAACAAAAACCCAGAAAAGACTATCGTTCAAATCAAATTGTAACAGTGGTATTGTTTCTTTTAATTACATTGTTCATCTTTTAGCTAAAGTTTCAAGTTTTTTAATAATTTCTTTTCATTATTCTGTTGATGTTTCAAGTTACATTTTTGCAGTGTTTTCCATTCTAATAATATTACTGTTTATGATTTGAAATAAGGATTCTAGTTTTCAACATTTCTAATAGTGACCAGAGTCTTAGAGATAAACAGACTGGATTCCGGAAAGATAGATCTTGTAATGATCAGATAGCCAACCTGAGAATCATCATAGAAACAAACAATAGAGTGGCAGACTCCATTCTACGTGTGCTTTGTTGATTTTAAGAGGCATTTGACAGCATAGATAGGAAATCAATGTGAAATATTTTGAGAAACTATGGGGTGCCAGAGAAGACTGTTGACATCATTCGGCAACTGTATGAGGGGTATGACTGCCAGGTTATCCACGATGGAAGATTGTCCAAGGAGTTACAGGTCACTACAGGTGTTAGACAAGGATGCCTACTGTCCCCCCTTCTTTTCTTGTTGCTACTTGATTGGGTTACACACACTGCATATGCCGGTCTGGAAAAGGCATTTACTGATATTTTATGTGTGTTTAAAACTTTCACAATTACAGGAACCTTTAGAGAAATATAAATATATGATTACTGTTGATAAGTGAGTGAGATTGAAAACCTTGTCTTTTACTTTGATCAGGTACAAGAGTTCCGTACAGGTGCCACCAAACAGAACATGGAGGTAACCCATGCTCGTGAGGAGACCAAGAAACTCCACAAACAA
Organism: Arion vulgaris; assembly: GCA_020796225.1. Lineage (NCBI taxonomy): Eukaryota > Metazoa > Mollusca > Gastropoda > Stylommatophora > Arionidae > Arion > Arion vulgaris. Next base: position 32,649,028 of record CM036758.1, on the reverse strand, counting down.
CTGAGTGATAGCCGCACACGTATGTCTGATCTGGAAGCTAGAGTAAGTTCCCTTTAGAACTCTTCCTTTTCAAAGTTTGTTAAATAGTAATTAAAAAAGTCAATAAACCCTTTTATATACCATGAGGTATATTAGTGAATTTTGCATTTGGCTCACATTTGTCATTGCTATCGCATAAAATGTGTGGGCATCTGTGGTTTAGAGATAGTGAGCTCGATCACAACCCAAGAGTACCTGGTTAAAAATAAGTGGTGGGCAGTTTGAACAGAAGTTTTTTCACATAAATTTTTCATCATCAAGTAGCTTGTCCCTAACAGAACTTGGCTCCCATGACAGCAGTCCTGAAAAATTCTATACAAGTTGACCAGCATCAGCGTCATTCTCAGATCGCCAATGACATCTTGTACCCATTGTCTTCCTCTCATTCTTCTTCCAGGCACCATTCCCTCCAAAATTATCATGGATTTTTACAACGGTAAAATAGACCTCACTGTCCAGAAAGCAATGGCAAACTACTGAACGTTTAAGTGGTGCCTAGAAAATCGACAACACTGTGATTGATGGCGATGTCCTGTAAAGGATCTGCCAAGATTTTCATTTTCAGTCAACATTACACTGGATGCTTTTACTTCCCATTACTTTTATGGTGCCCAATATGGGCTGGGTCACCTCGAGAGCCGCTACTGTCTTAAAAAGTTTTACTCCCACTGTGGAATTGAATCCGCACCCCTCGCCTAAGAAACAAGTGCTCTAACCACTATCCTATCGCTACTCTCAAATAGTAATGTAGGATTTGCAGCCTTATCTTAATTATAAAATAGTTGAGGTCATTAGAGCCAATTCATGTTCAAGGGGAGGTCATTAGAGCCGATTCATGTTCAAGGGGAGGTCATTAAAGCCAATTCATGTTCAAGGGGAGGTCATTAGAGCCGATTCATGTTCAAGGGGAGGTCATTAGAGCCGATTCATGTTTAAATGGAAAGTCATTAGAGTCAGTTCATGGTCAAGGCAGGTCATTAGAGCCAATTCATGGTCAAGGGGAAGTCATTAAAGCCAATTCATGTTCAAGGGGAGGTCATTAGAGCCGATTCATGTTCAAGGGGAGGTCATTAGAGCCGATTAATGTTCAAGTGGAGGTCATTAGAGCCGATTCATGTTTAAATGGGAAGTCATTAGAGTCAGTTCATGGTCAAGGCAGGTCATTAGAGCCAATTCATGGTCAAGGGGAAGTCATTAGAGCCGATTAATTGTCAAAGGGAAGGCTGTCAGATCTGATTCAAAGTCAAGGGCAGGCAATCAGATCTGATTCAAAGTCAAGGGTAGGCAATCAGAGGTGATTCATTGTCATTTAAGTCCATAATAAGTCCAACGATTCTATTCTTCATACACTTACCTCCCTTTTTTGTTTTTTTCTGACCTCTTTTGCTGTATTTTCTTATCCCTTTTAAAAATCTTTTCTTACCTACCATTTATGTTTTGTTTTCTTACCTCCATTTTTTACCTCCTTTTTTATATTTTCTGACCTCCCATTGTGTTAGCTTTTCTTACCTCCCATTTTGTTTTCTTTTCTGACTTCCCCTTTTATTATCTTTTCTTACCTCCAATTTTGTTATCCCTTTCTGTAAACATTTTGTATCTCCCATTTTGTTATCTGTTATTACCTCCCTTTTTGATATATTTTCTTACCTCCCATTTTGTGAGCATTTCTTAACTCCCATTTTGTTATCTGTTCTTACCTCCCTTTTTGTTATATTTTCTTACATCCCCTTTTGTTATATTTTCTGACCTCCCATTTTTTTATCCTTCTAGAATGCCCTACTTGAGAAGCAACACCAAGATCTGTTGAGAGAACTGGAGCAGAAGGAGCATGAGCATGACATTGAGATCAACTCTCTGAAGGAGGAGATGAACAAGCTCAGAATCGAGATGGAAGGCATGCTGGTGGAACTTCAAACCTTGATGGATGCTAAGTTGTCTCTGGAGTTGGAGATTGCCGCCTACAGGAAGTTGCTGGAAGGAGAGGAGACCAGGTATGTCTTAAATGTTTGAAATATATGGGGTTCTATTAATATTTTTCTGATATAATTGGGATCTGGTTCCATGTGTACATTGAAGTAGGTCGCTTTAATGGATGTCAATTTTTGTGCCAGGGTATGCAGGTTTACTGAGAAATGAACGCACATATAAGCTAGCGGATATCTTCTTTTCTCTAATCCTGTTTTGTCTCAAAGTATCGAGATAAGAAGAGATTTCTAGAACTGCTTTTATATGCGTTTCATAAAAAGTGTCTTTCATCGCCTCTGTTATCGCTGATGTCCGCATTTTGCATGGCTGACCTTTTGCTTTGTATCCACTGTACTGGAGTAACATTGCTCTTGAAGCACACTGTCTGTTAGTGATCTGTTTATGTGGCCGAACCATTTAATTTGTTGTTTCTTGATGAAGTTCAGTACTGATGTTGTACCCACTTTTTTCTGATATCTTCATTTCTAAACCAGTCTCTTCTTGATTCTCCCAGCATTCTACATATACACTGCATCTCTGTCATGACTAGTTTTCTTCTATCATTTTATGTCAGCGTTCAGGTTTGGCACTGGTAGCATAATGTTTGGGAAAGGATTATGTTGAACAATACTCTTTTTTGTGTTCATGATGACGTGATTACATTTCAAAAATGATACCAATTTTTCCTATAATTTGATTTGCTTTATTGCATCTATATTGGATTTTGTTAGTTATTTTTTCAGTTGATGAAATAACGCTTGCAGGTAATTTAATATTTTCTGCTATAAAAAAGCAGGAGAGCAATGGACCAGGCTGATATTCGGAATTCTCTAAGGGAGAGAGGATGTGTGAATGATTCAAGTAATGATGGTGAATCTACAACCCTAACCAGACTGCAGGAAGATATAGTGTAGAAAGTCAGATGTGGTGTAGCTAGACAAGAGCATTATACTGGTTGTCAAAGAATAATAGTAAACCAACAAAGAACTGGTGTCTTAGTTATTACAAGCTGAGACACATATACTGAAGAGTGAATCGAAGCACTTAGGGACTAATTGGTTCGATGCGCAGCGATGATGATCTGACGACTAGACTAAAATAGATGCCCAGCATTTTCTTTCTTGAGCATGTGGGTGTTGGTGGTAATGAGAGAACAGACAGGCTTGCAACAATTGTCAGGAGTTGAGGATGGATAAGGGATTTTCTTCAGGCTTTTGGCGACTTATTGTTAGATGAGGATACTAACATTGATGTTGAAACTATCCAGCGATTTAAGTAGTTTGGAATAACATGTTGTATGGCATCCCAGGAAATGAAAATACTGATAAACTCGCAATGGCTGGAGAGAGCCTAACACAACACCCCCAACACAAAGCTTTACAGAAGCAAAGACTCTCCTGAAACAATCCAGAAAAATGATGTGAGAAAAACAAATGGAGGATACAATCCAGAACACGACAGTATAAATACACTTAACAGAAAACACAGACCACAGTTTTCAGATTTAGAACAAGACACTGCAGTCTCATAGCACACCTCCATATAATGGGTCTCAGGGACTCTGCTGCTTGCTCCTGTGGAGCACCAAAACAGTCCCCAGAGCACATCCTACAAGACTGCCCCAGTCTGAGCAGTGGGAGAATGGAGATCTGGCCAACAGAAACAACCATACAAAACAAACTATAGGTGACCAGTGAAGATCTCAAGCACACCACCCTATTTATGACACAAACAGAAGTAGTCGCATAACAGAAGTTAACAGCAGAAGAAGAAGAACATGTACACGTAGAGCTGGATGCCTGAGGGACGGTGTAAGAAGTGTGTTTAATTAACGAGCCAGAAAAGATTTGAAAGATCAAAGTCTTCTTGAGGAACTGAAGAGTGCTTGACTATCCTGGGAGTCCATAAAGAAAATAGCCAGAGACCGGGAAAAGTCGCGAACAACAGTTGAGGCTCTATGCTCCATAAGAAGCAGAGAGGAATAAGTCAAGTCAATATAATTTAAATATTACATGTATCCCATTATAAATAGAGACCCACACAGTGACCATTCAATGCTTACGTTTTAGATCACGGAACATCTCCTCAAGAACTAGATTCCGCCAAGTTCCGGAGGTTGTAGTCTCCGTAGAAAACCTGGATTTAGTCAATGATGAAACAAACTTTGAAGAAAGTCCACAACTGTAAAACTATGATTGTATTAATTTTATTTTGCAGAGGAAACTTTCACTTTTAGTTTAACTGTTTCGTTTTAGAGGGGCTATATTTTTAATGGTGGTTTATATTTAAAAAAATTTTGTGGTTTAATGATGAAAATTTATGACAAATTTATCTTTCCCCTTTCATTTCGTTACTTTTAGTTTGATCTTATTTTAAGAAATATAAAAGAGATTTCAAAGAGTATTTTAAAAAAATATGATTGATTGATTGATAGGACCATCATCCTTGGTGCACTTCGGTGAGTAACCATGTGTTACACAGGAAGATCTTAGCTGCAGTGCACGAACTCCATAGCACCGAGAGGTCACCGATGTCATTTTGAGGTGGTGAAGATATTTTGTAGGAATTTTATTTTTAATTCATTTTCGAATGAATCTTGCCTGGGCAGCGGCTTTTCAGCCTGCTTCTCTCGATTTTGAACTTCCAAGGGTTCTTTTACGTTGTTTGTTTCTTTTGTAAAGTAACAAACAACAACAAATAACAAGAAACATGCTTCTTTCAATAGTAATTAAATTCTTGCCAAATGTAATAAACCGTCATAACCCTGAGATTAGTATTACAAATTGATGTTCTTGCTTTCCCCCTTTATAGAACACATACAATTCCCTCTTAATATTCTTTCCATTTATTTAAATTCTTTGAATTTATAAACATTTAGTTGTATATTTCCCTCATTATTTTGTGTGCGTTATTTATTTTATATCAGTTTTATTTTTTTGCTCTGTTGTTTTCTGTGAACATATTTGATTCTTTGTTGATTTTTTTCTAAAAATTGACTTAATTCCCTTGTAGATAGTAAACAATTATGCTTATCTCCCTTACCTTGGCTTAAAGTTTTATGCTTCCCAACTGCTTCCGCAAGCATCTTTGGTTTTATTTTTTGTTGCCTGGGCATGCAAGTGTTTGCGGCAATGAGAGAGCGGACAGGCTTTGCATCAACAGTATCGAAGGTTGAGGAGTTGAAGTTGGATAAAGGAGATGTTCTTTGGTCTCTCCGTGACTGCCTGTTGGATGAAGACAATAAAATAGTTGTTTAATCAATCCACCGACTTAAGCAGTTTGGAGTTAGCTGTTGTACAAGTAGAACTGGATGCCTGAGGGGTGGAGTTAGGATTGTGTTTAACCAGCGAGCCACAGGAACCATCATTATGCACACTCTTGTATATCTGTTGGGGAAGACTGAACACCTATGGGTCTGCTCGGAGTGCAAAGACGTCAATTTAGTAACCAATAACCTTCTACATGGTGTGAAATAATGAAGATCAACAAGGAAAGAAATATAGAAAACTAGTTTCTTTTAAAGAATATATTGTTTTGTATTGGTTATTGGACTGTGGGACAGATTAGTGAAATGCATAAGTGCTCACCTATAGACTTGGCAGAAGATGGTTGTGGGATCAATCTCACACTCAACGTTCCACACTAGGTCCTCATACCTTCTGCACATTAGGACCATAAAATGGGAAGTGACAGGCACATAATACCTCATATCTACTACACACTAGGATCTAGAAATGTGAAGTGACAAGCAATTCGTACCTCATACCTACTACACACTAGGATCTAGAAATGTGAAGTGACAAGCACTTCATACCTTCTACACACTAGGATCTAGAAATGTGAAGTGACAAGCAATTCGTACCTCATACCTACTACACACTAGGATCTAGAAATGTGAAGTGACAAGCACTTCATACCTTCTACACACTAGGATCTAGAAATGTGAAGTGACAAGCAATTCGTACCTCATACCTACTACACACTAGGATCTAGAAATGTGAAGTGACAAGCACTTCATACCTTCTACACACTAGGATCTAGAAATGTGAAGTGACAAGCAATTCGTACCTCATACCTACTACACACTAGGATCTAGAAATGTGAAGTGACAAGCACTTCATACCTCATACCTTCTACACACTAGGATCTAGAAATGTGAAGTGACAAGCACTTCGTACCTCATACCTCATACCTACTACACACTAGGATCTAGAAATGTGAAGTGACAGGCACTTCATACCTCATACCTTCTGCACACTAGGATCTAGAAATGTGAAGTGACAGGCACTTCATACCTCATACCCACTACACACTAGGATCTAGAAATGTGAAGTGACAGGCGCTTCATACCTCATACCTACTACACACTAGGATCTAGAAATGTGAAGTGACAGGCACTTCATACCTCATACCTACTACACACTAGGATCTAGAAATGTAAAGGGACAAGCATTTCATACCTCATACTCTAAAGTCTAAAAAGGCTATGGGAAATGTTATTTTATTTTATATATTGGACCAACATCAGTAACGCTTTGGGAAGATTAATAGGTGCATAGTGTTCCACAGCAGATGTCGAAGATTATGCATGATCATAGTTTCAGATGTTTGCTGGGTACATACACTTTACATTCTGCCAATCGGGTGCCCTATCTGTCCCTCATGCCCCAAGTTCTGCATGATCTCAGATGTTCAGTCCTACTGGCCCCTCAGATGTCCAGTCCTACCCGCCCTTCATCTAGCCAGTACTACCTACCCTCCTCCCAGTCCTAACTTCCCCTCAACTATCTAGTACTACCTACCCTCCTGCCAGTCTTAACTTCCCCTCAACTATCTAGTACTACCTACCCTCCTGCCAGTCCTAACTTCCCCATAACCACCCAGTATTATCTGACACTAATGTCATCAATCCTTCCGGTCAATATATATATAAAGCAATCAATATATATAGTAGTGGGCAGATGAAGGAGAGGAAGAGAGAGGAGAAGGTGAGTACAAAATGTTATAGACGAGTTGAGCATGATTGCAGCAGATGTCGGGAACCTCACGCAGAACAGGAAGGCATTTAGAGCTGGTGTCATGGAAGCCAATCTCCTACTGCAACAATCTACATTATGATATACAATTCTCCTATAAATATATTGTGGACATCTGTGGCATAGTGAAGTGAGCTTAATCACAACCCAACAGTCATCATCATTAGGTGCCGTGCCGGCTGGCGTAGGCGATCATGGATCTCCACAAATCTCTGTCGTTGATGTTTGCTATCAACTCAGATGTTGACGCTCTACCGTGCCATGAAGTCAGTCTATCCAACATTTTCTCTCTCTGTCTTCCCCAGTCTCGTCTACCCTCGATTTTACCGGTTGTCACAATGTGTTCTAAACCTCCCTCCTCATCACATGCCTCAAAAATGATTACTGCCTCTTTCTTATATTGATGATAAGCTTTCTCTGTGTCTTGATCTCATTCAGCACCTCAACATTAGTCATTTTAGCAGTCCATGGAATTCTCATCATTCTTCTATAAATGTAATGTAAGCAATATGGCGGCGACAAGACGTGTTGTCGTTAGCTTGTGCTGGATTGTGCTATGTTTCTTGAATTTCCAGTGGATTTGATGTGTTTTTATGAAGAAAGGATAGTTATTTCGTCCAACTTTTATGTAATGTTTCAGTTGAAAACATAGAATACATCGGGTCGACATGGTTTCTTGAGAGATGAACACTGTTATCAGTTCGAGCGACACAACACAGTGTTCTCCCGTTATGTTGTCATATAAGTCATATCACCGGGTATCCACCGGTATAAGTGGAAACCTCTGCAGTTGATCAGAGAGGGCACTCACTTGTCCTGACAACCGCAAATGGTTGTCTAAGATGGAGAATAGCTCCTCATGTGGATGTGGAAGGCAAGGGGAAACCACCACATTATTTTCCCAAGAAAAGTTATGGATCAACCCAACAGTACCTGGTTCAAACTCTGTGGTGGGCATTTTGGAAGCAAATGTGTTACTGTGGATTTTTATAAACCGTAAAAATATACCTCAACGTTCATAAAACAATGGCAAACGGGGACCTTCACCTGTGCTATGTGAGTTCGTGCACTGCCGCTGAGATCTTCCTGTGTAAGAAAAATATCGGAGCACACATGGCTACTCACCAAAGTGTAATGATGGTGGTCCAATCAATCGATCAATGAAAGCAATGCAAACTACTGAACATATAAATGGTGCCTAGAAAATCAACAACTCGTTTACTGTGGTTGATGCTGACATCCTGTAAAGGATAGGTCATCATTTTCATTTTAATAAATAAATTGCTTTTTCCTCTGTTTATTTATTTGCTTGTTTTATTTATTATTTGCACTTTAACCTTCCCCTCCCCTTCCTGCAGGGTCGGTCTAAGACAAGTAGTGGAGCAGACGCTTGGTGTTAGACAGAGTGGAAGCGCTCGCTTGGCAGACATTATAAATGTATCGGAGGGACACGCATCATATGAGTCTTCTTCCGGTTCGTATCACGCAGAAATCACCTCCTCAACTAAAAAATAATTCTCTTAATAATGTAGCTTTCATATTTTAACTAAAAGCTGCCAGTTTTTTTTTACACAATTTTTTTTACCGTAAACATCTTATTCTCAAATAATCTACTAGAAATTTAGTTTGAATTCAGATTTTATACTACTTTATTAACATTTTAGCAGTTGCTAAATTTTTTGCAATTAATGTTTACTAACAAAGTTGAAATAACACAAAAAGAAACATATTTTAAATTAAGAACTTGGTAATCATGGAAGACCTACATAACTGTTGGGATGTAAAACCATTCAAGATATCCAACTGCTAGCAATGAACCGTATCACATGGAACTATAAAACCTCTGCCCTATGTGTCACCTTTGGCACAAAAGGAACAAACTAACTAATCATGGGGTTTTTTTGTGTGTCTTTTTTTCCCCCTTCTTTTGTCTGTTACGAATTCAGGTATAGTTGTGATACCTAATATGTCGCTCTGACTGATTTTTATATAAAGGCTTGCTTTCTTTATTACTAGTGTCCCTCGATATTCAGGTGAGTCTTACTCCTACTTCAGAGGTGCTTGTAATTTAGATCATAAAGTAAAAGATTAAGGTCTCCTGTAGACCAGACATCAACCATGTGATTACCCAGACTTTTTGGTCAAGCTGGCCTCAAACCCCAGAATTTCCACTATACATGATCACTTGCACAGAGTGTTATCAACTTTGCTAACCAGCTCACAGGATAAATGTTGGTATAATTAATTCATAGTCAACCGTTCTGTGGAAAAATGTTTGCTTAAAAAATAATGTAACTTCTTTTACATACACCTGCAGAATAATAAATAGTGATAAAAATTTAATTTGATCGCAGCGGGTTTTTCTAATATGCAATACTAAGTTACCACAAAACAGTTTCTCCCACAAAGAGCACTAGCACTCGGATACAATGACAACAGACCAGATGACTACCAAGTAAATGATAAATCAACGGGATATCCGGGCACTAAACTCTACCTTGTACAAAGCGCATAAGGAGGCTGATTTCATGTGTCTCTTTTTCAGCTTGAAACCCAAATGCAAAACAGGGATAAAGAATATAGATAGATAGAACTAATATACTAAATAACTGAATGTTTATTCAAAAAACGTACATTTTACCAAACTAACTTTTCTGTCTGCTTCATTTTTATTATATTTTATAAATTTTTGTTTTGATTTGGTCAAAATTTTTCCCTGCTGCCCTTAATAATTCATGTGGTTTTTGCAATGTTTACAAATTATGCCAGTTTTATCCACATTTTAATAACAATCTATATTTTATATTTTGGTGGAAATTTATCATGGTTGACAGTATGTATTCTTCGTGCTGGTTTAACCCTTTCAATCCAAAAACATTTTTCTAAATTTTCGGGTGCATTCATTTTACAATGCATACTGAAATAAGCCAGTATTCTGGCTTTGGGTCATCTTAACAAATATTGGGTGCCAGTATATTGGCTTGAAAGGGTTAAATCTGTCCTTTCTTACTGAATCTCATAATTTATATTTATATCATTTGTTAGAGACTTGGACATTAAACATGTCAGATGAAAAACTCATGTGCTTTCAAATATAAATGTTATTTATACAAATTCTCAAAATTATGCAGACAGAAAAAATTTGATTGATGGATTGACATGACCATCATCATTGCATTTTGGTGAGTAACCATGTGTGCTCCGATCTCTTTGTTACACAGGAAAATCTTAGTTGCAGTGGATGAATTCTGTAGCACCGTGAGGGTCCACGATGTTGAACATTTTTTCACACATCTATCTAATAAAAACTCAAAATACAAGAAAATTGGTTGATGGAACCAATAAGATTGAGGAAAGGAAAATATTTTGGATACGTAAGGAGATATTTTGAAAAAGAGAACTACTGAGGGCAAGCGGAGATGAGAATCATTGATAAAAATGGATGCAGGGTGTGATAAATTATTTTAAACATGGTGGCAATCAAGGTAGGACTTCTAACCTATGATAAAGATAAACTCAGAATGGTAGTTTAGGACAGATTAGGGGAATGTTATAGGTCTCTTGGTGACCTACTGTTGGATGAGGACAATGAAATTGATGTTGTATCAATCTGGTGATTTAAGCAGTTTGGAATTACCTGATGCACAAGTAGATCTGGAAGCTTGAGGGGCAGAGAGAGAAGTGTGTTTAACCAGTGAGCCACAGGAACCATCAGTATGCATAGTCTGCGACATATGGGTCAACAATTTGAAACAATTTGAGAGTAACAGGGTTTTACAAAAGGCACAGCTTGAGTTTCAAACAGGGTTAATATAAAATTATCTACATTCATCTTTACCAATTATATAAAGTTTTTGTATACCAATTTATCGATTTCTTAAATATAAATATTTTAACTTGAATGTTTAGTATTTCATATAATTTATGTTTGATGGTGGAACATCTGGCTGAATAGATTAGAGCGCAGGCTATGCCAGGTAAGGAAAAGGAGTTTTTCTGTCAGGGCATACAAAATTCATAACCTGAACAGTTTCAGCGCTACACTAGCCATGCGGCCCTTAAATTCCACTGGCTCAAGTCCGACGTGTCCTACACTGCACTAAAAAGCATTGTATTACAGGCAGTAACGATAGCTTTTCTTTAATGTTCTATAATAATCCTTTTGCTAGTGAACGATTTTAGCCATTTAATTTTTGATCTTGAATTTTAAATTGCAACAGTCATAACTATTGCTTTGCTTAATTATTTATTTTGGCTTCTTCTGAAATTGTTTATCTGCTTTCTTGTCCATGATTAAACCATTTTAACATATTTATTATGTCATGTTTTTTTTTTACATATGCAGCTAGAATCTTTAATAAATAGTTCATTACCAAATGCAATCACAAACTTTGGCAATATTTGTGTTTTTTTAATTTGGCTTTGAATTTGTTTACTGTACTGGCAAGAAATGGTAATATCTTTTGATAATATTTTGTACTTTTTTAGTTCATAAACTATAAATTTTCATATAAAGCCTTTCACTCCGTAAATTTTTTTACTTTTGGATGTATTTTTATGGTAATATATACTGTGCTAGCCAGTATATAGGCTTAGAGGGGCAAATGGGTTAACAGTAATGAGTAAACTTAGAAACAGTTTTTACTGTAATTTTTCCTTAATTTTTGTTAACTTTGTAAAAAGTAAGCGTAACTATTTGGTGTTGCTAAATTTTAATTGAGCTTTTGTAATGATAAATTTGGTAAGCATGAAAAAGAAGCAATCTTGCAGCAATCTACGGCTATCTTGTGGGTGGCTGGGCAAGAAGCAACCAATATGATTATCATATCAGACTTGAAGAATATGCTTCAAAAGATTGAATCTGGAAGTCTGTGTGGCGAAATGGGTGGACAGCATTCGGAGTTCACATCTCAAGACACTGACTTGAATATGCTGACTCTCATGCAAACAATACCCCAGACTCAAGCTGGCTGAAGTATGGACAGAGCTAATGTCATCAATGCAATGAACGTTCATTTCTGTGATAGGAGCGAGTCTCAGACACTGGACCAATTGCTAGTATTAGGAGTTAAGTTTGGACATGCCAGACAGTGTCGTCTTCATGGTAAAGAGAGAAGATATATTAATCAACTTCTCATGGCTACAGTTAGCAAGTGGACTTAGGTTGGCTGCTGCGGCGGAGGACAGAGCACTCATTGGAATGCCCAATGTTCCATAACGTCCATCGAATAACATAACATAAATGATTTATCATAGTACAACTCTTCTGAAAACTTTGTGGCAAAGTTAGTTTGTTTTCTCTTATCTATTTCAATTTCATATAAACATTTTGTGCTTTCAAATACTTTATCAACCAAACTGCTTTGAACATATCTCTTGACAGAGAAGTGATAGTTTTTCCAATTAGCCAATAACATATATATAACCTTATACATTATTTTATAATATATTACGTGAAGTTGTTTATCCCATATTAACATATCACGTATTAGTGGATTTCAAACAATGTTCTGCAGAGATGCTTCTAAAGATTGCCAAGATGTGTCTCCTAAATTTGATTAAGATGGGTTTGTAAATTAGACCACATTTGAGTAGATGTCAGATTTGATAAAACTGCAGCGGCTATAGGTGTTCATTAACAATGTTCATGAATCTTGCTTTGCAAACTATACTTTTTGAGTATTGATCTTCTTCTTCTTCTTCTTTGCGTTCGCTTTTTTCGACCAATTTTAATCACTTTTTGTGATATGTTTGATCTTTGCCAAGAACGTGTATACGTTGCACATTGGTTTGGTAGACCCTAAACGCATAGACTTCTGCACATTTAGGACACATGCATCCGATTTCAGCCCAAACCTCCTTAGTCGCCTCTTACGACACACATGGCAGGTAACAGTGGTTCTATTCTTTACACCCCAAATTTGGGCCCGGTAACCACTCGGGCGGAGTATTGATAAAAAATGGATGGCAAATTAGTTTCCAATGTTGGCATGTGTCATCTATTGTGGCCTCTCTATGACCAATCAGATCTGATGCTACGCTATGAAAAATCTTCCAGCCGACCTCCTATACAAGTTTGTGTACTGTTGGATAATATACATTCACATTGGCCTATCATACACACCATTGAAGTTTAACCCCCTCGTTAGAACTCAATGTACTCATTTTCTCTGCGCAGACCACACAGATCACGCAATGAGTGGTTAACTTGGTTTATAACCACAAGCAACAACAGCAAACAGTTCCCAATGTTGTTCGTTCATCCTGGGGGATGATAACCCATTACTTCATCAATTGTAGGAGCTGGAATTTGAATTTATGTGTATATGACTGACAAGGCTAATTCGAGCTCTAAATGCTCTTGAGAATTGATGAAATTTTGAATGCACCAGTTGGTGGGGTTTAATGCAACGTTCTTCTAAGCTTGCCTTTGTTTTTTCTGCTGCAGTTCTAACTAACAACAGTTTGTATACCTCAGAGCAGTACCTCCCGTATTAGACTTTCTCACCAGTTAATGGTGTTCTGATGTGATTGTTGATATGACCATCATCATTGCACTTTGGCAAAATAACCATGTGTGTTCTGATTTCTTTCTTACACAGGAAAATCTTAGGTCTAGTGAATGAACTCACAAACATTGTTCCATCAATTGTTTCCTGATTTAATTTTCAAGTTTGTAAAATTTGTAGGAATTTTATTTTTAATCAGTTTTTGCTGGAGCAGCAGCTTACTCATATTGATGTGCAAAGGCTATTCATGTATTCAACTTGAACACAGAATCTATGATTTATTGTTCATCTTCAATATGACTAAAATCACGTTCTCATTTACATTGAGATCAGGGATCACTCGAAAATTAGTGTCATCAGTTCATGCAGGAAACAAACCAAGTGCTTTTGAAGCAAGAGACAAGAACTCAACTCTACACCACAAAGATACATTTAGTGGTTGTCTACTTCCATATTTGTCAGTTGTTTAATCCTGCAGATGAAAATTGGTAAATAAACTTTTGAATTGGGGGGAAAAAACTTGGAATTTTGTCTTGAGCTAGTGCGTAAGTATCCAATTGCTGACACTTTCTCCTTTCTGAAATATAATGAGCACCTATAGGTAGCATCAGAATACATAAACATCAACTTTAATAAGTTTACCGTTTTTTCAAAATTCTGAAGAAAATTAATTTGTTTGCTTAAAGTTCATAAACGTTTTTTAAGCACCAAATTGTGCACTATATTAGCAGAATTTTTGAAGGCATATCTTTAGAGTGTTTTCACTTAAATCCACCGTTTTGCTTTTTTTTTTTTTTTTTACAAAAGCTTTCTATGTATCTTTTGATTTTTAAATGATAACTACAATATTAGACATTCCTTCGTTTTCTTTTTCTTCCTCCAAGCATAAGGCATTAACAAATTTCCTCCAAGCAAGCCACCTTAGTTCATTCTAGGTCTTTCCCTCCTCTTCTCTTTCTCTGTTTACCGTTCGTCTCCTTGTCTCTCTAAGTCGCACCTACCTCTCTTCCTCCTGGATTACATTTCAAAACCCGCAAGTGGTGTCTGATCTTCTACATTCTTAATGTATGTCCAAACCACTTCCATCTTCTACTTTTTATTTCCTTGTTGATGCCTGCGCGCCGGATGATCTCAGTATTTGGTATTCTCTGCGACCATTGAATTCTTCTGGGACATCTTCCTTCAAAACCTCTTATGCGACTGTCTGTCATGGTACTTGTTTTCCATATCTCTGATCCATACAGTAAGACCGAACACACTTTGATACTGTAGTGAAATTATTCTAATCCCTCCAATTACATTGTTCTTTTGCTAGAGATTGTATTGTTGTCAGAAAGGGTTTCATTATTGTTATAAGGTTTTGTTTAACAAATGTATATTGCATCAACTGCTAGAAGCTAACCTTACTTTTTATTTCCTTAACAAAATTGTATTTGCTTTATTTTTTTTTACTGTTTCCAATAAAAATCTATCAGTTCTGAATATATAACAAAATTATTTAGTTTTTATTTGTATAATTTTTTTTAATACTTTGTTTGTTGTGTGTTGTATGTGACAAATGTTGGATGCCTACTAACTTGTCTGTGTTGGATATTTTAATACTGTACTTACAAAACAGGGATCTTTTATTGCAATGAAAGAATCCAAAGTATACAGCGTTCTAAATGTTAGACCAAAAAATAAATTTTAAAAGTGTTTTAAAAAATTGATAAAATTTCTCACTATTCGTTCATGATTTTCGTTTCCAAAAGTGCTCAGTCTTTTTCAACTAATTCAAAGTGTCAGCAAAATAACACTTACATAATAGCTATGACAATAATTTCATGTAAATTGAATGTTATGAGAAATGAATACCGTCTACTTCTTCATCTTCTTTTCTCGAATCCTGTTTTGCATCAGGATAAGAAGAGATTTCTAGAACAGGCTTTGTGTGTGCTTCATAAACAGTGTCTTTCATCGACTCTGTTATCTCTTGCGTGGGCGGACATTTGCTTTGTATCCAGTGTATCGGAGTAGTACTGCTCTTTGAGACATACAATGTCTGTTGGTAATCTGCTTATGTGGCCGAACCATTTAATTTATGAAGTTCAGTACTGGTGTAGTACCCACATTTTTCCTTATGTCTTCATTTCTAAACCGGTCTCGTCTTGATACTCCCAGCATTCTGCTTAGACACTTCATCTCTGCCATGACTAGTTTTCTTCTATTGTTTGATGTCAGCGTCCAGGTTTGGCAATGATAGCGTAATGTTGGGAGAAAGATTGTGTTGAGCAATGCTCTTTTAGTGTTTGTGGTCTTCTTCGAATGCTCCATATCAATATTTGTTAACCATTCTTTGTGATTTGTATGTGATCTGAGCCTAAGAGCCATTGTACATTGTACCAGTTATGCACCTACAAGTAGGTCAGCACATCTGATTTCTGTGACGATTTTATTTACTAGGGTAGTTTCCTAGACCCCTACCTCAGTCACCTCTAACAACATACCATGTAGGTCGCAGTGCTACAATTCTTTGTTCCCCTTGCAAGCCTCGTCAACACACTTGCAAGTGTTCATGATGACATGTTTGCATTTCAATGTACTAATGCTGAAATTCAGCTGCTGTCATTTCAGCTGCTGTTGTCAGCTGAGCCACATTGACCCCTAAATAAATATTGAGAATGGGATTCAAACCCTAGTTTCATCAAAGCTACTATTTGTCTCTGTCACCTTGTTGGTGCCACATGTGCCTATGTCAGAAGGGCATATTACACAATGTGGTGAACATCATGCCAGCTGCCATTAGTTCTCAGTGCTTTTCTGTTACCCAATTGAGGCTGGGTTGACCTAAGAGCTGTTACGGTTGCTTAAAAAACTTAATTCCTCTGTGGAGTTGAACTCGGACCAAACAACTGAGAAGTGAGCACTAACTACTGCACAATTGGAGATGAATCAAATAGTTCATGGAATCTACTGGTGATGTAATCTAAAGACTAACAGACAAGCTCTGGAACTGGAAAACTGAATTCTTCTTCTTCTTTGTCTCTAGGGAGGCATAGGTCTGCAACCAAGGCCTTCTAAGCCAGCCTACCCAATGCCATCTTTTCCAGATCTCTCCACTCTTTCCATTCTCTTGCACTCTGTCTCCCATCTCCATGTGTTCCTGAGTCTTCCTTTACCTCTATTACCCTGGGGGTTCCATTGAAGGGCCTGTCATGGGGTTACCTCAGTGTGTGTCCTATCCATCTCCACCTTCTGCTCCTATCTCTTGTTCCACCTGCCGTTGCCCCATTCTATCCCACAGTTCCTTGTTTGTGGTTCTGCTTACCGTCGCAGATTTCTATTGATGAATGGGAAAGTTGAATAACCTGAAGCAATTTGTACAGCTCAATGAAGCTACTGGTACTGTGATCTGGTGACTGACAGGAGAATTTTAAAAAAAAAAATATTTCTATGGAAGGTTTAGTAAATGCAAAACATGAAAAAAAACTAAAGTAATATAGTTTTACAAATTACAAAAACAAGTCACAGCAACGTTTCTTCCAAAATGCTTTTATCAAACAAAGAATACAAAAGAAACGAAGAAATTCAGACTTCCTATACGGCAGACATAACATATAGAATCAGATAATAAATCCCAAATGGCCCTAAAATGAAAGTATGTGAATAAAAACAGAAAGCGAAACAAATGTAAAAAAGTTGATATTAAAAAGAAAGAAGATAAAACAATAATAAACAAAAATATATACATTTAACATATACACATATATTATGGATCATTAGAAGAGAACATATTAAAAAGTATATGAATGTAGTGCTTTGAGTCCATGAAATCGCAAGGTACAATTTAAATTTATGAAGCAATTTTCTAGAACAAAGCTTCTCCTATCATCAATAGCACATCATCTGATGACTTAGTACAAAGAGAAAGAAAACAAACTATGCTAAAAAAAACGCTATTGTGAATGGTGGTTGGATTGGTAATCTTTGTATGATACTATAGTGGTCAGTGGTACAGACTGAGTTAATGTATTATATTCTGAAGGTCATTGGTTTAAATTCAAATTGTGGCATTCCATTTTCATTTTGAACAGTTTGTAATATCTTCATTGCACTCTGGCCATGTCCATAAGTGCCCCGATCTCCAACAGCTTCCAGCAACTAACTGTACCAGCTTGATGTTGATTGATGAGCCTACTCATATACCTGTTGTGCTGTTCTTTTCTTGCCACTTCAATCTTCAATCCCAGCTCTTGCAATCTAGCAGTTGGCGGGGATTCTTTTAGACGAAAGTCCTCTTTGCTCCCACACTCAATGAGGGCTTTCATAATGTCACCCCTATCCATTGGCTGACCCTCCCCTTCTTACCCTCTCCCCCCTCCCCAATATGGCCAGCCCGCATATTGGCTCTCTCATTGCCATCAACACTAATGTGCCCCGTAACAAAGATATAGAAGGCGTAGAAATTGGTCTCAGTGTAGGAAGCAATGGATTGCAGAGTATGGCTTGGGAAAATCAAGAGTTAAATTAGGAGAAACTTACCGCAGAGAGTTTGTGAAGAGCTGAATGGTTGAAGAGATACATCAGGACACAAGGTGGTAGTAATGTCCCTGAATTCCAATGCAGCAGTTGTGAAAAACTTTTCCTTGCCCAGATTTACCTTGTCAATTATATGCATCATTATCTGGGATTGTTCAAGTAATAGTAGTGAATCTACAACCCTAACCAAACTACAAGAATTCCAAATAAAATGGGGTGTAGTTAGACAAGGGCGCTATACTTCTAGCCAAAGAATAATAGTAAACCAACAAAGAATCGGTGTCGTTAGTCTCCATTTGCTGAGGGGGAGATCGGAACACTTATGGAATAATTAGTTCGATGTGCAGTAATGACGATCCGGCGACTAAACTAAAAATACAAACTAAAAATAAATTGCCTGTGATTGCAGTTTTTACCTTTCTGGAGCATAACTTACACAGCCTTCTGCAAAGATAGTCAAATGTCAACCAAATTGTGCACTTCATGTCAATTCGGTTATCTGTTATATAAGGTTTATTATCATCGTGAGAGAGAGAGATATGTCCATATGTCCTCCAATCTCCACCTCAACAAATCCAGCAGTGTCTAGCGACTCAACGCGCCAGTTCAATATTGATTAATTCATCTTTTTGCAAATTTAGTATGTCGTTCTTTTCATGCTGTACCAATATCAACACCCATCTCTCTCAATCTGTTCAGCAACTGGGATTCACAACCTTGAAACTTCTCTGTTCCTTAAAGACTCAATGCATTAAGAATGGCATTTCAGTCCATTGCAGTTCTCTCTGATATCGTAGCCGGGCCATCCAATATAACATCTACAATTCATATACACAGTAATGCATCTCGCACGCACACACATGTATACACGCATACAAACAGTCGGTGAGAGACACAATAATGCAAATAATTTTGGTTGATTATTTCAGAGTCTTCTCCATTATCTGTGAAGATGATGAGAGGTGAGGTATCTGCCAAGACCACTTACCAGAGAACTGCAAATGGACCAGTCAGCATCGCTGAGGCAAACCCTGAGGGAAAGTTTGTGCTTCTGGAGAACAATTCAACTGGAGGAATCAGGAAGGTTAGTTTAGACTTGTATCCTGATGTGTTTCTTTGTTAATAAGAATGCATTCAAACTCCACAGTTACAGAGTTTTCTGCAACAGTACATCATAAAATAAGGCGAGATGAAGACCACGAAAAAGATGGTTAGATGGCTTCGCAGAATCCTGTCAGAGCAAAAATAACAATCACCCCAGCTAATAGAACAACACAAGACAAAAACAGAAAACTACAACACTGGGCAACAACCAGGGAGCAGTGTGACGACAAAAGAAGAAGAAATACCTCAAGTCTATTGGCATGTTCATTTACAACACTGGGCAACAACCCGGAAGCAGTGTGACGACAAAAGAAGAAGAAATACCTGCAAGTCTATTGGCATGTTCATTTACAACACTGGGCAACAACCCGGAAGCAGTGTGACGACAAAAGAAGAAGAAATACCTCAAGTCTATTGGCATGTTCATTTACAACACTGGGCAACAACCAGGTAGCAGTGTGATGACAAAAGAAGAAGAAATACCTGCAAGTCTATTGGCATGTTCATTTACAACACTGGGCAACAACCCGGAAGCAGTGTGACGACAAAAGAAGAAGAAATACCTGCAAGTCTATTGGCATGTTCATTTACAACACTGGGCAACAACAAGGGAGCAGTGTGACGACAAAAGAAGAAGAAATACCTCAAGTCTATTGGCATGTTCATTTACAACACTGGGCAACAACCAGGGAGCAGTGTGACGACAAAAGAAGAAGAAATACCTCAAGTCTATTGGCATGTTCATTTACAACACTGGGCAACAACCAGGGAGCAGTGTGACGACAAAAGAAGAAGAAATACCTCAAGTCTATTGGCATGTTCATTTACAACACTGGGCAACAACCAGGGAGCAGTGTGACGACAAAAGAAGAAGAAATACCTCAAGTCTATTGGCATGTTCATTTACAACACTGGGCAACAACCAGGGAGCAGTGTGACGACAAAAGAAGAAGAAATACCTCAAGTCTATTGGCATGTTCATTTACAACACTGGGCAACAACCAGGTAGCAGTGTGACGACAAAAGAAGAAGAAATACCTGCAAGTCTATTGGCATGTTCATTTCCCCTTACACCTGCATGCCCTGGTACAAAAATAAAATTTGGTTTAATCCGCTCGGAACATTCGATAAATTTTATCTATGCCAATCCACATTAACAGCTAGATTGCAAGAGCATATGTTGAAGATTGAACTAACCAGAAAAGAGTTGTAGAACAGGTATATGTATAGCGTCATCAATCAACATCGAACTGGTACATTTAGTCGCTGGATTCTGTTGGAGATATTGCGAGGGAAATTGAAGCATCTACCACCATGTCCAAAGTACAAGGAAGATATTTTTTAAAACTGTCTTCACTGCCTGTAGAGCCACTTTTAAGAGTGGTATAGGACCAGAGCCAAACATGGACATTGAGCGAAGCGCAGTCACAAAAATAACTACATGTGAAATGTGTTGCCTGCGAAAAGTTACCAACAACACAAGAAAAGACAGAATCACCAACATCAGCATAAGAAAGAAAGTTTACACAAAACCGTGCTTGAATTACATAGAGAAACAAAGAATGAAGTGGTTTGGCCACTTAATAAGAATGCATCCAAACTCCACAGTATACAGAGTCTTCTACAATAGAACATCGGGAAAGAAGGCAAGAGGAAGACCACGGAAAAAATGATTATATGGCGTAGCAGAATCCTGTGAAAGAGGAAAGATAACAATCACACAAGCCACCAGAACAGCGCAAGACAAAAACAGAAAACCACGACACTGAGCAACAACCCGGTAGCAGTGTGACGACAAAAGAAGAAGATAGGACATGAGTATGAGGAATGTAATCGTCACATGGCTAGTGCAGTCACAGTGAAACTGTTCAGGTTAGAGTTTTCCT
Organism: Arion vulgaris; assembly: GCA_020796225.1. Taxonomy (NCBI): domain Eukaryota; kingdom Metazoa; phylum Mollusca; class Gastropoda; order Stylommatophora; family Arionidae; genus Arion; species Arion vulgaris. The sequence continues at coordinate 32,627,971 of CM036758.1, read as the reverse complement.
ATATGCCTCCAACAGAAAACACTCCCTGGCTCTACCGGGTATTGAACCAGAGTTTCCCGAATGGGAACCCACACTCTAATCCATTCTGCCAGACGCTAATTTGAAAATGAACCACTTCTTCTGCTTCAAACGCTCCGTTAAACCACTCTTTATAATCTGTATGTGATCTGAGCCTAAGAGCGATTGTACGCTGTGCCAGTTAAGTGCCTAAATGTAGGCCAGCACATCCTATTTCTGCAACGCTTTTATTTACTAGGGTAGCTTCCTTAGGCCCCTATCTCAGTTGCCTCTTGTGGCATGCCTTGTAGGCCACAGTGTTAATACTCTTTGCTCCTTGAGCCCTGATAAAACACAGGGGGAAATGAACCACTAAATTCTAGTTTGAGAACTATTGTTGTTGTTTTTGTTCTACAGGACCAGGAACTAGATGGATGGAAAGTAAGAAGAGTCATTGACAATAACGCTAAGAGAGCACTCGAGTACACTATTAGAAACTACACTCTTAAGCCAAGCAAGAGTGTCAAGGTAGGATTTGTCTGTCATTTGGCATATCTTCTATATGTCTGTCTGCTGGTATGTCTCTATTTATCTGTATTCTTGAATGAATTATTTTGTTATATATGTTGGCACAACTTCTGTATAGTTGACATTTGGCACATTTTATACATTCTGTTTGCTGTTACATTTTCTATGTTTTGTCTGTTGACACAACTGCTTACCTGCCTGCCCACCTTTATAGTTATATGTCTGCTCCGCTTTCTACTTAACTGTTTGCTCCCCTTTCTAGTTACCTGTCTGCTCACCTTTCCACTTACCTGTCTGTCCACTTTCTACTTATCTGTCTACCTGTCTGCCAACCTTTCTACTTAGCTGTCTACCTGTCTGTCCACCTTTCTAGTTACCTGTCTACTTGTCTGCCCACTTTCTACTTACCTGTCTACCTGTCTGTCCACCTTTCTACTTACCTGTCTACCTATCTGCCCACTTTCTACTTACCTGTCTACCTTTCTGCCAGCCTTTCTGCTAGCCTTTCTGCTTACCTGTCTACCTGCCTGCTCACCTTTCTACTTATCTGTCTGATTATTTTACAAGACATCAGGTATTCAATATTTTCTCTATTTTTCTTGTCTACCCAGATCTACAGCAGACAGTTTGCCTCCCAAGCAGGACCCAATGACCTAGTGTTCCGTGATGCAGACACCTGGGGAGCAGGCTCTGAGGTGGTTACTACTCTCATTAATGAGAAAGGAGAGGTAGGTCCTTCTATAAATGTCACTGTTGTCACATTTCTGTCATATTTAGTGTCCCTCCTGAGTCAGCATATGGTGGACATCTGTAACTTAAGTAGTAGTGAACTCAATCACAACCACAGAATACATAGTTCAAACTACGCAGTGGACTGTTTGGAAGCAAATTTGTTCCCATGGACTTTAACAAACGGTAAAAATAGACCTCACCATTCAGAAAACAATGGTCAACTACAAAACATATAAGTGGTGCTTAGAAAAACAATGACTCATTTACTGTGGTTGATAACAAAGAATTGGCAATAGCAATCAAGAAGTTAAACACAATGAAGAACATGTGGCAAAGCACCAGCAAAATATTAAAATTAAAAATATTGAGAACATGCATTTTTCCAGTGCCTACTCATGGTTGTGAATCATGGACCATTACACAAAAACAAGAACGAAAATCCAGTCCTTCGACACTAAATGCTACAGAAAGACCCTACGAATACCATGAGAAAAAAAAATAAAGAACACTGATGTTCTGAAAGAACTGAATGTTAAAGAGAATTGGCTGATAAACAACATACTATACAGAACAATTACATACTTTGGTCACATCAAGCGTCACGATGGCCTGGAAAGAACAATACTAGAGGGCAGGGTCCCAGGAAGAGAGGCAGACCAAGAAGAAGATGGCTACAAGATATTAAAGAAACCATGAACATGACCATCGCGAAGTGGGTGAACTGGCTAGAGACAGAGTGAATTTCAGATGTGCTGCAAAGAGAGCAACGTTCTATACAGGATACGCACCTTGATGATGATGATAACAAAGTACTATATAAGATTATACAGAAAAGTCTGTGACACCCCTGGTGCTTAGGGCAGCAACAAATATACACCATTCTTCTACATCCTTGTCCATCCTCTGTTTGTATTTCAACTGGGATTCATTTCTGTCAGTTATTGTTCTACTGTTCTCCTCCAAGTCATTTTGGGTTCCCCATTTTTGTTTACCCTCAGGTGTCCATCTCAGTGCAGTTTTCATGAATGTGTTAGATAAATAGACAGTGTACATGTATTAGGGGCTACCAGAAAAAAACAAATTATGAAAAAAAGGATTCGAACCACAAACCTTTATTTCTTACAGCACCCATCACCTAGCCCTACAGGCGGATGTTTTTTAAGAACACAACCAGCTAGTCTCCACGAAAAAAACTGCACTAAGCAATGTCTTTTATAAACAGCGTCGTTTATAGAGCACAGAATAATTAGGTCAGATTCGATCAAACAGTGTTTGCAAGATTATGATGCTTGTATATATGAGATGAAACAGCAGTATACATTTTCTTGAAATAGTGTCCATTCTTATCACATGTCCGAATCATCTGCAGTATCGTCTTTGGATGATGGTGCTCATATTGCTGGATTGCATATCTAACAGGGTGTCTTCAAAAGATTGCAGAACATCCCCTTTATCCATCCTAAACTCACCGAAAATTGATGCTGTTGATTCAAGCCTGTCCACTCTTTCATTGCCAGGAACATCCATGTGCCCATTATATTAAAGGCTGAAAACTTCTCTGGAGGCTGAAAACTTCTATAAACGACATTCCCTCATCCGCAACCTGTCAGTCTGAATTCTTCTTCTTCTTTGTGTTCGTTCCTTACGACCAATTTTAATCACTTTGTGATATGTTTGATCTTTGCCAAGAACTTTTATACGTTGCACATTGGTTTGGTAGGCCCATAAACACATAGACTTCTACATGTTTAGGACATGTGCATCTGATTTCAGCCAACTTGAGAACCACTGAAAGGCAGCAGTTATGTTATGTTATGTTATGTTATGTTATGTTATGCGATCGACATCATGGCACATTGGGCGTTCCCATACGTGCTCTGTCTTCCGGTGCAGCAGCTATCCCAAAGTCCATTTGTTCACTGTACCTATGAGAAATTGATTGAAGGGCAGCAGTAATGGCCTTAACCTTCACCCTCATACTGGAAGTAATTGCCATGTTATCTTATCATTACATTCAGTATTGTGAAGTGACCAAATTTTATTTATTATTATCCACAGGAAAAAGCCAGCCACATTCAGAAGACAAACTATACTCAGTAGAAAGATATATTCATCTATTCTTAGCCAGGACCTATATGCATCTGGCAACCAGTTTTATAAATTATACATTTTGCATGATTTTCAATAACATGCATCATAAATCTATATTTATAGTCATTCTTCATATACTCCATGTTGTGATTGTCAATCTATTCATTTCCTCTTACTTAACTTATTTTCTCTGCTCCTCATGAAGCATAGGGCTCCAACAGTTGCTCACCACTTTTCAATGTCTCTGGCTGTTTTCTTTATAACTTTCCTAGAGAGACATGGAGACAAACTGTAGACAGAGAAAAAGAAGAGAAGGGAAAGACCTGGAAAGAACTAAGCTGGCTTGCTCAAGACAGATCTGGTTGGAGGAAATTTGTTGATGTCGTATGCTTCAAGGGGAGTTAAGAGAAGAACAACTTGTTTTTAGGATGATTCTACTTTGTGCGGCTTTTGCTCCAAGTCCAGAAAATAGGGAAACCTGGACATAGGTGGCCAGGTTTCAAAGGGTCAAATAACATACATCCTTCTATATTTATAATCATTTTTTTACATATTCTACGATGAGATTGAATTCAGGAGAAGCGATGACCACTAGTAACAACTATTTATAAGAAGGAGAAGATGGAGATACGTTGGACATACCTTGAGAAGAAATGATAAAAGAATATCAAAAGCAGAAGTTGAAGTGGGATGCAAAGGGTTGAACTTTGCTGAGAGAGGCGTGAAATATCAGACTCAATTCCATGGAAGAGATTGAGTGGGTTGTCCAGGAAAGAATGGTATGGAGAAATTATTTGCAGGCCCTATATAACGTATAGCAGTACAAGTGGAATATATATATATATATTTATAATGCAACTGTCAAATTGTGTTAGTTACTCTTAGTGGGTGTGCTTTTATTTGTTTTTAATTTTGTCCTGAAATTGAGGTTTTGATGTAGTGGTTTGCCATAGTTTTTATGTAGTCAGTTTTTATTAGAAGATTGTTTATCACCCAGCAACTGATGCCATGAAGCATCATGGGAAGTGTAACATATTACTACCAAATGCTGCAGGATGTGTCATTTTGTCTATTCCATTTGGCCATGTGCCTTAGACTGTGCCAAAATTTATTTTCATTGTCAATTTCAAAATTTAGGTTAGCCCAATCTGATCATTCATCATCAATTATTAGCTTATTCTGAGCAGAACTTTGCCACCCTTACTGTCATTTAGAATTTCTCTCATAAGCCATCTCTCCTCTTGCAGCTCCTTCTAACTCTTCTGCATATCATTAATTTCTGCCTCCAAATCTCTTCACATATTTCTAGGCTTCCCCCCTCTTTCGCATTTCAAGCGGTTTCCAGAAAAGGGCTCGTCTTGTTATATTCCTGAAGGGTTTTCTCAAAGTGTGTCCTATTCAGTGCCAGCATCTTTTCTTCATTTCTTGGTTCACTGGGATCAGTCTTGTTCTTTCCATAATCTCCTCATTTGTGACTCTACCATACCATCTCAGTCCCTCTATTTTGCGCAGACACCAGTTGATGAATGTTTGCAATTTATTATAATTTATTATGCAAAAATAAATTTAAAACCAGCAATTATCAGAATGGGCTATGGTAAATTTTGGGCAAAAGTGACAATAAAAAAAATCGTGACACAGTCTGCGGCACATGGTCAAACACAAAAGATTAACCTGCGCATGCTGCGGTACTTGGTAGACAATGTGTTAATTCCACTACCAGATACCCTTTAATACGTTACACTACCAAGTCACAATAGACTATGGGAATATATGTGCCATCTGTTACTTTGTAAAATACACTACGTTACAATATGTTTTTGTAACATTACAACTTTTAGCTCCAGTTTAACTGTCTCAACGGTTCGTTATTCTTTCTTTTCAGAATGTATATTTTTCGTTTGGAAAAGAATTTTAGTGTGCCTGTGCGGGTTTTAAGCGAACCCTTGAGATCGTGACATTTTATTGGAAATAAAAAATCTTCTTCTTTGAACGCTCCATATCGACTGCATGTTAAACCACTCTTTGTGATCTGTATGTGATCTGAGCCTAAGAACAAACTGCACTTGTGCCAGTTATGCACTTACAAGTAGGCCAGCACATCTTTCTTCTCCTTCTTCTTTGAACGCTTCCTATCGACCACTAGTTCACTCTTTGTGATTTGTATGTGATCTAAGACTAAAAGTGATTTGCACATTGTACAGGTTATGCGCCTACAAGTAGGCCAGCACATCTTTCTTCTCCTTCATCTTTGAAAGCTTCCTATCGACCACTAGTTAAACCACTCTTTGTGATTTGTATGTGATCTGAGACTAAAAGTGATTTGCACATTGTACAGGTTATGCGCCTACAAGTAGGCCAGCACATCCGATTTCTCCTAGACTTTTTATTTACTAGGGTAGCTTCCTTAGTGAACGTAACCATAATAGTGATTTTCCTTTATTGTCACACAATCATCTAAGGGAAGTAAATATAAGTTAATAAGTATTGTGCTTCTTTTTTACACAGTAATTACTTCCCACTGATATTTGCCTGAGAATATATTCATTTTGTTCCATTATTGTTACATGGGAACACAATATTTGTTGGCTTTAGTTGTTATCTGTCTGCAAACGTTATACAATTACTTCCCATTATTGTCTCGGATGCAATTTTTCTTTCTCTAAGAACAATACACGAAAACATAATCACAGCGAGAATTGTTTTTGTTTTATTTATTTAGTAAGACTGATCTGAGGATGCAAGATAATGTGTTATGTTATGTTATGTTTTTATGTTATGTTTTTATGTTATGTTCTTATGTTATGTTATGTTATGTTCTTAAGTTATGATATGTGCTAGTAGAACTGAGGGGCAGAATACCCTCCAATGACTCTTTGAGACTCCATTTACTGGGGCCATTGTTATATCGGATTCTCAGTCGATGCTTCACAATATCCAAAAGGGCAGATTTCAGTATGAGTGGATGTTGTCTCTAGAAGTTTCTAACCTCCAGAGGCTTACGGGGATCTACTGTCCTGGGCATGAGGGTGTTTGCTGCAAATGAGAGAGTGGACAGGCTTGCATCAACAGCATTGATCGCTGGAGAGTTGTAGATGGATAAAGGTGATGTTCTTTGGTCTCTTCGCGACTGTCTATTGGATGAAGACACTAAAATAGATGTTGAATTGATCCAGCGATTTAAGCAGTTTGGAGTTACCAGTTGTACTAGTAGAACTGGATGCCTAAGGGGCAGAGTGAGGAGTGTGTTTAATCAGCGAGCCAATGGAACCATCAGTATGCATACTCTTTGATATCTGTTGGGGGAGACAGCACACATATGGCTCTGCCCGGAATGCTGTGATGTCAGCTCACTAACTATTTTATGTTATTGGATGAGAATCCAAGTTATGTTTTAAAGTCTCTAATTGTCTCGTTTTTGATCTGATATCTTCTTGTTACCACACGCAGGCATTTCATCTCTGTTGTAAAAGATAATTTTTCTTTGCTGCAAGTGTCAAATTTGGGTACTAATCTCTTCCATTTCAGTTTCAGTTTGGAATATCTTCATTGCACTCCGGCCATGTCCATAGGTGCTCTGATCTCCTTTGCAATGTCTCCAACTGTGTCCAGCGACTGACCATACCAATTTGATTTTGATTGATGAACCTACTCATATACCTGTTGTACTGTTCTTTTCTGGCCACTCCAATCTTCCATTCCAGCTCTTGCAATATAGCAGTTGACATGGATTGGTTTACAAGAAAATTTTATTTGCGTCCACATGCTATAAGAAAGTTCAGAATGTCAGCTCTATCCATTGGCTGAACCCCTGATATGGGGGCAGAGTGAGCCAGCTTGTCTGCTCCCTCATTGCCAACGACACGACATGCATGTGCCCCAGAATGAAGATAAATATAATTCTCTTTCATCATCAAGGATTAAACTAGCTATAATGATACAAGACAATACATCTTTTGAATTGTTAATGATTAAATTACATGGACTTTTTCTAAAATTAGTTCAATGATGCAATTCACAGACATGAAAGAATAACATTGAATCTTTTAAAACAAAATATTACAGAGGTTTTTTTAGAATGTCCTGGACAGAATACTGAGGAACATTGGCTCATAGTCAATATCATGTCTAGGAAAATGAAATATTTTGATCATTTTAAATGTCACAGTGGTTGAACAGTAATGGATGAAAGGCTCAGGGAAGACAAGTCAGAGGACAATAGTAGCAACAGGGCATTAAAGAAACCTTGAACAGTATGTTGGAGGAGGTGCTGGCTAGAGACCAAGGACTTTCAGGCAAGCTGTGATAAAAACTGGCGTTCTACAAAGGGTATGCTACATAAATAGAGTCTTTCAGGCAGTCTGTGATGAGAGCACTGTTCTGCAAAAGCAATACCACATAAAACGTCTTTCATGTGAACTGTGATGAGAGCGACCTTCTACAGAGAGCATGCTACATTAAGTGACTATTTTAGGTGGGCTGTGATGAAAGCGACGTTCTACAAAGAACATATTATATGAAGAGAGTCTTTCCTACAGACTGTGATGAGAGCAACGTTCTACAAAGGACATGCTACATGAAGAGAGTCTTTCAGACAGACTGTGATGAGAGCAACGTTCTACAAAGGACATGCTACATGAAGAGAGTCTTTCAGACAGACTGTGATGAGAGCAACGTTCTACAAAGGACATGCTACATGAAGCGAGTCTTTCAGACAGACTGTGATGAGAGCAACGTTCTACAAAGGACATGCTACATGAAGATAGTCTTTCATACAGACTGTGATGAGAGCAACGTTCTACAAAGGACATGCTACATGAAGAGAGTCTTTCAGACAGACTGTGATGAGAGCAACGTTCTACAAAGGACATGCTACATGAAGAGAGTCTTTCAGACAGACTGTGATGAGAGCAACGTTCTACAAAGGACATGCTACATGAAGCGAGTCTTTCAGACAGACTGTGATGAGAGCAACGTTCTACAAAGGACATGCTACATGAAGCGAGTCTTTCAGACAGACTGTGATGAGAGCAACGTTCTACAAAGAACATACTACATGAAGAGTCTTTCAGACAAGGCTGTGATGAGGGCAACGTTCTACAAAGGGCATGCTACATTAAGTGGCTATTTTAGGTGAGCTGTGATCAAAGCGACGATCTTCAAAAGACATGCTACATGAAGTGAGTCTTTCAGACGGGCTGTGATGAGAGTTACGTTCTACGTAAGACACTAAGAGAGTCTTTCCGACTGGTTATGATGAGGGCAACATTCTACAAAGGGCATGCTACATGAAGAGAGTCTTTCAGGGCTGCAGTGACTAGAGCACTGTTCTGCAAAGGACACGTTACATAATGACAATAAGCTGTCCATACTTATTAACATGTGTTGTTTAAATGCAAGGCCTCATGAATTAATAATATGTGTTGTTTAAATGCAAGGCTTCATGAATTAATATGTGTTGTTTAAATGCAAGGCCTCATGATTTAATAATATGTGTTGTTTAAATGCAAGACCTCATGATTTAATAATATGTGTTGTTTAAATGCAAGGCTTCATGAATTAAGAACATTTGTTGTTTAAATGCAAGGCCTCATGAATTAATATGTGTTGTTTAAATGCAATGCTTCATGAATTAATAACATTTGTTGTTTAAATGCAATGCTTTATCAGTTAATAACATCTGTTGATTAAACGCAAGGCCTCATGAAGGTAGTAATGTGGGACAGATAAATCAGGCATAGTCGTCGCTCCACGATCTGCTACTCTTAAGATCACGGACTGCTCATCAAGAAGGTACTTATGTCTGTGGAAGAAAACAGTAATAATGTAATTGTTTGTTCTTCAGTCTATGAAGTTTAGTGTAATTTATTGAAAGTTTGTTTTATGTTGGCTCTGTGGAGGGGGTCTCGTGGCTGAGTGGTTAAGCCCTTTGCCTTGTGAGTCAAAGGTCGTGGGTTCGAATCCGGACCGCGCCGTTCTGTTCACAAGTGCATTTTTTCAGAGACTCCTAGGATTGTTGCTGGAGCTACGGAGTAGTTCGTACTTTGTGCAATACTCTCGGCAGGTAGCGTGCTATTTCTGCGGAGAGGGACTGAGCCATATGGGGTAAAACCCGGTGCAATGAAGTAATTTCTTCGTCTTTAAAACCCTTAAAACCCTGAGGAGTATGTTGTTTATTCTTCTACTTTTGTCGTCACACTCTTACCGGGTCGTCTGAGGAGCGTCTGGTCGAATGGATTAGAGTGCGGCTCACATGCTAGAGATCAATCTTCAATCCGGCTCCCATACAAGAGACCAATCTTCAATCTGGCTCCCATGCTAGAGACTAATGTACAATCCGGCTCCCATGCGGGAGGCTAGTGTACAATCCGGCTCCCATGCTAGAGACTAATGTTCAATCCGGCTCCCATGCGGGAGACCAGTGTTCAATCCATGGTAAGACCAAGGATTTTTTCAGTCGGGGGCATAGAAGAAACATCCTAACCTGAACAGTTTCGTGACGACTGCACTAGCCATGCGGACATGAAATTCATTACGCTATCGTCGTCCCTTCTCCCCTACACCGTCAGTAAAAGAGGTACTACAGGTAGTAACGACTAGTTAACTGTTACCGGGCTGTTGCGTGGTGTTGTGGTTTTCTGTTTTTGCCTTGCTCTGTTTAGTGGCTAATGCGATAGTTATTTATGCTATTTGATAGGATTCTGCTATGACATCTAACCATCTTTTTTGTGGTCTTCCTCTCACCTTCCTTCCTGATGTTCTGTTGTAGAAGACTCTGTATGTAGTGGAGTTTGGTTGCATTCTTATTATGTAGCTGAATCACTTCATTTTTGTTTCTCAATGTAATTCAAGCAAGGTTCTGTGCCAACTTTCTTTCTTATGCTGATGTTGGTGATTCCTGTCTTTTTTGGTTTTCTTTGTAACTTTTCGCAGGCATCACATTTCACGTGTAGTTATTGTTTGCGAATGTGCTTTGCTCATTGTCCATGTTTGACTCTGGTAACACAAAGTAGGTATGAAAATGCTGTTGATCATCTCTTATTTAACCGTCAGTGAAATGTTTAAAAGAAACAACTATTAAGAGAAATAAAATTAAGATAAGTAAAGTATTTTGGGCACAAAATAAGACATGGCACCGTGATAAATTCTTTACTAGAGGGGAAAGTTGAAGGGCGAAGAGCAAGAGGAAGACCGAGAGATAAGTGGGAGGGAAATTTGAAGAAATGGACAGGATACAGTCTGGAAGAATGTAACACATAGGCGAAAGACAGAGGATGCTGGAGATTCATTGCAGCCAACCTTCAATGCGGAGACGGCAACTGATGATGATGAAATGTTTGGGTGCCTTAACAATGGGGCTAGCTGGTAGGTTACAGCATTTGCTTTTGCACTCTAGCCTCTATCTCTCTGTCTAGTCTTCCATCTTGTGAGAATATGCTTCCTAAGTATTTGAATTCTTGCACTTGGTGATTATATGTTGTTTACTATGTGTCAAAGGTTACAGAGATATATGGTATAGTATGCCTTTGTCTCACTTCGAGGACATCGATAGCCTTGTGGTTGCTGCATTTTCTTCATAAAAGCAAGATCTGGGATTCAATTTCATAGTGCGAGTCGACATTAGCAATGAAGAAATCAGAAGAAGACTGGATGTGAAACCAGTCTTGCAATTCATGAAAGAACAGTAGTTTAAACGGCTTGGGCACCTGACAAGAATGTCCTGGTATCATCTACCACAGAGAGTCACACTGACAAAGTATAACGAGTGATGATGGTGATGCTCGTCCATCACGGGGGTATGATGACCACACAATTTTCATCCAAGGGAGTGTAGTTGCGTTATGTTTGTCTGTGCGTGCGTAGATGACTAGTGAGCCCGATGCAGGCTTGAAATGTTCTTGTACAGTGTGGGCAAGATATACTTCCACTTGTGGGGTTTTACTGCTTTTCTATTTTGACGTTTTTGTTCCATCCATGCTGTTCTACCTGCATCGCAGGCCGAAGAACCATGTCGAAGAAGTATGCGCCAGGCTGATCTGTCTTGAGCAACATTCTCCCAGTTGTCAACAAAGGATTTCATCGAGGTAACGAGTACAGAGTAAGAGGAAGATCAAGCAAAAGATGGATCGGCAACATCAAGAACAGTCTTAAGAAAATGAATTAAAGCTTACAGAGTGTTTTAGAACATGAACATACAAGATCACCACCTCCTCCCTCCCCCATCACTTCTATCAAGAAGTAAATGGTGGAAGAGAAGAAGAAGAAGGGGAAGTCGAATTTTTTCGCAGATCGTTCAAACCGCAGTGTTATTTTTTTTCTCTCTCTCTCTCTCTCACTCACTCCCCCACTCACTCACTCACACACACATTCGCACACACTCTAGCTTGTAATGCATCTGGCGCTTAGTGCAGCAACAAAAATACACATTCCTTCTCCACATCATCCATCGTGTGCCGACGGTTAGTGAAAAATATGGACCACCGACGTATTAACCAATATACCTTGAAGTATTAAAAAGGGTTAGAAAAGAAAGAAAAAAAATTCGTAGATAAAACTTACACATAATTTCCATTGATGTCCACGAGTCTCTCAACGTCTGTTGACAGCAGATAAAACTTCTCCAAGCTGTTTCGGTATTGATAGAGTGGACACATACATGACGAAGGAGTGGTCAGTTTGATAACTGATCCAGTCGTAATATTATCGGAACCTGTAGACAACAAATAAAGTTAGTTGTGGTTTTAACTGTATCATTAAGTGCAGAAAGCAAATGCTGTAACCTACCAGCTAGATCATTGTTAAGACACCAGCTAGCATCATTGTTAAGATAACAGCTAGCACCATTGTTAAGATACCAGCTAGAACCATTGTTAAGATAACAGCTAGCACCATTGTTAAGATAACAGCTAGCACCATTGTTAAGATAACAGCTAGCACCATTGTTAAGATAACAGCTAGCCCCATTGTTAAGATACCAGCTAGCACCATTGTTAAGATACCAGCTAGCATCATTGTTAAGATAACAGCTAGCACCATTATTAAGATAACAGCTTGCCCCATTGTTAAGATAACAGCTTGCCCTATTGTTAAGATAACAGCTAGCACCATTGTTAAGATACCAGCTAGTACCATTGTTAAGATACCAGCTAGCGCCATTGTTAAGATACCAGCTAGCACCATTGTTAAGATACCAGCTAGCACCATTGTTAAGATAACAGCTTGCACCATTGTTAAGATACCAGCTAGCACCATTGTTAAGATACCAGCTAGCACCATTGTTAAGATAACAGCTAGCACCATTGTTAAGATTCCAGCTAGCCCCATTGTTAAGATACCAGCTAGCCCCATTGTTAAGATACCAGCTAGCACCATTGTTAAGATAACAGCTAGCACCATTGTTAAGATAACAGCTAGCACCATTGTTAAGATAACAGCTTGCACCATTGTTAAGATAACAGCTTGCACCATTATTAAGATAACAACTAGCACCATTGTTAAGATACCAGCTTGCACCATTGTTAAGATAACAGCTTGCACCATTATTAAGATAACAACTAGCACCATTGTTAAGATAACAGCTAGCCCCATTGTTAAGATAACAGCTTGCACCATTGTTAAGATAACAGCTTGCACCATTATTAAGATAACAACTAGCACATTGTTAAGATAACAGTTTGCACCATTGTTAAGATAACAGCTAGTACCATTGTTAAGATAACAGCTTGCACCATTGTTAAGATAACAGCTTGCACCATTATTAAGATAACAACTAGCACATTGTTAAGATAACAGTTTGCACCATTGTTAAGATAACAGCTTCCCCCATTGATTTTCTTCTTCAAACGCCTCATATAGACTGCCTCACTGGTTAAACCACTATTTGTGATTTGTATGTGGTCTGAGCCTATTAGCGATTGTACGCTGTGTCAGTTATACACCTACAAGTAGGCCAGCACATCCTATTTCTGCGACGCTTTTTATTTGCTTTGGGAGCCGCCTAGGCCCTACCTCAGTCGTGCCTTACGACATGCCTTGTAGGTCGCAGTGTTACTATTCTTTGCTTTCTTTATGGACCCTGGTAGCCCCATTGTTAAGATACAAGCTAGCCCCCATTGTTAAGATACAAGCTAGCCCCCATTGTTAAGATACAAGCTAGCCCCCATTGTTAAGATACAAGCTAGCCCCATTGTTAAGATACAAGCTAGCCCCATTGTTAAGATACAAGCTAGCCCCCATTGTTAAGATACAAGCTAGCCCACATTGTTAAGATACAAGCTAGCCCCATTGTTAAGATACAAGCTAGCCCCATTGTTAAGATACAAGCTAGCCCCCATTGTTAAGATACAAGCTAGCCCACATTGTTAAGATACAAGCTAGCCCCCATTGTTAAGATACAAGCTAGCCCCATTTGTTAAGATACAAGCTAGCCCACATTGTTAAGATACAAGCTAGCCCCCATTGTTAAGATACAATCTAGCCCCATTGTTAAGATACAAGCTAGCCCCCATTGTTAAGATACAAGCTAGCCCCCATTGTTAAGATACAAGCTAGCCCACATTGTTAAGATACAAACTAGCCCCATTGTTAAGATACAAGCTAGCCCCCATTGTTAAGATACAAGCTAGCCCCCATTGTTAAGATACAAGCTAACCCCATTGTTAAGATACATCTAGTCCCCATTGTTAAGATACAAGCTAGCCCCCATTGTTAAGATACAAGCTAGCTCCCATTATTAAGCAGATAAACATCTCATTTACAATAAAATAAAATATGATCAATATCATTTTCAGGCCTAATCTGTGTTATCAAAGCCAAACATAGACAATGAGCAAAGCATAGTCGCAAAAACTACATTTGAAATAGACACCTACGAAAATACTATTAAACATCGAAAAAAAAAGACAGTACCAACATCGGCGTAAGAAAGATAGTTGGGACATAACTTTGCTTGCATTACATTGAGAAATAAAGAATGAAGTGGTTCTGCCACTTAACAAGAATGCAACCAAACTCCATTGTTTTACATTGAGAAATAAAGAATGAAGTGGTTCTGCCACTTAACAAGAATGCAACCAAACTCCATTGTTTTACATTGAGAAATAAAGAATGAAGTGATTCTGCCACTTAACAAGAATGCAACCAAACTCCATTGTTTTACATTGAGAAATAAAGAATGAAGTTGTTCTGCCACTTAACAAGAATGCAACCAAACTCCATTGTTTTACATTGAGAAATAAAGAATGAAGTGGTTCTGCCACTTAACAAGAATGCAACCAAACTCCATTGTTTTACATTGAGAAATAAAGAATGAAGTGGTTCTGCCACTTAACAAGAATGCAACCAAACTCCATTGTTTTACATTGAGAAATAAAGAATGAAGTGGTTCTGCCACTTAACAAGAATGCAACCAAACTCCATTGTTTTACATTGAGAAATAAAGAATGAAGTGGTTCTGCCACTTAACAAGAATGCAACCAAACTCCATTGTTTTACATTGAGAAATAAAGAATGAAGTGGTTCTGCCACTTAACAAGAATGCAACCAAACTCCATTGTTTTACATTGAGAAATAAAGAATGAAGTGGTTCTGCCACTTAACAAGAATGCAACCAAACTCCATTGTTTTACATTGAGAAATAAAGAATGAAGTGGTTCTGCCACTTAACAAGAATGCAACCAAACTCCATTGTTTTACATTGAGAAATAAAGAATGAAGTGGTTCTGCCACTTAACAAGAATGCAACCAAACTCCATTGTTTTACATTGAGAAATAAAGAATGAAGTGGTTCTGCCACTTAACAAGAATGCAACCAAACTCCATTGTTTTACATTGAGAAATAAAGAATGAAGTGGTTCTGCCACTTAACAAGAATGCAACCAAACTCCATTGTTTTACATTGAGAAATAAAGAATGAAGTGGTTCTGCCACTTAACAAGAATGCAACCAAACTCCATTGTTTTACATTGAGAAATAAAGAATGAAGTGGTTCTGCCACTTAACAAGAATGCAACCAAACTCCATTGTTTTACATTGAGAAATAAAGAATGAAGTGGTTCTGCCACTTAACAAGAATGCAACCAAACTCCATTGTTTTACATTGAGAAATAAAGAATGAAGTGGTTCTGCCACTTAACAAGAATGCAACCAAACTCCATTGTTTTACATTGAGAAATAAAGAATGAAGTGGTTCTGCCACTTAACAAGAATGCAACCAAACTCCATTGTTTTACATTGAGAAATAAAGAATGAAGTGGTTCTGCCACTTAACAAGAATGCAACCAAACTCCATTGTTTTACATTGAGAAATAAAGAATGAAGTGGTTCTGCCACTTAACAAGAATGCAAACAAACTCCATTGTTTTACATTGAGAAATAAAGAATGAAGTGATTCTGCCACTTAACAAGAATGCAACCAAACTCCATTGTTTTACATTGAGAAATAAAGAATGAAGTGATTCTGCCACTTAACAAGAATGCAACCAAACTCCATTGTTTTACATTGAGAAATAAAGAATGAAGTGATTCTGCCACTTAACAAGAATGCAACCAAACTCCATTGTTTTACATTGAGAAATAAAGAATGAAGTGATTCTGCCACTTAACAAGAATGCAACCAAACTCCATTGTTTTACATTGAGAAATAAAGAATGAAGTGGTTCTGCCACTTAACAAGAATGCAACCAAACTCCATTGTTTTACATTGAGAAATAAAGAATGAAGTGGTTCTGCCACTTAACAAGAATGCAACCAAACTCCATTGTTTTACATTGAGAAATAAAGAATGAAGTGGTTCTGCCACTTAACAAGAATGCAACCAAACTCCATTGTTTTACATTGAGAAATAAAGAATGAAGTGGTTCTGCCACTTAACAAGAATGCAACCAAACTCCATTGTTTTACATTGAGAAATAAAGAATGAAGTGGTTCTGCCACTTAACAAGAATGCAAACAAACTCCATTGTTTTACATTGAGAAATAAAGAATGAAGTGGTTCTGCCACTTAACAAGAATGCAACCAAACTCCATTGTTTTACATTGAGAAATAAAGAATGAAGTGGTTCTGCCACTTAACAAGAATGCAACAAACTCCATTGTTTACATTGAGAAATAAAGAATGAAGTGGTTCTGCCACTTAACAAGAATGCAACCAAACTCCATTGTTTTACATTGAGAAATAAAGAATGAAGTGGTTCTGCCACTTAACAAGAATGCAAACAAACTCCATTGTTTTACATTGAGAAATAAAGAATGAAGTGGTTCTGCCACTTAACAAGAATGCAACCAAACTCCATTGTTTTACATTGAGAAATAAAGAATGAAGTGGTTCTGCCACTTAACAAGAATGCAACCAAACTCCATTGTTTTACATTGAGAAATAAAGAATGAAGTGGTTCTGCCACTTAACAAGAATGCAACCAAACTCCATTGTTTTACATTGAGAAATAAAGAATGAAGTGGTTCTGCCACTTAACAAGAATGCAACCAAACTCCATTGTTTTACATTGAGAAATAAAGAATGAAGTGGTTCTGCCACTTAACAAGAATGCAACCAAACTCCATTGTTTTACATTGAGAAATAAAGAATGAAGTGGTTCTGCCACTTAACAAGAATGCAACCAAACTCCATTGTTTTACATTGAGAAATAAAGAATGAAGTGGTTCTGCCACTTAACAAGAATGCAACCAAACTCCATTGTTTTACATTGAGAAATAAAGAATGAAGTGGTTCTGCCACTTAACAAGAATGCAACCAAACTCCATTGTTTTACATTGAGAAATAAAGAATGAAGTGGTTCTGCCACTTAACAAGAATGCAACCAAACTCCATTGTTTTACATTGAGAAATAAAGAATGAAGTGGTTCTGCCACTTAACAAGAATGCAACCAAACTCCATTGTTTTACATTGAGAAATAAAGAATGAAGTGGTTCTGCCACTTAACAAGAATGCAACCAAACTCCATTGTTTTACATTGAGAAATAAAGAATGAAGTGGTTCTGCCACTTAACAAGAATGCAACCAAACTCCATTGTTTTACATTGAGAAATAAAGAATGAAGTGGTTCTGCCACTTAACAAGAATGCAACCAAACTCCATTGTTTTACATTGAGAAATAAAGAATGAAGTGGTTCTGCCACTTAACAAGAATGCAACCAAACTCCATTGTTTTACATTGAGAAATAAAGAATGAAGTGGTTCTGCCACTTAACAAGAATGCAACCAAACTCCATTGTTTTACATTGAGAAATAAAGAATGAAGTGGTTCTGCCACTTAACAAGAATGCAACCAAACTCCATTGTTTTACATTGAGAAATAAAGAATGAAGTGGTTCTGCCACTTAACAAGAATGCAACCAAACTCCATTGTTTTACATTGAGAAATAAAGAATGAAGTGGTTCTGCCACTTAACAAGAATGCAACCAAACTCCATTGTTTTACATTGAGAAATAAAGAATGAAGTGGTTCTGCCACTTAACAAGAATGCAACCAAACTCCATTGTTTTACATTGAGAAATAAAGAATGAAGTGGTTCTGCCACTTAACAAGAATGCAACCAAACTCCATTGTTTTACATTGAGAAATAAAGAATGAAGTGGTTCTGCCACTTAACAAGAATGCAACCAAACTCCATTGTTTTACATTGAGAAATAAAGAATGAAGTGGTTCTGCCACTTAACAAGAATGCAACCAAACTCCATTGTTTTACATTGAGAAATAAAGAATGAAGTGGTTCTGCCACTTAACAAGAATGCAACCAAACTCCATTGTTTTACATTGAGAAATAAAGAATGAAGTGGTTCTGCCACTTAACAAGAATGCAACCAAACTCCATTGTTTTACATTGAGAAATAAAGAATGAAGTGGTTCTGCCACTTAACAAGAATGCAACCAAACTCCATTGTTTTACATTGAGAAATAAAGAATGAAGTGGTTCTGCCACTTAACAAGAATGCAACCAAACTCCATTGTTTTACATTGAGAAATAAAGAATGAAGTGGTTCTGCCACTTAACAAGAATGCAACCAAACTCCATTGTTTTACATTGAGAAATAAAGAATGAAGTGGTTCTGCCACTTAACAAGAATGCAACCAAACTCCATTGTTTTACATTGAGAAATAAAGAATGAAGTGGTTCTGCCACTTAACAAGAATGCAAACAAACTCCATTGTTTTACATTGAGAAATAAAGAATGAAGTGGTTCTGCCACTTAACAAGAATGCAACCAAACTCCATTGTTTTACATTGAGAAATAAAGAATGAAGTGGTTCTGCCACTTAACAAGAATGCAACCAAACTCCATTGTTTTACATTGAGAAATAAAGAATGAAGTGGTTCTGCCACTTAACAAGAATGCAACCAAACTCCATTGTTTTACATTGAGAAATAAAGAATGAAGTGGTTCTGCCACTTAACAAGAATGCAACCAAACTCCATTGTTTTACATTGAGAAATAAAGAATGAAGTGGTTCTGCCACTTAACAAGAATGCAACCAAACTCCATTGTTTTACATTGAGAAATAAAGAATGAAGTGGTTCTGCCACTTAACAAGAATGCAACCAAACTCCATTGTTTTACATTGAGAAATAAAGAATGAAGTGATTCTGCCACTTAACAAGAATGCAACCAAACTCCATTGTTTTACATTGAGAAATAAAGAATGAAGTGATTCTGCCACTTAACAAGAATGCAACCAAACTCCATTGTTTTACATTGAGAAATAAAGAATGAAGTGATTCTGCCACTTAACAAGAATGCAACCAAACTCCATTGTTTTACATTGAGAAATAAAGAATGAAGTGATTCTGCCACTTAACAAGAATGCAACCAAACTCCATTGTTTTACATTGAGAAATAAAGAATGAAGTGGTTCTGCCACTTAACAAGAATGCAACCAAACTCCATTGTTTTACATTGAGAAATAAAGAATGAAGTGATTCTGCCACTTAACAAGAATGCAACCAAACTCCATTGTTTTACATTGAGAAATAAAGAATGAAGTGGTTCTGCCACTTAACAAGAATGCAACCAAACTCCATTGTTTTACATTGAGAAATAAAGAATGAAGTGGTTCTGCCACTTAACAAGAATGCAACCAAACTCCATTGTTTTACATTGAGATAAGATAAGGTTAATTAAGAATGCACAAACTCCATTGTTTTACATTGAGAATAAAGAATGAAGTGGTTCTGCCATAACGATCCACTCCATTTATTAAGTATGCACTAAACTCATTGATGAAATAAAGAATGAAGTGGTTCTGCCACTTAACAAGAATGCAACTAAACTCCATTGTTTTACATTGAGAAATAAAGAATGAAGTGGTTCTGCCACTTAACAAGAATGCAACCAAACTCCATTGTTTTACATTGAGAAATAAAGAATGAAGTGGTTCTGCCACTTAACAAGAATGCAACCAAACTCCATTGTTTTACATTGAGAAATAAAGAATGAAGTGGTTCTGCCACTTAACAAGAATGCAACCAAACTCCATTGTTTTACATTGAGAAATAAAGAATGAAGTGGTTCTGCCACTTAACAAGAATGCAACCAAACTCCATTGTTTTACATTGAGAAATAAAGAATGAAGTGGTTCTGCCACTTAACAAGAATGCAACCAAACTCCATTGTTTTACATTGAGAAATAAAGAATGAAGTGGTTCTGCCACTTAACAAGAATGCAACCAAACTCCATTGTTTTACATTGAGAAATAAAGAATGAAGTGATTCTGCCACTTAACAAGAATGCAACCAAACTCCATTGTTTTACATTGAGAAATAAAGAATGAAGTGGTTCTGCCACTTAACAAGAATGCAACCAAACTCCATTGTTTTACATTGAGAAATAAAGAATGAAGTGGTTCTGCCACTTAACAAGAATGCAACCAAACTCCATTGTTTTACATTGAGAAATAAAGAATGAAGTGGTTCTGCCATTAACAAGAATGCAACCAAACTCCATTGTTTTACATTGAGAAATAAAGAATGAAGTGGTTCTGCCACTTAACAAGAATGCAACCAAACTCCATTGTTTTACATTGAGAAATAAAGAATGAAGTGGTTCTGCCACTTAACAAGAATGCAACCAAACTCCATTGTTTTACATTGAGAAATAAAGAATGAAGTGGTTCTGCCACTTAACAAGAATGCAACCAAACTCCATTGTTTTACATTGAGAAATAAAGAATGAAGTGGTTCTGCCACTTAACAAGAATGCAACCAAACTCCATTGTTTTACATTGAGAAATAAAGAATGAAGTGGTTCTGCCACTTAACAAGAATGCAACCAAACTCCATTGTTTTACATTGAGAAATAAAGAATGAAGTGGTTCTGCCACTTAACAAGAATGCAACCAAACTCCATTGTTTTACATTGAGAAATAAAGAATGAAGTTGTTCTGCCACTTAACAAGAATGCAACCAAACTCCATTGTTTTACATTGAGAAATAAAGAATGAAGTGGTTCTGCCACTTAACAAGAATGCAACCAAACTCCATTGTTTTACATTGAGAAATAAAGAATGAAGTGGTTCTGCCACTTAACAAGAATGCAACCAAACTCCATTGTTTTACATTGAGAAATAAAGAATGAAGTGATTCTGCCACTTAACAAGAATGCAACCAAACTCCATTGTTTTACATTGAGAAATAAAGAATGAAGTGATTCTGCCACTTAACAAGAATGCAACCAAACTCCATTGTTTTACATTGAGAAATAAAGAATGAAGTGATTCTGCCACTTAACAAGAATGCAACCAAACTCCATTGTTTTACATTGAGAAATAAAGAATGAAGTGATTCTGCCACTTAACAAGAATGCAACCAAACTCCATTGTTTTACATTGAGAAATAAAGAATGAAGTGGTTCTGCCACTTAACAAGAATGCAACCAAACTCCATTGTTTTACATTGAGAAATAAAGAATGAAGTGGTTCTGCCACTTAACAAGAATGCAACCAAACTCCATTGTTTTACATTGAGAAATAAAGAATGAAGTGGTTCTGCCACTTAACAAGAATGCAACCAAACTCCATTGTTTTACATTGAGAAATAAAGAATGAAGTGGTTCTGCCACTTAACAAGAATGCAACCAAACTCCATTGTTTTACATTGAGAAATAAAGAATGAAGTGGTTCTGCCACTTAACAAGAATGCAACCAAACTCCATTGTTTTACATTGAGAAATAAAGAATGAAGTGGTTCTGCCACTTAACAAGAATGCAACCAAACTCCATTGTTTTACATTGAGAAATAAAGAATGAAGTGGTTCTGCCACTTAACAAGAATGCAACCAAACTCCATTGTTTACATTGAGAAATAAAGAATGAAGTGGTTCTGCCACTTAACAAGAATGCAACCAAACTCCATTGTTTTACATTGAGAAATAAAGAATGAAGTGGTTCTGCCACTTAACAAGAATGCAACCAAACTCCATTGTTTTACATTGAGAAATAAAGAATGAAGTGGTTCTGCCACTTAACAAGAATGCAACCAAACTCCATTGTTTTACATTGAGAAATAAAGAATGAAGTGGTTCTGCCACTTAACAAGAATGCAACCAAACTCCATTGTTTTACATTGAGAAATAAAGAATGAAGTGATTCTGCCACTTAACAAGAATGCAACCAAACTCCATTGTTTTACATTGAGAAATAAAGAATGAAGTGGTTCTGCCACTTAACAAGAATGCAACCAAACTCCATTGTTTTACATTGAGAAATAAAGAATGAAGTGATTCTGCCACTTAACAAGAATGCAACCAAACTCCATTGTTTTACATTGAGAAATAAAGAATGAAGTGATTCTGCCACTTAACAAGAATGCAACCAAACTCCATTGTTTTACATTGAGAAATAAAGAATGAAGTGGTTCTGCCACTTAACAAGAATGCAACCAAACTCCATTGTTTTACATTGAGAAATAAAGAATGAAGTGGTTCTGCCACTTAACAAGAATGCAACCAAACTCCATTGTTTTACATTGAGAAATAAAGAATGAAGTGGTTCTGCCACTTAACAAGAATGCAACCAAACTCCATTGTTTTACATTGAGAAATAAAGAATGAAGTGGTTCTGCCACTTAACAAGAATGCAACCAAACTCCATTGTTTTACATTGAGAAATAAAGAATGAAGTGGTTCTGCCATTAACAAGAATGCAACCAAACTCCATTGTTTTACATTGAGAAATAAAGAATGAAGTGGTTCTGCCACTTAACAAGAATGCAACCAAACTCCATTGTTTTACATTGAGAAATAAAGAATGAAGTGGTTCTGCCACTTAACAAGAATGCAACCAAACTCCATTGTTTTACATTGAGAAATAAAGAATGAAGTGGTTCTGCCACTTAACAAGAATGCAACCAAACTCCATTGTTTTACATTGAGAAATAAAGAATGAAGTGATTCTGCCACTTAACAAGAATGCAACCAAACTCCATTGTTTTACATTGAGAAATAAAGAATGAAGTGATTCTGCCACTTAACAAGAATGCAACCAAACTCCATTGTATTACATTGAGAAATAAAGAATGAAGTGATTCTGCCACTTAACAAGAATGCAACCAAACTCCATTGTTTTACATTGAGAAATAAAGAATGAAGTGATTCTGCCACTTAACAAGAATGCAACCAAACTCCATTGTTTTACATTGAGAAATAAAGAATGAAGTGGTTCTGCCACTTAACAAGAATGCAACCAAACTCCATTGTTTTACATTGAGAAATAAAGAATGAAGTGATTCTGCCACTTAACAAGAATGCAACCAAACTCCATTGTTTTACATTGAGAAATAAAGAATGAAGTGGTTCTGCCACTTAACAAGAATGCAACCAAACTCCATTGTTTTACATTGAGAAATAAAGAATGAAGTGGTTCTGCCACTTAACAAGAATGCAACCAAACTCCATTGTTTTACATTGAGAAATAAAGAATGAAGTGGTTCTGCCACTTAACAAGAATGCAACCAAACTCCATTGTTTTACATTGAGAAATAAAGAATGAAGTGGTTCTGCCACTTAACAAGAATGCAACCAAACTCCATTGTTTTACATTGAGAAATAAAGAATGAAGTGATTCTGCCACTTAACAAGAATGCAACCAAACTCCATTGTTTTACATTGAGAAATAAAGAATGAAGTGGTTCTGCCACTTAACAAGAATGCAACCAAACTCCATTGTTTTACATTGAGAAATAAAGAATGAAGTGGTTCTGCCACTTAACAAGAATGCAACCAAACTCCATTGTTTTACATTGAGAAATAAAGAATGAAGTGGTTCTGCCACTTAACAAGAATGCAACCAAACTCCATTGTTTACATTGAGAAATAAAGAATGAAGTGGTTCTGCACTTAACAAGAATGCAACAAACTCCATTGTTTTACATTGAGAAATAAAGAATGAAGTGATTCTGCCACTTAACAAGAATGCAACCAAACTCCATTGTTTTACATTGAGAAATAAAGAATGAAGTGATTCTGCCACTTAACAAGAATGCAACCAAACTCCATTGTTTTACATTGAGAAATAAAGAATGAAGTGATTCTGCCACTTAACAAGAATGCAACCAAACTCCATTGTATTACATTGAGAAATAAAGAATGAAGTGATTCTGCCACTTAACAAGAATGCAACCAAACTCCATTGTTTTACATTGAGAAATAAAGAATGAAGTGGTTCTGCCACTTAACAAGAATGCAACCAAACTCCATTGTTTTACATTGAGAAATAAAGAATGAAGTGGTTCTGCCACTTAACAAGAATGCAACCAAACTCCATTGTTTTACATTGAGAAATAAAGAATGAAGTGGTTCTGCCACTTAACAAGAATGCAACCAAACTCCATTGTTTTACATTGAGAAATAAAGAATGAAGTGGTTCTGCCACTTAACAAGAATGCAACCAAACTCCATTGTTTTACATTGAGAAATAAAGA
Organism: Arion vulgaris; assembly: GCA_020796225.1. Lineage (NCBI taxonomy): Eukaryota > Metazoa > Mollusca > Gastropoda > Stylommatophora > Arionidae > Arion > Arion vulgaris. The sequence goes on along the minus strand of CM036758.1, from coordinate 32,603,690 downwards.
ATGAAGTGGTTCTGCCACTTAACAAGAATGCAACCAAACTCCATTGTTTTACATTGAGAAATAAAGAATGAAGTGGTTCTGCCACTTAACAAGAATGCAACCAAACTCCATTGTTTTACATTGAGAAATAAAGAATGAAGTGGTTCTGCCACTTAACAAGAATGCAACCAAACTCCATTGTTTTACATTGAGAAATAAAGAATGAAGTGGTTCTGCCACTTAACAAGAATGCAACCAAACTCCATTGTTTTACATTGAGAAATAAAGAATGAAGTGGTTCTGCCACTTAACAAGAATGCAACCAAACTCCATTGTTTTACATTGAGAAATAAAGAATGAAGTGGTTCTGCCACTTAACAAGAATGCAACCAAACTCCATTGTTTTACATTGAGAAATAAAGAATGAAGTGGTTCTGCCACTTAACAAGAATGCAACCAAACTCCATTGTTTTACATTGAGAAATAAAGAATGAAGTGGTTCTGCCACTTAACAAGAATGCAACCAAACTCCATTGTTTTACATTGAGAAATAAAGAATGAAGTGGTTCTGCCACTTAACAAGAATGCAACCAAACTCCATTGTTTTACATTGAGAAATAAAGAATGAAGTGATTCTGCCACTTAACAAGAATGCAACCAAACTCCATTGTTTTACATTGAGAAATAAAGAATGAAGTGATTCTGCCACTTAACAAGAATGCAACCAAACTCCATTGTATTACATTGAGAAATAAAGAATGAAGTGATTCTGCCACTTAACAAGAATGCAACCAAACTCCATTGTTTTACATTGAGAAATAAAGAATGAAGTGATTCTGCCACTTAACAAGAATGCAACCAAACTCCATTGTTTTACATTGAGAAATAAAGAATGAAGTGGTTCTGCCACTTAACAAGAATGCAACCAAACTCCATTGTTTTACATTGAGAAATAAAGAATGAAGTGATTCTGCCACTTAACAAGAATGCAACCAAACTCCATTGTTTTACATTGAGAAATAAAGAATGAAGTGGTTCTGCCACTTAACAAGAATGCAACCAAACTCCATTGTTTTACATTGAGAAATAAAGAATGAAGTGGTTCTGCCACTTAACAAGAATGCAACCAAACTCCATTGTTTTACATTGAGAAATAAAGAATGAAGTGGTTCTGCCACTTAACAAGAATGCAACCAAACTCCATTGTTTTACATTGAGAAATAAAGAATGAAGTGGTTCTGCCACTTAACAAGAATGCAACCAAACTCCATTGTTTTACATTGAGAAATAAAGAATGAAGTGGTTCTGCCACTTAACAAGAATGCAAACAAACTCCATTGTTTTACATTGAGAAATAAAGAATGAAGTGGTTCTGCCACTTAACAAGAATGCAACCAAACTCCATTGTTTTACATTGAGAAATAAAGAATGAAGTGGTTCTGCCACTTAACAAGAATGCAACCAAACTCCATTGTTTTACATTGAGAAATAAAGAATGAAGTGGTTCTGCCACATAACAAGAATGCAACCAAACTCCATTGTTTTACATTGAGAAATAAAGAATGAAGTGATTCTGCCACTTAACAAGAATGCAACCAAACTCCATTGTATTACATTGAGAAATAAAGAATGAAGTGGTTCTGCCACTTAACAAGAATGCAACCAAACTCCATTGTTTTACATTGAGAAATAAAGAATGAAGTGGTTCTGCCACTTAACAAGAATGCAACCAAACTCCATTGTTTTACATTGAGAAATAAAGAATGAAGTGATTCTGCCACTTAACAAGAATGCAACCAAACTCCATTGTTTTACATTGAGAAATAAAGAATGAAGTGGTTCTGCCACTTAACAAGAATGCAACCAAACTCCATTGTTTTACATTGAGAAATAAAGAATGAAGTGATTCTGCCACTTAACAAGAATGCAACCAAACTCCATTGTTTTACATTGAGAAATAAAGAATGAAGTGGTTCTGCCACTTAACAAGAATGCAACCAAACTCCATTGTTTTACATTGAGAAATAAAGAATGAAGTGGTTCTGCCACTTAACAAGAATGCAACCAAACTCCATTGTTTTACATTGAGAAATAAAGAATGAAGTGGTTCTGCCACTTAACAAGAATGCAACCAAACTCCATTGTTTTACATTGAGAAATAAAGAATGAAGTGGTTCTGCCACTTAACAAGAATGCAACCAAACTCCATTGTTTTACATTGAGAAATAAAGAATGAAGTGATTCTGCCACTTAACAAGAATGCAACAAACTCCATTGTTTTACATTGAGAAATAAAGAATGAAGTGGTTCTGCCACTTAACAAGAATGCAACCAAACTCCATTGTTTTACATTGAGAAATAAAGAATGAAGTGGTTCTGCCACTTAACAAGAATGCAACCAAACTCCATTGTTTTACATTGAGAAATAAAGAATGAAGTGGTTCTGCCACTTAACAAGAATGCAACCAAACTCCATTGTTTTACATTGAGAAATAAAGAATGAAGTGGTTCTGCCACTTAACAAGAATGCAACCAAACTCCATTGTTTTACATTGAGAAATAAAGAATGAAGTGGTTCTGCCACTTAACAAGAATGCAACCAAACTCCATTGTTTTACATTGAGAAATAAAGAATGAAGTGGTTCTGCCACTTAACAAGAATGCAACCAAACTCCATTGTTTTACATTGAGAAATAAAGAATGAAGTGGTTCTGCCACTTAACAAGAATGCAACCAAACTCCATTGTTTTACATTGAGAAATAAAGAATGAAGTGGTTCTGCCACTTAACAAGAATGCAACCAAACTCCATTGTTTTACATTGAGAAATAAAGAATGAAGTGATTCTGCCACTTAACAAGAATGCAACCAAACTCCATTGTATTACATTGAGAAATAAAGAATGAAGTGGTTCTGCCACTTAACAAGAATGCAACCAAACTCCATTGTATACACAGTCTTCTACAATAAACAACCGGGAAAAATGCGAGAGGCAGAGCACCAAAATGATGGATAGATGACAGCAGAATCCTGTCCACAAAATGATGGATAGATGACAGCAGAATCCTGTCCACAAAATGATGGATAGATGACAGCAGAATTCTGTCCACAAAATGATGGATAGATGACAGCAGAATTCTGTCCACAAAATGATGGATAGATGACAGCAGAATCCTGTCCACAAAATGATGGATAGATGACAGCAGAATCCTGTCCACAAAATGATGGATAGATGACAGCAGAATCCTGTCCACAAAATGATGGATAGATGACAGCAGAATCCTGTCCACAAAATGATGGATAGATGACAGCAGAATTCTGTCCACAAAATGATGGATAGATGACAGCAGAATCCTGTCCACAAAATGATGGATAGATGACAGCAGAATCCTGTCCACACAATGATGGATAGATGACAGCAGAATCCTGTCCACAAAATGATGGATAGATGACAGCAGAATCCTGTCCACACAAAAAAAAAAATTAATTAGCGCCCAAGTTACTAGAGCGGCGTAAATTCAAGGAAGGAGAGATCGTGAAAGACAGAGGGAAAAGATGTTGGATGGTCTGACATCGTGGTTCGACAAAATATCGACTTCAGAACTGATTAACTGCACCAGGGAGAGAGAATTGTAGAGAGGCATGATCGCCAACGCCGGCAGACATGACACTTGGTTGAATGACACAACAAAAAAAGAAACAAAATAATAACTAAGGAACTGTACCTGTCTTGTTGATGGATATAACCTTGGAGTTGATCTCCACCAGTTTCCAGTGTTGGTAACATTATTAATCTGGAGCTGGTAGGCTGGGGAACAGAAAGAGTAGAATTGTATTTTTTAACTGTCTTATAATGCCTGTGTTAAACTGTCTTATAATGCCTGTGTTAAACTGTCTTATAATGCCTGTGTTAAACTGTCTTATAATGCCTGTGTTAAACTGTCTTATAATGCCTGTGTTAAACTGTCTTATAATGCCTGTGTTAAACTGTCTTATAATGCCTGTGTTAAACTGTCTTATAATGCCTGTGTTAAACTGTCTTATAATGCCTGTGTTAAACTGTCTTATAATGTCTGTGTTAAACTGTCTTATAATCTTTCTTTCTTTCTTTCTCGAATCCTGTATGCCTCACAGCGTCAGGTCAGGAAGAGATTTCTAAAACGGGCCCTAGTATGCGCTTCGTAGATAGTCTCTTTCGTCGCCTCTGTTATCTCTGAGGTCCATCTTTTGCGTGGCCGGCCTTTGCTTGCACCCATTGTATCGGAACAGCATTGCTCTTTGGGGTGCACTGTCTGATGGTAATCTGCTTACGTGACCGAACCATTTAATTTGTTGTTTCTTGATGAAGTCTAGTACTGATGTTGTACCCACTTTTTCCTGATGTCTTCATTTCTCAACCGGTCTCTTCTGTTACACCCAGCATTCTGCGTAGACACTTCATCTCTGTTGTGACTAGTTTCTTCTATCGTTTGTTGTCAGCGTCCAGGTTTGGCACTGGTAACATAGTGTGGGAGAAATATTGTGTTGAACATTGCTCTTTTTGTGTTCATGGTGACGTGTTTGCATCTTAAAATTGGCGCCATTTGCCCTATCATTTGATTTGCTTTGTTGCATCTGTGTTGAATTTCATTAGTTATTCTTCCATTTGCTGAAAAAATGCTCCTATAATGCCTGTGTTATACTGTCTTATAATGCCTAAGGTTAAACTGTCTTATAATGCCTGTGTAATACCACTTTTTCTGGCGGTGTAGGACATGGTTAATAACAGCAGCTAATGAGCGGAAAATCATGAAGGAAATGAGGTGTCTTAGAAGAGTTGGAGGTGTGACAATAAGAACAAAATTAGCAATGAAGAAACAGAAGAAGACTGGATGTGAAACCAGTCATGTAATTCTCAACGTAACAACAGATTAAATGGTTTAGACACCTGACAAGAATGTCCTGGTATCGTCTACCACAGAGAGCCACACCGAAAATGTATAACGTGTACAGAGCAAGTGAAAGACCACGTAAGAGATGGAGCGACGGCATCAAAAACAGGATTTGAAAATGAATAGCAGTTTACAAAGTTTTTTTTTAGAACAAACGCACACAAGATCGCGAACTCCCCTCACCCCCGCCCCCCAAACTTCTATATATGGTGGAAGATAAGAAGGAGAAGAACAGTGGGGGACATGAGCCTGAGAAATGTAATAGCCAGTTAGCTAGCGCAGTCCATGCCAAACTGTTCAGGTTATAACTTGTTCTCTATGTCCTTACAGAAAGGAAACTCCTTGACCATACCGGAGATCGAACACGAGTCTCCCGAATGGGAGCCAGCGCTCTAATCAATTTGACCAAACGCTCCTCAAAGAGTAGAATAGATCAGGCAAAACCATTTTAAATAAAATTCTTCATGTTTTGTTGTCACAGTTACTGGGTTGTTGCTCAGTGTCGTTGTTTTCTGGGTTTTTTTGTCTTGCGCTGTTCTAGAAAGGCGGTAGCATGACAGCAATCAAAATATCTTGTTGGTAAGTTGTGATAAGACCTAGTCTTTAAGATAGACTGCGGTAAGAAAGACGTTCTACAACCGACAGGCTACATGATGATAATGAATACTTAAATTAACTCTTTCACTCCGTAATTTTTGTTCCTCCCTGACGCACGCGTAGTGCAATTTATACTGAATTAACCAGTATATGCCCGTCTGCCCAGCGTATTCGTAGCGCGTTGGACCATGGGTGACAAGTCCTCTGTGAGTACGGGTTCAACTCCGCGGACTGGCAGAAAAGCCACAGATTCCCCAGATTTACGGTGTTCGTGGCACCGAACCGAAGGGTTACGATGTCCATGACACTGAGCCGAAGAGCTTTCAGCTCAAGTGCTTCTGGATCCACAACAAACAAAAACAACAAACAACCAGTATATCAGCTTTGGGACATTTTTTTTAAATGTATTGAGACAGTATATCAGCTGAGAGGAGTGAAGTGGTTAAACATTTTCCAAAATCAAGCAACATAAATAAATTAACACTAAACAATTGTAATGTAACTCACCAATTGGTGCATCGCACACCATTTGTACAACAGAGTTTAGGGTTAATTCGTTCTTCATCGCAGGTTTACAAAGACCACACAGACCTGTGTAACAGAAAGTAAATGTAAAGTTAAGGAATATCAGTGCTATTATCATTTTTCATCAATAAATAACCATGGGCTCATAGAATTGTGTAAAATTGCAATAACGCATACAGTCTTCTAGCAAACAAACATATATAAAAACCAGCCCACATCAAGCAGGAATTTCCGATTTGTCGGCTAAGCTATTCAGCCTTCTGTTACCGAGGGCTGCGTATCAAATATATATCCCTCCCAACGGTGTCCATGCCGTGTTGTTGGCGGGAGGGCTTGAGAATCCCAGCGGCCCAGAGAGCTATGTCGGGGGTTGCATTGCTGTCAGTAGGTTTAACCAGGGGCGGCTAGTTATTAAGGGCCATTGGGGCCCGGCACCACCGATAATCGAAAGAAGAATAACTTACCGGAATATACAAATAATAGTAAATACTCCATAAACATGATTTTTCCGAAAATTTGTGTCTGTCTCTACCAATAAAAATGACCACGAGCCGCCACTGGGTTTAACCATGCCGAACAGGTTATTGGTTAAAGATTAGACAAACCGACACCCCTACCTTACAGGTTGGATGGTTTTGCGTTGGGATTGCAGCCCACCATAGAAAAACAAGCTAGCTATTGAAAATTCAACAGATGTATTGAATCAGATACTTTGAGAGCAGTTGATGATTGAGGTGGAAACACCGTGTGTGACGAGCCCGGACCAAACAAGCAAGGAAGAGAAGAGACGGGAAAGACCTGGAAGGAACTAAGCTGGCATGCTCAAGACAGATCTAGTTGGTGGAAATTTGTTGATGCCTTATGCTTCAATGGAAGTTAAGAGAAGAAGAAGAATCAAACGTATGTAAAAATCTGCCCAATGCAATAAGAATTTCCAATTTTCCTACTAAGCTGAACGGTATTTTGTAACGAAGGGCGAGAAGGAGAGGAGGAGCCTTGTATAAAAGTCATACCACTCCAATGGAAATTTCCAATTTACCAACTGACCTGAATGGTCTTATGATACTGGAGGCCATGTATAAAAGTCAGCCCATTACAGAGGGGGCTTTCCGATTTCCCAACTTAGTTCGGTTGCATGGAAATGTATTTTTTATATATCTACTGACACAGTTCTTCTTTTTCTTCCCCTTTCAACTTCCAATGGAGCACATGCCTTCAACAAATTTCTCCGGTCTCCTGAATGGAAGTCTGCGCTTTAATACATTCGGCTATACGCTCTACATAGAATGCACGGAAATAGTTTTAAATGGTCGTGTTGACTTAAAAATATCTGCAGGAATAAGCTGTTCCCATTTCATCATTCAAGAGTTTGTAATTCTCAAGTTTTTACTGTGACACACGAACAGACAATCAGCTTTATAATTAAGATTATCATCTATCAAGTCTGGATAAGACATTACCTGAGTAACATCTGCATTCTCCTCTATTTGTGTTGGAAAAATCGGCACAGTATACTTGTAAGCTCTCCTCGTCTGCCAAAGCATGATACTGCAGCACACATTGTGGGGCTGAGTGACATTTACAAATAATACATATTTATATATATATCTCACACGTATCATTATACGTTACATATGACATGCAAGTAATTTCTCCATACAGCTCTGTACAGGACAACACGATCAATCTCTTCATGGAATTGAGTCTGATATTTCATGCCTCGCTCAGCAAAGTTCATTTCAGGGTTTCAATAGGGCGTCCTTTCTTTCTTGAACCCTTTGCCTCTCACTTCAATGCCTGCCTTGGTATTCTTTGATCATTTTTACTCAAGGTATGCCAAACATATCTCTATCTTCCCATTTTTACAACAGATGTTACTAGTGGTTGACCAGTCTTCTCAGAGTATGCCAAACATATCTCTATCTTCCTCTTTCTACAACAGATGCTACTAGTTGTTGACCAGACATTTCTCTGATTTCATCACTTCTACATATTCGTAACATTTTATATTCAAGATTTTTCGCAGACATCTATTTTCAAATACATTCAGCTTACTTTCTATATTCTATTCTCTAATCCTGTTTTGTCTTTCGGCGTCAGGTCGAAAAAAGAGACACAAGGAGTGAGTTTTTTATGCGCCTTGTACAAGGTGAAATTTAGTGTCTCGGATATTCCGTCGAACCATCGTTTACGTAGTCATCATCTGGGTCTGTTCCCGTTGTATCTGCGTGCTAGTTCTCTTTGTGGGAGACTGTCTTGTAGTAAACTTGATATGTGCCCAAACTATGTACCCTGTTGTTTCTGTTCATATTGTAGCACTACTTTCTATATAAGTACGCATAAATTGAAAAATTATCATTTTGAAGGTAAATGTAGAACTGTGGAGAATATGATATCTGAATTTTTATAACAATAGTCGCTAGTGGTCAAGTGCCGTGGAAATTACAAAGCCAGAGGCCAGCTTGGGTTAGGGTATGTTTCTGGACTAAATACTATAGCGTCTTGTTTCCAGTCGAGCTTGAGCGAATAAATATTTATTTGAGTTTTGTCACTTACCCGCAGTTCCAAATTGTATAACTTCCACATTAGCTGGGGTTAGTCGTTCAGCTTCGCCTACGTCTACAGCTCTGAAGGCAAAACAAGTTCTTTCTGTACATGAGATCTGGAATATATTTCAAATAACATTTCTGAAGGCAAGCATTAAGTGAGAGGAGAACATAAGGTCAGTTAAAAGGTAAAGGAACCAACGGTAAGTTAAAAGGTAAAGGAACCAACGGTAAGTTAAAAGGTAAAGGAACCATTTTCATACCATATGGTATATAGGGTCATTCGATGTTAGGCCCTTAGTTTTTTTATTTTTTAGTTTTTTACTGATCCAGAAGCACTTCAGCTTTTCAGCTCTTCGGCTCAGTGCCATGGACATCGTAACCCTTCGGTTCGGTGCCACGAACACCGTAAATCTGGGGAATCTGTGGCTTTTTCTGCCATTTCGCGGAATTTAACCCGCACACACAGAGGGATAGTCACCCGTAGTCCAACGCGCTACGAACACGCTGGGCAGACGGGCAGGCCCTTAGTTTTAATTAACCGTCGGCACATGATGGATGATATGGTCAAAATCACGCCGGCCGCCTTTCATTCCTTGTGCTTTTCCTGGTACCCAATTGAGGCTGGATCAACCTGAGAACTGTTACGGTCGGCAAAATGTTCCACGCTCACTGTGGAATTGAACTCGGACCATTAGTCTAAGAAGCGAGTTCGTTAACAACTGTGCCACTGCGGATCTCATGGGAACATCAAGTAATGGATATAGAATAGCCTGGCAGCGTACAACATCAAGTAATGGATATAGTATAGCCTGGCAGCGTACAACATCAAGTAATGGATATAGTATAGCCTGGCAGCGTACAACATCAAGTAATGGATATAGTATAGCCTGGCAGCGTACAACATCAAGTAATGGATATAGTATAGCCTGGCAGCGTACAACATCAAGTAATGGATATAGTATAGCCTGGCAGCGTACAACATCAAGTAATGGATATAGTATAGCCTGGCAGAATACAACATCAAGTAATGGATATAGTATAGCCTGGCAGCGTACAACATCAAGTAATGGATATAGTATAGCCTGGCAGCGTACAACATCAAGTAATGGATATAGTATAGCCTGGCAGCGTACAACATCAAGTAATGGATATAGTATAGCCTGGCAGAATACAACATCAAGTAATGGATATAGTATAGCCTGGCAGCGTACAACATCAAGTAATGGATATAGTATAGCCTGGCAGCGTACAACATCAAGTAATGGATATAGTATAGCCTGGCAGCGTACAACATCAAGTAATGGATATAGTATAGCCTGGCAGAATACAGCATCATCCGTGAGTTGTTGGGGCTTACAGGGGGATCACAGAATTGTAATATTGCGACTTACAAGACGGTTTGATTGATTGATTGATTGATTGATTGATTGATTGATTGATTGATTGATTGATAGGACCATCAGCATTGCACTTCGGTGAGTAACCATGTGTACTTCGATCTCTTTCTTTCACAAAAAGATCTCAGCGGTAGTACACGAACTCCGTAGCACCAGTGAGGGTCCCCGATGTAATTTAGAAGATGGAGAAAAGTTTTTATAGGAATTATTATTTGTTAACATTTTTAATGAATTTTGTCAGAGCAGTGGCTTTCCAGTCTGCTCTTCTAGATTTTGTCAGAGCAGTGGCTTTCCAGTCTGCTCTTCTAGATTTTGCCAGAGCAGTGGCTTTCCAGTCTGCTCTTCTGGATTTTGAACTGCCAGTGGCACTTTTGCGTGCTCAATTTGAACACGGTAATATGTTGTATCGTCCGTCTCCGATAGAACTGAGATTCGGAATCTCGGGAAAAATATCCCGAAGGCTCCATGAGAGAGCGAACCGAGTACCGTTGGAATGAAAGACGATCACCTAACCTCTAAGATCATCTCTAACGACGAAAAATTATGTATAGTTCAGAATAATTATAGGGGAAAAAAGCGGAAAAATAAGGAAAATGGACCAGCTATTATATCATGAAAATACACCGGAATCCACTACAACACGTGGTCGACTCAACATCAAAAGTTATCAAGTCAAACATTACCTGTGTAAACTGAACCAGTAAGACGTCACGACTGCTTTCGTAATCCACATGTCTCACGTATGGCAGATCTCGAATCTGTAATAAACAACACACAACAAAGGAGTTAACAAATGGTTATTGGAAGAGGAAGGGGAGTGGACTTTGTATGAGTCAGATTTTAAGGTCTCGCATATACTCAATCCGATCTTTTGCTTCCTCTTCAGCGATCTCTGGTCATGCGCTTAATTTACTGTAGACCACAAACTGGGCAGTCAGCTTCAGGTGTGTCAGGTTTTCACAAAGTTTAGTTTCCAGGTCGACTAGGCGTGGTCACATTTTGCTTCACACAGGAGAGGACAGTCTTAAAGTACATGCTCCAATGTCTGTTCCGCCTGCTGACACTGTTTGACTTATTCCTAGTGTATGTAAGTGTCTGTTGCATACGCAGTGTCCGGTATGTAGGCGAAATGTAATGACTTGGTCTGTTCTGGTCAGGTATTTGAGGAAGTCTGTTCCATAATCATATCCAGTGTTTGTCTCACAGTCTACTGCAAATTTTCTCTGTATGAGGGTTCTCCTCTTGAAAAAGTTAGTCGGGGATTTGTTCTTTGACACTACCTTCCTTAGCTAAGACATCGGTACTCTCATTGTCTACAATGTTACAGTGAGATGGAATCCACTGCAGATGAATTTCTGCTTTTTTTTAAACAGATGAGCAAGTTCTCTTTCTAGGTTCTGTACTGTGCTGTCAGCAGACTTTGCCTTCAGGGCTTATATACCTGACAGTGAGTCTGTAAGAAAGAACATATTGCCTGTAGGTGCTTATCAATTATTCATGTTCTGTGCTGCCCTCAGATCAGATCTGATACCGTGCTACAATACAAAACAGCATATCTTCTGCTTCCTTTGTCGTCACGTGGCGTCTGTGGCCTAGGGTTAGTGACTCTGTCTATTAACCCCGACGTTCTGAGTTCGAATCACGCTGCGGACAGTTTGCTTGCAAATTGTTTCCGTTGATTTTAACAAAGGACGATGGCGCCACCCGTTCAGAAAGCAATGGCAAACTACTGAACGTATAAGTGGTGCCTAGAAAATCAACGACTTGTTTACTGTTGTTGATGGCTACGTCCTTTGGGATATGCCACGATTTTCATTTTTCCCGACCGCGACGGCTCTCAGGTCGACCCAGCCTCAACTGGGTACCAGACATGCTCTGGGAAAGTAAAGGCGGCCGGCGTGATGCTGACCACATCACCCATCGTGTGCCGACGGTCAATGAAAAATACAGGCCTAACACTGTATTGACCTATATACCACGAGGTATGAAAGGGTTCCTTTACTTTTTTTTTACTTTGTCGTCACACTGCTACCGGGTTGTATCCCAGTGTCGTGGTTTTCTGTTTTTAGGTTTTGCGCTGTTCTGGTGGCTTGGGTGATTGTTATTTTGCTCTTTGACAGGATTCTGCTATGCCATCTAACCATCTTTTTCGTGGTCTTCCTCTTGCCTTCTTTCCTGATATTCTGTTGTAGAAGACTGTATACTGTGGAGTTTGGATGCATTCTTATTAAGTGGCCAAACCACTTCATCCTTTGTTTCTCAATGTAATTCAAGCAAGGTTCTGTACCAACTTTCTTTCTTATGCTGATGTTGGTGACTCTGTCTTTTCTGGTATTGTTGGTAACTTTTCGCATGCAACGCATTTCAAATGTAGTTCTTTTTGTGACTGCGCTTTTCTCATTGTCCATGTTTGGCTCTGGTAACACAAAGGAGGTATGAAGATGCTGTGTATCATCTGCTGCTTAGCTGTCACTGACTGTCAGTAAAATTTTTGAGTGCCTTAACAATGGGGCTAGCTGGAAGGTTACAGCATTTGCTTTTTTGCCCTCTAGCCTCTATCTCTCTATTTAGTCTTCCGTCTTCTGTGCATATGCTTCCTAAGTATTTGAATTCTTTCACTTGGTTGATTGTAGTGCAATTGGCATGGATGTCTAGTTTATTATGTTTTCTTCCCCTATTCATTATTTCTGTTTTAGTGTTATTACAATACAATAACACTAAAACAGAAATAACTCAGCATATGTGGTAAGTGGTACTGTAATGTGGGGTTTTTCTGTTTCTAGAACGTTACCAGTAGCCCTTAGTACAAGTGTGTGTCTTATTAGTAAAATATGCATGCACCATCTGTGATTAAATAGAAAGCCAGAATTATACTGATTAAGCTTGAGGATAACTATCATTATATAACGTGTCCTTAGCAGAACTGTGCCACCATAACAGCCCCTCGGAATGTCTCTCTCTCAAAGATCAGATGTCCCGCCTCTGCAGCCGTCATACTCAAATCATCAGTTACATCCTGAATCCATCTTCTCCGTGGCCTTCCTTTCCTCATCAGTGTCAGGATATCTTTTTCTTTAATGGTCTATTTCTACCCTTCGTGTTTCTTTATATGTCCAAAATACTTCAATTGTCTCATTCTTATTTGTAGCATCAGCTATTTTCTTTGATCTTGAGTTCGTTCTGAATAATTATATTTGTTCTCTTCTCTGTCCATGGTATACAGAGGACTCTTCTGTAACACTTATATTCAAAAGCACATTTATGTTTTTTTAGCTGTCTGCTCAATGTCCATGCTTCATATATATATATATATACTATTTGTATGAGAGCCGCTGTAGCGTAGTTGTTAGTGAACTCGCTTCGCAAGGCTGGTGGTCTGGGTTCAGCTCCCGCAATGTGCGTGGAATTTTTCCCGACCACGACGGCTCTCAGGTCGACCAGCCTCAACTGGGTACCAGACATGCTCTGGGAAGTAAAGGCGGCCGGCGTGATGCTGACCACATCACCCATCGTGTGCCGACAGTCAATGAAAATACAGGCCTAACACTGTATTGACCCATATACCACGAGGTATGAAATGGTTCCTTTACTTTACTTACTATTTGTATATATCATACATAACAAGAGATGGGAATGGACAGTGGCGGCTCGTCATTACGGGGCAGTGGAGCCCCACCAAAAATAATGTGTAACATGTATTTATTAGTTAATATATTAAAATATAACCTAACCCAAAACCATGATTTTCCCGGAAAATTTGAGTTTGGCCCCACCAACAAAAACGATCACGAGCCGCCACTGGAAATAGAATGAAGAAATTAAAAGAAAAACAAACATTAACCTTACAAACAAATTGCTAAAAACTGTACGGAATGTAATTGATAGAAAAACAAAGATCCGAATACTAAAAGCATGCATATTCTCAGTATCAACGTATGGATGTGAGGCATGGCCATTTAACAAGGCAGGGGTGTAACATGTATGTGCTTGTGAATGGAAGTGTTAAGGAAGGAACTCAAAATCAAGAAAATTGGATGATACTTCAAATAAGAATGAGAAAATGTAATTATTTTGGACATATCAAAAGACACGAAGCGTTGGAGAAGACTATTATGGAAGGATGCATACCGGTAATGAGGTGAAGAGGAAGACAAAAGATGGATTCAGAATGTAACAAATAATTTGAACATGGCAGCCACAGATGCAGGACATCTGGCCTATGAAAGAGAGAGAGAGAAACAATTTTGAAGGACTGTTATGGTGACAAAGTTAAGCTCAAGACATCTGACCTATGAGAGAGATAGAGAGAGAGAAAGAGAGAGAGAAACAACTCTGAAAGACTATTATGGTGACAAAGTTACACTCAAGACATCTGGCCTATGCCAGAGAGAGAGAGAGAGAGATAGTGAGAGAGAGAGAAACAATTCTGAAGGACTGTTGGGGTGGCAAAGTTACGCTCAAGACATCTGACCTATGAGAGAGATAGAGAGAGAGAAAGAGAGAGAGAAACAACTCTGAAAGACTATTATGGTGACAAAGTTACACTCAAGACATCTGGCCTATGACAGAGAGAGAGAGAGAGAGATAGTGAGAGAGAGAAACAATTCTGAAGGACTGTTGGGGTGGCAAAGTTACGCTCAGGCCAGGACAAGCTATTTGATAATGGAGATATTGCACTTATCTTGATAAAGGTTTTTTTTACTGAAACGTCGAATTAGTCTTGAATATCCAGTACACCTACCTTTTCAATATCTGTCATGACTGGTTGGTACCCAGTCAACATTTCAACCCGTACTTCAACCGATTCCGATGCTCCTTGTAATGTGTGTCTAAGAAGAGAATTGTAACAACAAAAATATCATCACGATCTTTCTTTCTTTCTGTTTTCTAATCATGTTTTGCCTCACAGCGTCAGGATAATAAGAAATTTATAGTATTTGTGTGCGCTTCATAAAGTTCTAAGGTTCATCTTTTGCGTGGACGACCTATTGCTTTGAATCCACTGGATTCAAGTAAATCCCTCTTCTATAACACTGTCTGTTTGTAATCTGTTTGTGTGGCCTAACCATTCAATCTGTTGTTTCTTCATGAAGCTCAGTACTGATACTTTTTCCTGATGTCTTCATTTCTAAACCTGTCTCTTCTTGATACTCCCAGCATCTTATCACATTATCTCTGTTATGACTAGTTTTATTCTATCAGTTGATGCCATTATCTCTGTTATGACTAGTTTTATTCTATCAGTTGATGCCATTATCTCTGTTATGACTAGTTTTATTCTATCAGTTGATGCCAGCTTCCAGGTTTGGCACTGATAGCATAATGTTGGGAGAAAAATGGTTTTTAAAAATGCTCTTTTAGTATTCGTGGTGACATGTTTGCCTTTCAAAATTTGAGTCATTTTTCCTATGATTTTGGTTTGCTTTATTGCATCTATGTTGCATTTCGTTAGTTATTCTTCCATTTGCTGACAAAATGCTTATATGTACAGTAGTATGTGCTGGAAAATGACTCACAATATCATACACAAGATGGAGACATTACACAATAAATGTTTTAGAAGAATCCAGCAAATATTCTAGCCAAATACACTAACAAATGAAGAGCTTTTATTATAACGAACAAGATGTGCATCACTAGAGACCATCATTAGAAGACGAAGATGGAGGGGGATTGGTCATGTATGTCGTATGACAGTATGGACATTAGCTAGGACATCTATCTGATGGACAGTGGAAGGGAAGAGAAGACCTATAAGCAACAACAACAAAAAACCAAACACGGAGAAGAACAGTGGAAAGAGAGTTGAAAGATTGCGGCGTGAAGTAGGAAAAAATTAGTATTATCGATATTAGGGAAGAGTGCAATAGAACTATGTAGTAATGGCGAAACACTTAAGAATAAATTTTCATTTTAGGGCCGTTAGGGATTTATTGTCTGGCTTGATATGTTTAGTCTGCTGTATAGGAAGTCTGATTTTTTTTCACTTCTGTTGTATCCTTTGCCTGATAAAGAAAAAGGGTGGAGACTCCATATAAATTTGCTCCATATATATAAGTTATTTATCCACTATATTGTTTATTGTTTTTCTTCTTTTCCAATTCCGGTTTTGTGTTGCACTCATTTCGTTATTCGTTTTTATTCCCAGATTTTCATTAGATAGGTTTGAATGTTTCTAGATGTAATCGTCCATTTGTAGTGTTCCTCGAAATTCGTCATTCTTGTTGTATTGTTTGCTTGATAAAGACCTTTTGGTCGAAAAGTTGCTGTTTATCGTCACTGTTTCTGTATTTTGTAAAACTATAGTACTTTGTTTTTACGTGTTTACCTGATAAAGAACATCTTTTGGTCGAAACACCTCTGTTTATTATTTACTGTATATTGTTTTTATACTTTGTAAAACTACAGTACTTTGGTTTTACGTGTTTCGCCTCTGAAAACAAGAAATGTCTTGTGTCTGATTGTGTGGCTCAGTTTTCAAGCATTCACTACTGTATACTTAGAGGAGCATTTGTTCAGAAAATAGAACGATATTTCAAATGAAAAAAAAATTTTTTTAATAGTAGAAAGATGACAGTGGCAATCTCTTGCTGTAGCTTTACGTATCATACGGGACACAAAGCAAGAGAGAGATTAAAGAGAGCAGGAAATATTACATTTAAACAACTGTGACTTGTAACAAATAGATAAAGTTAATATTTTATTTATACAACTACAACTTGCAACAAATAGATAAAGTTAATATTTTATTTATAAAACTATGACGTATAACAAATAGATAAAGTTAATATTTTATTTATACAACTACAACTTGCAACAAATAGATAAAGTTAATATTTTATTTATACAACTACAACTTGCAACAAATAGATAAAGTTAATATTTTATTTATAAAACTACAACTTGTAACAAATAGATAGTTAATATTTTATTTATACAACTACAACTTGTAACAAATAGATAAAGTTAATATTTTATTTATACAACTACAACTTGTAACAAATAGATAAAGTTAATATTTTATTTATACAACTACAACTTGTAACAAATAGATAAAGTTAATATTTTATTTATACAACTACAACTTGTAACAAATAGATAAAGTTAATATTTTATTTATACAACTACAACTTGTAACAAATAGATAAAGTTAATATTTTATTTATACAACTACAACTTGTAACAAATAGATAAAGTTAATATTTTATTGATAAGATGAGAACAAGGAGTCTTCTTTTGGTCAGAACCCAAGGGGAAGTAAACACTTACTGTAAACAAACGTGTACACAGATTGATTTTCTGCTTGCGGAAGGATTGTCGCTTACAGCTCTTGGGCGTCTGCTATTGTTGACGTCTGCTAGACGTCTGGTTGTCCTGGGAGCTTGCCCCGGCCTTCGGGTTCTTCTTCCGCCTGGTCTGGGGTTTTGATTCCTGTCATAAAAAAGAACTTGCCCTTTATTTAGCGTAAAGGTTTTGGGTTTTTTAAACAAGCAATCAATAAGATCATTGGAAGCCAAAGACATGTGGTTTTGCAGAAGAAGGCTGAAAATTCCATGGACAGCGAAGAAAACAAATGACGAGGTTTTGAATCAGGCACGCACACAAAGAAACCTTATCATAAGAATAAGAACCAGATAATCAAGGTTCTTCTGGCATATAATGCGAAGCGAAGGTTTAGAATATTTGGTGACAACAGGTAAAATTCAGGGAAGAAGAGATCGTGAAAGGCAGAGGTAGAAAATTTTGGATGGTCTGACATCATGGTTCGACAAAAGATTGACGTCAGAACTGTTTAACTGCACCAGGTTGTGAGAATTGTGGAGTAACATGATCGCCTACTCCGACAGGCACTTGATTGATTGATTGAAAATGTTTGTTTTTTCAACCGAAAGAAAATAGAAAATGTGAACAGTATTAAATATTCCAGTTGATGGGATGAAGGAAATAGTATTAAATATTCCAGTTGATGGGATGAAGGAAATAGTATTAAATATTCCAGTTGATGGGATGAAGGAAATAGTATTAAATATTCCAGTTGATGGGATGAAGGAAATAGTATTAAATATTCCAGTTGATGGGATGAAGGAAATAGTATTAAATATCCCAGTTGATGGGATGAAGGAAATAGTATTAAATATCACAGTTGATGGGATGAAGGAAATAGTATTAAATATCCCAGTTGATGGGATGAAGGAAATAGTATTAAATATCCCAGTTGATGGGATGAAGGAAATAGTATTAAATATCCCAGTTGATGGGATGAAGGAAACAGTATTAAATATCCCATTTGATGGGATGAAGGAAACAGTATTAAATATCCCATTTGATGGGATGAAGGAAACAGTATTAAATATCCCATTTGATGGGATGAAGGAAATAACTAAAAGAATAAACATAGAATTGATAAAACTCTAACAACTAAAACAGTTTGGAATATAACAGATAGAAAACAACGATCATAATACTAAGAACATGCATATTCCTATTGTCAACGTATGAGTACGATACAAGAGAATAAGGAGTTTTAATAACCCCAGGGGATGCACCAAAGTCAATGAATATGTAAGAACCTCAGGGGATGCACCAAAGTCAATGAATATGTAAGAATCCCAGGGGATGCACCAAAGTCAATGAATATGTAAGAATCCCAGGGGATGCACCAAAGTCAATGAATATGTAAGAATCCCAGGGGATGCACCAAAGTCAATGAATATGTAAGAATTTCAGGGGATGCACCAAAGTCAATGAATATGTAAGAATCTCAGGGGATGCACCAAAGTCAATGAATATGTAAGAATCCCAGGGGATGCACCAAAGTCAATGAATATGTAAGAATCCCAGGGGATGCACCAAAGTCAATGAATATGTAATAACCCAGGGATGCACCAGATGGGTGTCAATGTTGGTACAGCCCGAAAAGAGCGACATATCAAATATGCAAAAAGTTGTATTAATGAACATCGAACTGGTGTGTTGGGCAGCTGGACGCTGCTGTATTTGTTGAGGGAGAGATTGGATCACCTTTAGACATGTATTCTGCTTCTAACAAACCACATATAATAATACATTTACTTTGGGAACATTTGTTTTCAGCAAACGGAAGAACTGATAATGAAATCCAATATAGATATAATAAAGCAAATCAAATCAAAGGACAAATGGCACCACTTTTGACATGTAAACTTGTCACTATCAACATTGAAAGAGCATTGGTCGTCACAATCTTTCTACCAACAATATGCTACCAGTGCTAAACCTGGACGCTGACATCAAATGATAGAAGAAAACTAGTCACGACAGAGATGATATATCTATACAAAGAATGCTGGGAGTATCAAGAAGAGACCGGTTTAGAAATGAAGACATCGGGGGAAATGTGTTAACAACATCAGAACTGAATTTCATCAAGAAAATACAAATTAAATCGTTTGGTCACATAAGCAGATTACCAACAGACAGGGTGCATCAAAGAGCAAAGCTACACCGATATAGTGGATACAAAGCAAAAGGCTGTCCGCGCAAACAGCTGGATCTCAGAAATAACAGAGGCGGTGAAAAACATTATTTATGAAGCGCACACATGACTCCCTTCTAGAAATCTCTTCTTATTCTGATACTGTCAGGCAAAACAGGATTGGAGAAAAGAAGAAGAAGAAGAGAGGAAAGAAGAAGAAGAAGAAGAGAGGAAAGAAAGACTTACCTTGGATTTCTGGTTGTTGTGTTTTTACGCCCATTCCCTGTCTTTCCATTTCTTTTTCGACCTGGCTTTTTACTTTAATAACCATTTGAGCAGCGACTGGTTTAGCAGTTTGATTGGCTGGGCGAATGGTTACAATTGGAGCATTTGCTGGTTTGGGACAACCAATGTCACAATATGTGCAGAGAGGGTTACTGAAATTGGAAGTTTGAAACACGATATTGTATTTGGAGAGAATTGATAGAATATTATAGCTAGAGTCACACAAAGCTACACTCGTGTGTGCATTCTGAGTGATTCATTGTGTATGATCCGAAAGGTGGAGCTGGTTCAGTGAAGAGACAGTGGACTGAATCACTACAAGCGTCAACAATTCTCCAACAACATTCATCTTCGTTCCGGGACACATGGATGCCGATGGCAGTGAGAGAGCAGACAGGGTGGTTGGCTCTGCCACCATATCAGAGGGTCAGCCAATGATAGAGCTGACATTCTTCACGCCCTCATATAGAGTGGCCGCAACAAGGATATTCATTTAAACCAATCCATGTCAACTGCGAGATTACAAGAGTTGGGATTGAAGATTGGAGTGACCAGAAAATAACAGCACAACAAGTATATGATTTTAACGGTTGTTACAATGTTTTCTAAGCCCCCTTCTCATCACATGTCCGAAAAATGATGACTGCCTCTCTCTTATATTGATAATAAGCTTTCTCTGTGTCGACCTTATTCAACACCTCCACATTCGTCATTTTAGAAGTTTATGGGGTTCTCATTATTCTTCTAAAAATCCACATCTATGTGGCTCTCAGGGATTTTTCGATCTGTTTGTTGATTGTCCATGACTCGCATCCGTATGTCAGTATTGGTTCTATGTAGCACTGTATAACTCTCATTCTGACCTCAATTGACAATGACTTGTTGCATATAATGCTTCTCATTTAGATAGTGCTAGAAGTAATAGATAAATAAAAATAAATTACAAGACACTTGACCTAAACTTGACCATACCTAAGCATGTCTCCCGACCATTTAACCATAGTCTTGCTGATGTTGATATGAATTTGAAATGGACAATTTTGATTTTTGTCTATTGGGATATTGTATTCCACATTCACTTGCATTTGGCCTAAACCTTGTCCAAGTGTCAACACATCTAGTACCTGGCCAACAGGAACCTGTCAAGTACAAGATCAAAATGCCAAATAGTTATCAATATAAGGGAAGACTGCAGTAAAACTATGTAGCACCGGCGAAACACGTAAAAACAAAGTACTGTAGCTTAACAAAGTATATTCTTCTTCTTCTTCGAACGCTCCACATCGACCACTTGTCAACCACTCTGTGTGATTTGTATGTAATCTGAGGCTAAGAGCGATTGTACGTTGTGCCAGTTATGTGCCCACAAGTAGGCCAGCGCATTAGATTTCTGCGTTGTTTTTTATTTACTTGGGTAGCATGCTTAGGACCTACATCAGTCGTCTCTTACGACATGCATTGTAGGTTGCAGTGGTACTATTTTTTGCTTCCCTTATGGGACCCGGCACCACACGGGCGTGGTACAAAGTACAAAAATAATATATCGACTTTTCGATTAAAAGACCTTTATCAAGAAAAGGATACACAAGAATGGAAGAAAGTTAGATATCGTATAAGGGCCAGACATAACATATGCAATCAGACAATAAAATGCGTTATGGGTTTATGTTTATGTTATGTCTGACGAGAAGAATGAAGTTATATGTTTATGTTATGTCTGACGAGAAGAATGAAGTTATATGTTTATGTTATGTCTGACGAGAAGAATGAAGTTATATGTTTATGTTATGTCTGACGAGAAGAATGAAGTTATATGTTTATGTTATGTCTGACGAGAAGAATGAAGCTATATGTTTATGTTATGTCTGACGAGAGGAATGAAGTTATATGTTTATGTTATGTCTGACGAGAAGAATGAAGTTATATGTTTATGTTATGTCTGACGAGAAGAATGAAGTTATATGTTTATGTTATGTCTGACGAGAAGAATGAAGTTATATGTTTATGTTATGTCTGACGAGAGGAATGAAGTTATATGTTTATGTTATGTCTGACGAGAGGAATGAAGTTATATGTTTATGTTATGTCTGACGAGAGGAATGAAGTTATATGTTTATGTTATGTCTGACGAGAAGAATGAAGTTATATGTTTATGTTATGTCTGACGAGAAGAATGAAGTTATATGTTTATGTTATGTCTGACGAGAAGAATGAAGCTATATGTTTATGTTATGTCTGACGAGAGGAATGAAGTTATATGTTTATGTTATGTCTGACGAGAAGAATGAAGTTATATGTTTATGTTATGTCTGACGAGAAGAATGAAGTTATATGTTTATGTTATGTCTGACGAGAAGAATGAAGTTATATGTTTATGTTATGTCTGACGAGAAGAATGAAGTTATATGTTTATGTTATGTCTGACGAGAAGAATGAAGTTATATGTTTATGTTATGTCTGACGAGAGGAATGAAGCTATATGTTTATGTTATGTCTGACGAGAGGAATGAAGTTATATGTTTATGTTATGTCTGACGAGAAGAATGAAGCTATATGTTTATGTTATGTCTGACGAGAAGAATGAAGTTATATGTTTATGTTATGTCTGACGAGAGGAATGAAGTTATATGTTTATGTTATGTCTGACGAGAGGAATGAAGTTATATGTTTATGTTATGTCTGACGAGAAGAATGAAGTTATATGTTTATGTTATGTCTGACGAGAAGAATGAAGTTATATGTTTATGTTATGTCTGACGAGAAGAATGAAGCTATATGTTTATGTTATGTCTGACGAGAGGAATGAAGTTATATGTTTATGTTATGTCTGACGAGAAGAATGAAGTTATATGTTTATGTTATGTCTGACGAGAAGAATGAAGTTATATGTTTATGTTATGTCTGACGAGAAGAATGAAGTTATATGTTTATGTTATGTCTGACGAGAGGAATGAAGTTATATGTTTATGTTATGTCTGACGAGAGAAATGAAGCTATATGTTTATGTTATGTCTGACGAGAGGAATGAAGTTATATGTTTATGTTATGTCTGACGAGAGGAATGAAGTTATATGTTTATGTTATGTCTGACGAGAGGAATGAAGTTATATGTTTATGTTATGTCTGACGAGAAGAATGAAGTTATATGTTTATGTTATGTCTGACGAGAAGAATGAAGTTATATGTTTATGTTATGTCTGACGAGAAGAATGAAGTTATATGTTTATGTTATGTCTGACGAGAAGAATGAAGCTATATGTTTATGTTATGTCTGACGAGAGGAATGAAGTTATATGTTTATGTTATGTCTGACGAGAAGAATGAAGTTATATGTTTATGTTATGTCTGACGAGAAGAATGAAGTTATATGTTTATGTTATGTCTGACGAGAAGAATGAAGTTATATGTTTATGTTATGTCTGACGAGAGGAATGAAGTTATATGTTTATGTTATGTCTGACGAGAGGAATGAAGTTATATGTTTATGTTATGTCTGACGAGAGGAATGAAGTTATATGTTTATGTTATGTCTGACGAGAAGAATGAAGTTATATGTTTATGTTATGTCTGACGAGAAGAATGAAGTTATATGTTTATGTTATGTCTGACGAGAAGAATGAAGTTATATGTTTATGTTATGTCTGACGAGAAGAATGAAGTTATATGTTTATGTTATGTCTGACGAGAAGAATGAAGTTATATGTTTATGTTATGTCTGACGAGAGGAATGAAGCTATATGTTTATGTTATGTCTGACGAGAGGAATGAAGCTATATGTTTATATTATGTCTGACGAGAGGAATGAAGTTATATGTTTATGTTATGTCTGACGAGAAGAATGAAGTTATATGTTTATGTTATGTCTGACGAGAAGAATGAAGTTATATGTTTATGTTATATCTGACGAGAAGAATGAAGTTATATGTTTATGTTATGTCTGACGAGAAGAATGAAGTTATATGTTTATGTTATGTCTGACGAGAAGAATGAAGTTATATGTTTATGTTATGTCTGACGAGAAGAATGAAGTTATATGTTTATGTTATGTCTGACGAGAAGAATGAAGTTATATGTTTATGTTATGTCTGACGAGAGGAATGAAGCTATATGTTTATGTTATGTCTGACGAGAAGAATGAAGTTATATGTTTATGTTATGTCTGACGAGAGGAATGAAGCTATATGTTTATGTTATGTCTGACGAGAAGAATGAAGTTATATGTTTATGTTATGTCTGACGAGAAGAATGAAGTTATATGTTTATGTTATGTCTGACGAGAAGAATGAAGTTATATGTTTATGTTATGTCTGACGAGAGGAATGAAGCTATATGAGGAAACAATCCAATTACGTCAACCCTTAGCCTTTAGACTCATTGCGTTAATTGTCACTGGCCTCGTAAATGTTCCGACGGTTCGAGGACTCAAGGCAAATGGTTCGGATTACAGGTTTCCTGAAAAGATCACACTTGATTAATATAATCTTCAAGCCACCTCTGAAGTCGGTGAAGTCTCGTCTGCATGGTGGGGGACACCAGTCAAATGGTAGCAACAGCCTTTACGCAAAAAATCAGTCAGAAGCGTCATACCAGGCGTCATGGTTAGCGCCTGAATTCACAGCAGGGGAACGTAGAAGAAAAAGACGACCCATTGCATACAATATAAGGCGTTATAATTAGGGGAAGACAGAGGGAGAAGATGTTGGATCGTCTGAAACCATCGTTCAACAAAAGATCAGCGTTACAGTTGATTAACTGTACTACGGAGAGAAAGTTGAGGAGAGACATGATCGCCTATGACGGTATGAATGGCACTTGATTGATTGATTGAAAGTAAGTTGAGCACATTTAAAAATAAATGTTTGTGAACAAATAATGCACATAAAATGGGACGAATTCAGAAGTGATGAAATGTATGGTCTTTTTCTTCTTCTCTTGTCGTCACACTGCTACCGGGTTGTTGCCCAGTGTCGTGGTTTTCTTGTTACTGTCTTGTGCTGTTCTGGTGGCTTGTGTGATTGTTATCTTTGCTCTTTCACAGGATTCTGCTACGCCATCTAACCATCTTTTCCGTGGTCTTCCTCTTGCCTTCTTTCCCGATGTTCTGTATGGTCAACAGCTAATAATATCCATTATAAGAAAAAGATAAGGAAGGCGTCTAGTCGAATGGATTAGAGCGCGAGCGTTCATTCGCAAGACCCAGGTTCAACCCCCGGTAAGGGCGATGCGTTTTTTTCCTGTCGGAGGCATTAAGAAAAATATGAACCTGAACAGTTTAGCAACTGCACTGGCTATTGGGCCATTAAATTCCACGACATATGTCCCCTCTGCCCTACACCGTCTCAAAGGTGGTATTGCATGCATCAACAACAGGGGTTGTTTTTTCTATGAGAAAGAGAAAATGGAGATACGTTGGACATACTCTGAGACAAAAAAGGTAAAAGAATATCAAAGTAGGCACTGAAGTGGAAGGCAAAGGGTTTAAAAGAGGGCGTTCTGTGGAAAGCCTGAAACGAACTTTAATGAAAGAGGCAAGAAATATCGGCCTCAATTCCATAGAAGAGATTAGGCGAGTTGCCCAGGACATAGCGGTATGGAAAAATTGCTTGCATTCTGTATGCAACGTTTAACGGTACCAGTGGAAATATATAACATAATAATATAATGTTATATAATATACTCATTAATATAACGAGAAAATAACAATAAGGGATCTTTCCTGGAACCCCCAGAGACAGAGGAAAGGACGAAGTCCTAGAAATACATGGAGACGAGATTTGGAGACAGAGACAAAAATATACAGAAGAGCTGGTGGAGGGAGCTGCAGGAGATAGATAAAGATGTGAAGACTTTGCTTGAGTTGAGAGCCTATGTCCCAATCAGAGTTAAAAAGGCACGAGAAAGAAAGAGACAGAGAGATAATATAATATAAGTAATAATAATTAGTCTTATTACTGCTTTCTCCACACGACGTCTCCGTCACTACAACCAATAGAGATGAGAAGTAATGTTTACAACGTTGAGCAACACTGTGGTAGAGCCATCATCTCTACTTTCCAGTTACAATAACAACCACCACAATAAAAGCAACAGCAGAAATAACAACAACAGTAGCCACAGCAACAAAACGTAGCAACAACAGCGACACCAACAACAAAATATATTTACAACAAGCTGCAACAACAACAGTAACAACAACAATGACAACAACAAGCTGCAACAACAACAAAAGTAGCAGCAACATGTATTAACAACGACAACAAAAGTAACAACAACAGTGGCAACAAGAACAGCAAAAACAACATGACAACAACAACAGGGGCAACAACAACAGTAACATTGATCTTTTGTAACACTGATGTAACATCAACAGCAAAAACAACAACAGCAACAACAAGTATTAACAACAACAGCAACAAGAGCAACAACAACAACACGTATTAGCAATAACTGCAAGACGCAACAACAGGTACTAACAACAACAGCAATCAGCAACATTAACAAATTGAAAAACTCACATCGTGAACTGATTCTTTGCTGATGGCATTAGCTTCTGTAAATGTAAATGAGTGGAAATATTCCTTCATCCTATCAGCGCTAACATTGCATTGAAGAAGTACTTGCTGTCCATGTCTCTGATAGCTGTACTCAGCCAACGCTTGGATAGCTACCGTACTGTCCTGAAATACAAAACGTGTATCTGTCATAAATATGCGGTAACTACAGGCAAAGTTAAAGAAGGAAGAAAGCTACAGGCAAAGTTAAAGAAGGATGAAAGAGATGGTGAAAGAAATGGTAGACATGGGGGCAGGACTACCTACATGACTAGTTTGGTTATTGGTTGCTGAAGTGACGCCATTGCACTCCGGCAGATTCATATGTCGAATATACGTAGAATAAAGGGACTGAGATGGTATGATAAGAATTCAAACGAGGAACTCAGAGAATGGACTAAGCAGATACTAGTGGAGAAAGAGCTAAGGAGGAGATACTGGAGATGGATAGGACGCTTATTGAGAAGACCAGCCGGAAGATTGCAAGACGGGCACTGTTTTGGATCCCGCAGGGAAATAGGAGTAAGGAAAGGACTAGACATACCTGGAGAAGAGAGCTGGGGACTGATATTAAAAGGATAGGTAAAACATGGAAAGAATTGGAAGGATGGCAGGAGAGAGGAAGAGCTGGAAGAAGTTTGTTGAAGACATTTACTCCGTTGGGAGTTGCAAGGTGGAAGAGAAGAGACCCATAGGTGCTCAACCCCCACCCCCTTTCACCCAACATATATCTAAGGGTATGTACACTGATGGTCCCGTGGCTCGCTGGTTAATTAAACACACTCCTCTCACTGCCCCTCAGACATCCAGTTCTACCTTTCCAAGTGCAACACTAAACTGTTCTACCTTTCCAAGTGCAACACTAAACTGTTCTACCTTTCCAAGTGCAACACTAAACTGTTCTACCTTTCCAAGTGCAACACTAAACTGTTCTACCTTTCCAAGTGCAACACTAAACTGTTCTACCTTTCCAAGGGCAACACTAAACTGTTCTACCTTTCCAAGTGCAACACTAAACTGTTCTACCTTTCCAAGGGCAACACTAAACTGTTCTACCTTTCCAAGTGCAACACTAAACTGTTCTACCTTTCCAAGTGCAACACTAAACTGTTCTACCTTTCCAAGTGCAACACTAAACTGTTCTACCTTTCCAAGTGCAACACTAAACTGTTCTACCTTTCCAAGTGCAACTCTAAACTGCTCTACCTTTCCAAGTGCAACACTAAACTGTTCTACCTTTCCAAGGGCAACACTAAACTGTTCTACCTTTCCAAGTGCAACACTAAACTGTTCTACCTTTCCAAGTGCAACACTAAACTGTTCTACCTTTCCAAGTGCAACACTAAACTGTTCTACCTTTCCAAGTGCAACACTAAACTGTTCTACCTTTCCAAGGGCAACACTAAACTGTTCTACCTTTCCAAGTGCAACACTAAACTGTTCTACCTTTCCAAGTGCAACACTAAACTGTTCTACCTTTCCAAGGGCAACACTAAACTGTTCTACCTTTCCAAGTGCAACACTAAACTGTTCTACCTTTCCAAGTGCAACACTAAACTGTTCTACCTTTCCAAGTGCAACACTAAACTGTTCTACCTTTCCAAGTGCAACACTAAACTGTTCTACCTTTCCAAGGGCAACACTAAACTGTTCTACCTTTCCAAGTGCAACACTAAACTGTTCTACCTTTCCAAGTGCAACACTAAACTGTTCTACCTTTCCAAGTGCAACACTAAACTGTTCTACCTTTCCAAGTGCAACACTAAACTGTTCTACCTTTCCAAGTGCAACTCTAAACTGCTCTACCTTTCCAAGTGCAACTCTAAACTGTTCTACCTTTCCAAGGGCAACACTAAACTGTTCTACCTTTCCAAGTGCAACACTAAACTGCTCTACCTTTCCAAGGGCAACTCTAAACTGTTAGATCGATTCAAAATATATGTTAGTGTCTTCATCCAACAGGCAGTCGCAAAGAGACTGAAGAACATCCCCATTACCCATCTTCAACTCCCCAACAATCGATGATGTTGATGTAAGTCTGTCCGCTCTTTCATTACCGCAAACACCCGCCGTATGTCCAGGTTAGTGGATCCAAGTAAGCCTTTGGAGGTTAGAAACTTTAATTATTAGACGACATCCACTCATAGCGAAACCTTCTATTTCTGGAGAGCAAATGACAGAACCACAGTCTCCTCTTCAAGGATGTTGAGAATGGGGCCGGTTACCCTACTTTGTAAAAAATAAGAAAGAGATGTAGCTATATAAGCTTATCTCACCTTATCTTGTTCTTCTTGTAGCCTTTCGGTGTCATGGTGAAATATAGAGTGCGGGAAATGGCCATATCATTCCTTTCCTATGTAGAATGTTTCAGAGGTTCTGTTATTTGATATGTCTACAGACGTTGTGTCCATAGAGATCTTGGCCCCAGAGGTTCTGATATTTCATCAGACCACAAAGGGTTTGTCCATAGAGGTCTTGACCACATAATTTATGTCAACAGAGGTTTTGTCAACAGCGGTTCTTTTATTCCATCAGTGCATATCAGTCCAAACAGAGGTTCTTATCCACAGAGGTTCTTATCCACAGAGGTTCTTATCCACAGAGGTTCTTATCCACAGAGGTTCTTATCCACAGAGGTTCTTATCCACAGAGGTTCTTATCCACAGAGGTTCTTATCCACAGAGGTTCTTATCCACATAAGTTCTGTTCCCAGATGTTCTTATCCACAGAGGTTCTTATCCACAGAGGTTCTTATCCACATAGGTTCTGTTCCCAGAGGTTCTTATCCACAGAGGTTCTTATCCACAGAGGTTCTTATCCACAGAGGTTCTTATCCACAGAGGTTCTTATCCACAGAGGTTCTTATCCACAGAGGTTCTTATCCACATAGGTTCTGTTCCCAGAGGTTCTTATCCACAGAGGTTCTTATCCACAGAGGTTCTTATCCACAGAGGTTCTTATCCCCAGAGGTTCTTATCCACAGAGGTTCTTATCCACATAGGTTCTGTTCCCAGGTGTTCTTATCCACAGAGGTTCTGTTCCCAGAGGTTCTTATCCACAGATGTTCTTATCCACAGAGGTTCTTATCCACATAGGTTCTTATCCACAGAGGTTCTTATCCACATAGGTTCTTATCCACAGAGGTTCTTATCCACAGAGGTTCTTATCCACAGAGGTTCTTATCCACAGAGGTTCAGTCCACAGAGGCCCTTATCCACAGAGGTTCTTATCCACAGAGGTTCTGTTCCCAGAGGTTCAGTCCACAGAGGTCCTTATCCACAGAGGTTCTTATCCACAGAGGTTCTGTTCCCAAAGGTTCTTATCCACAGAGGTTCAGTCCACAGAGGTCCTTATCCACATACATTCTTATCCACAGAGGTTGTTTTCCCAGAGGTTCAGCCCACAAAGGTTCTTATCCATATCGCTATCAGTGACCGTGTATTATGATTTAATATATTGCTTCTATGTTGGATTTTCAAAGTTATTCTTTCATTTGCTGAACAAAGTACATTACACATTTCTAAGGTTAAAAAGTAACATGACTTCTCAATATCGATTTACAAAACTGAATTTTTGAAATGAGTTGGATAAACTGTAAATTTTACAAGCTGGATATTTTACAAAACGATAATTTAGAAAACGTAATTTTTTTACAGAACTGGATATTTCACAGAACTATATATTTTAAGCGGTAGTGAGCTCGATCAAAACCCAAGAGTACCTGGTTCAAACCCCACGGTAGGCAAGTTTGGAAGCAAATTCGTTTCCGTGGGATTTTTACAAAAGATAAAATAGATCTCACCCTTCAGAAAGCACTGGCAAACTACTGAACATGTAAGTGGTGCCTAGAAAATCAAGAGCTGGTTTACTGTGGTTGATGGCTAAGTCATGTAAAGGATATGCCACGATTTTCATTTTCATATATTTTTACAGAACTGGATATTTTACATAATAATCTATTTTACAAACTGCATATTTTACACAACGGAATATTTTTTTAAAATTTATATTTTACAAAGTTGAATATTTCATACAATTAGATATTTCACCAAATTTGATATTCTACAAAGTCGAATATATTACAAAACTGGATATTCTACAAAGTCGAATATATTACAAAACTGGATATTCTACAAAACTGGATATTCTACAAAACTGGATATTCTACAAAACTGGATATTCTACAAAACTGGATATTCTACAAAACTGGATATTCTACCAAACTGAATTTTCCACAAAGAAATCCAGCCCTTGAGTGAACGAACTAACAAACACATGGGCGAACAAATAAACTTACCGTTGCACTAATGAAGGCACCATTATAGTTCCTTTGTCCCACTAGCCAGTCGGCAATGGCGTCAATGTTTATTCGCCTATGCCTCACAAACACTAAAAGAACGTACGCTGTAGCTTCGATGGCAGAGGCGTGCGGAGCCTTGTGGTACCAATATGGAGTGCGTTTCGACTCCTCGGCGTTTTCCAACTTAGACCAATAACTGTGACCTATATTTTTTTTAAAGAAAACAAAATTTGAAATAGTCGACTAGAAATAAAGAAAGAAAAAGTAAACTAAAGGAATCCATTTTCATTCTTCTTCTTACCCTTTCAACTCCATGCGGAGCACAGATCTTCAACTGCTTCCAGCCCTTCCTCTCTCTTGACATATTTCTCATTCTTTCCACGTCTTGCATATCTGTTTAATATCATTCTCCTCGGAGTCAAGGGGATTATGTGTTCAATTCTACACTCGATTTTCTGCACGGGAGGAAAAGAATTGGCCATACTACCTCCTGCAACTAATGTCTAGAAATATGAAGTGACAGGCACTTCCTTCCCTAAGATCTCAGTGGCGGCTCGTGATCATTTTGTTGGTGGGGCCGGACATTTTTTCCGAAGAAATCATGGTTTTGGTAGCTATATTTTAGTTTATAAAATAATAAATACATGTTATACATTATTTTTGGTGGGCCCCACTGGCCCTTAATGACGAGCCGCCACTGCTATATATATATCCTCTTCGTGTCCCAAACATATGGCTTCCACATGAAACTTCTACTGTTGCCACTCTGCTGCCTTTCTACCAACCGCCTTCCACGTCAGACCACACTCTTTCAACTCTCTCTCTCTCTCTCCGCAGTTCTTCTGCATGTTTCCTTTGGAAGTCCAGGCATTCTCTTCCCATCCGATGTCCATCTGAGAGTTGCCCTAGCTAATGCCTCTACTGGCATATGATATACATGTCCAATCCACCTCCATCTTCGTCTTTTAATAATGGTCTCCAAAGATGCACAGTCCGTTCGTTTCAAAAGCTTCTTATTTCTTATGGTATTTGGCCAGAACATTTGCAGGATTCTTCTTAAACATTTATTCTGAAATATCTCCAACTTGTTTATTATGGGTTGTGTCATTTCCCAGTATTAACTACTGTATAATAGCACTCCCGTAGCTACATTACTTCTATATATTTTAAGTTTTGTCCTAAGATTTAGTCCTTTTGTTTTCCAGATTTTGTTGAGCATGGCAAACGTTTGCATTGCCGTCTTGATTTTTTTCATTGATATACTTTTCTGAATCTCCATCTTACGATACTGTACTTCCCAGGTATACAAAACCCTGGACTTCCTCTATGACTTCATTTTGTAATACAATTGTGTTCTCAACTTCACGATTATTTCTCCTTTCTTTCGTTTTCGCTATATTTATTTTAAGTCCTATTGTTTGAGCTATTCTATTTTAAGTCCTATTGTTTGAGCTATTCTATTTTAAGTCCTATTGTTTGAGCTATTCTATTTTAAGTCCTATTGTTTGAGCTATTCTATTTTAAGTCCTATTGTTTGAGCTATTCTATATTAAGTCCTATTGTTTGAGCTATTCTGGATATGAAAAAGCTATGGGAACTTGTATTTATTTTACTTAGTTAAATAAGTGGTTAAAATAAACTTTATCAAGAAGAAAAAGCAGCCAAAAAAAAGAAGAATAAAAAGAAGAATAGCAAGAAAATGAGGAGAAATAAGAGGAAGAAGAAAATTAAGAACAAGAGGACGGAGAAGATTAAGAAAGAAAAGTAGAAGAAAAAGAAGATCAAAACTAATTGTAATTTATCTA
Organism: Arion vulgaris; assembly: GCA_020796225.1. Lineage (NCBI taxonomy): Eukaryota > Metazoa > Mollusca > Gastropoda > Stylommatophora > Arionidae > Arion > Arion vulgaris. Next base: position 32,571,318 of record CM036758.1, on the reverse strand, counting down.
GAAATATTTGACTAAAAACAACAACAAAATAGTCTCATACACACCCTGTTTAGTTGTTCTCTTCATGGTCAGTAGTCTCTTGACCGCCTCTTCGAACTGCTGTGGGACTTTGTCATACAACATAAAGGCATAAGTTACCTTGGCCAGAACCATTGGATCCTTAATATGTCTGAAGTTGGTCATCAGATATGTGACTAGTTTTCCTTGTAAAACCAATTGCTGCTGATCCTGATAATAGTAAATGCATGCATTAAAATGATACTAGTCTACAATTTGGGGGCAAATTTAAGAATATATATTATAGTATAAAATTAATTGTCGCTGTGTGTGTCTGTGTCAAGAATGAATAAAATATGTAAACGTTCAACTATAGAATCATGGAATTTAGATAGCATTTTTAGACAGGAGGGTCATCCGTATATCATGGACACAGAAGAGAACAAGAATTTAACCAGAAGGAACTTGAACTCAAAGAGAACTGACTGATGCTACAAGTAAGAATGAGAAAATTGAACTATTTTGAGAATAGAAAAAAACAAGAAGAGCTGGAGAAGATCATTATGGAAGGGGGATGAGCCGTTGGGGATGAGACGAGGATGACAACGGAGAAGATGGATTCATGATGTGAATGATAATTTGAGCAGGACAGCTGCATATGACATCTTCCCTATGAGAGAGACAAATTCCACAGGACTGTAAGGATGGCAACGGTCTGCTCAGAACAAGCTATATCACGATGATGACAATAGCCCAAGCTAGACACAGCGCGAATAAACAAAATGATACATACCTCCTCTCTGCAACACTTTATGGCACAAGCGGTAGGACAAAAGGTACATACCTCCTCGCTGCAACACTTTATGGCACAAGCGGTAAGACAAAAGGTACATACCGCCTCTCTGTAACACTTTATGGCACAAGCGGTAGAACAAAAGGTACATACCGCCTTTCTGCAACACTTTATGGCACAAGCGGTAAGACAAAAGAAGATAGAAAGAAAAGAGCTCACAAAACAAGATATTTTATGTAGAGAGTCTTGCACTGCCCTCATGTCAGTCCTGAGAAGGCTTATATGTTGTACTGAGGGCCGCTCCGTGCTATGATACAGAGAGACGGCCGCACCAGGCGGAACCTTAAGGGGGTAGCATGAGCAGCGAAATTAAAATACAATTTAAAACATTTCGGGGGCGGAGTTTCGAAGACATGCATCATACTGAGAAAATATACCGCTCGGTCCTGTTATACTGCTCTAGGAATAATTCCAAACTGAAATATTTCGTTTGTACGGAAATGATAGCTCCAGACACTCACTGTAAAAACGGAAAAGTAAGTTACAGGCTTTTGAACAAATGTTTTACCGATGCTAAATACGAAGTTTAGCCAAATACAAAGAAAAATGAAGAGTTTTAAAATAAACAAACTATGTATCGTTGGGGATCATCATTAAATAACAAAGATAGAGGTAGATTAGTCATGTATGTTCAGTATGAAAATGGCTAGAACAACTCAGTGATGGACAGCGGATGGGAAAAGAAAGCTTAGATAACTAAAAGCAACATGGAGAACAGATTTTGTTTTTTAAATGGTGGCTTGACACGGATTGAATTTTGTCCAGACAGAATGCTGGAAGTAACAAGAAGAAACAAGTTTTGAAATGAAGACATCAGGAAAAAAATAGGTCAACATCAGTACTGAACTACGTCAAGAAACAACAAATTAAATGGTTCTGCTCATAAGCAGATTATCAACAGCCCTCAAAGTGCAATGCAACTTCGATACAGTAGATACAGCGCAACAGGCTGTTCACGCAAAAGGTGGATCTCAAAGATAACATAGGCAGTGAAAAAAAAGGTTATAAAACGCACGCAAAAAAACCGTTCTAGAAATCTCTTCTTATCCTGACACTGTGAGGTAAAACATGAATAGAGAACAGAAAATTAAGACATTGGACACATTTAATAGAAAGGCGGTAGAACGGCAACAATGGAAACCTTTTGTAGAATTGTTATGTTTCAAACAGGACAAGAAGAAGTAGAAGATTTATGTGTCAAACAGGACAAGAAGAAGATGTATGTGTCAAACAGGACAAGAAGAAGTAGAAGATTTATGTGTCAAACAGGACAAGAAGAAGATTTATGTGTCAAACAGGACAAGAAGAAGTAGAAGTTTTATGTTTCAAACAGGACAAGAAGATTTATGTGTCAAACGGGATAAAAAGTTTTATGTGTCAAACAGGACAAGAAGATTATATAAATAAAAAAGAGACTTTTTAAACAAAACTAGCAAGATGTCGTCATGATAATTAAATTTTTTTTAAACATATTATTTACCAGATCAGTCTTCTTGCACTCCATTATCGAGATAAGAACTTCAGCTCCCAGCATGACGCCAGACTCCACCATATTCTGTAAGGTGATATTGTAGGCGGGGTTTTTAGGTTTCATATGTACTAAACTTTGTTGTTGTAGGTAGTGATGTTGTAGATGATGGTGATGTTGTAGATATTGATGTTGTAGATATTGATGTTGTAGATATTGATGTTGTAGATAGTGATGTTGTAGATGGTGGTGTTGTTGTAGATAGTAATGTTGTAGATAGTGATGTTGTAGATATTGATATTGTAGATGATGGTGATGTTGTAGATGGTGGTGATGTTGTAGATGGTGGTGATGTTGTAGATGGTGGTGTTGTAGATGTTGATGTTGTAGATGGTGGTGATGTTGTAGATGGTGGTGATGTTGTAGATGGTGATGTTGTAGATGGTGATGGTGATGGTGATGTTGTAGATGGCATTGTTGTAGATAATTGGGATGTTGTAGATGGTGTTGTTGTAGATGATGGTGATGTTGTAGATGGTGATGGTGATGATGATAATGTTTTAGACGGTGATAATGAAATTGTTGATGTGGAGGATGATGATAATGATATAGATGGTGATGACAGTGATGTTGTAGATGGGGATTATGTTGTAGGTAGAGATGTTGTAGATGATAATGTAGTAAATGGATGATGATAATGACGACCATGATGATGTTGGTGTAGAAGGTGACGATTAGATTGGATGATGATATTGAAGATGATGATGATGATAACAGTGACCATACTTTTGATCACGATGGTATTGACCACGATAACTGCAACTATAACGAAGATAAAGATTGGTATAAATCTAGTGAACTCCGCCAATGTCTGTGACTAAAGATTGGTATAAATCTAGTGAACTCCGCCAATGTCTGTGACTAAAGATTGGCATAAATCTAGTGAACTCCGCCAATGTCTGTGACTAAAGATTTGGCATAAATCTAGTGAACTCCGCCATTGTCTGTGACTAAAGACTGGCATAAATCTAATGAGCTCCGCCAATGTCTGTGACTAAAGATTGGCATAAATCTAGTGAACTCCGCCAATGTCTGTGACTAAAGATTGGCATAAATCTAGTGAACTCCGCCAATGTCTGTGACTAAAGATTGGCATCAATCTAGTGAACTCCGCCAATGTCTGTGACTAAAGACTGGCATAAATCTAGTGAACTCCGCCAATGTCTGTGACTAAAGACTGGCATAAATCTAATGAACTCCGTCAATGTCTGTGACTAAAGACTGGCATAAATCTAGTGAACTCCGCCAATGTCTGTGACTAAAGATTGGCATAAATCTAGTGAACTCCGCCAATGTCTGTGACTAAAGATTGGCATAAATCTAATGAACTCCGCCAATGTCTGTGACTAAAGACTGGCATAAATCTAGTGAACTCCGCCAATGTCTGTGACTAAAGATTGGCATAAATCTAGTGAACTCCGCCAATGTCTGTGACTAAAGATTGGCATAAATCTAGTGAACTCCGCCAATGTCTGTGACTAAAGACTGGCATAAATCTAGTGAACTCCGCCAATGTCTGTGACTAAAGACTGGCATAAATCTAGTGGACTCCGCCAATGTCTGTGACTAAAGACTGGCATAAATCTAATGAACTCCGCCAATGTCTGTGACTAAAGATTGGCATAAATCTAGTGAACTCCGCCAATGTCTGTGACTAAAGATTGGCATAAATCTAGTGAACTCCGCCAATGTCTGTGACTAAAGATTGGCATAAATCTAGTGGACTCCGCCAATGTCTGTGACTAAAGACTGGCATAAATCTAGTGAACTCCGCCAATGTCTGTGACTAAAGATTGGCATAAATCTAGTGAACTCCGCCAATGTCTGTGACTAAAGATTGGCATAAATCTAGTGAACTCCGCCAATGTCTGTGACTAAAGATTGGCATAAATCTAGTGGACTCCGCCAATGTCTGTGACTAAAGACTGGCATAAATCTAATGAACTCCGCCAATGTCTGTGACTAAAGATTGGCATAAATCTAGTGAACTCCGCCAATGTCTGTGACTAAAGATTGGCATAAATCTAGTGAACTCCGCCAATGTCTGTGACTAAAGACTGGCATAAATCTAGTGAACTCCGCCAATGTCTGTGACTAAAGACTGGCATAAATCTAGTGAACTCCGCCAATGTCTGTGACATAGAGGTTAGGTGATTGCATCTAGTTCTAAAGTTACTCAGTTCGCTCCCTCGTGGAGCTATCGAAATATTTTTCCAGACATCCCTGATCTCAGTGTAGATGAGATCGATTTCTTAATCCTATCGGAGATTGGCGATAAAATGTAGGTCCCGTGTTTAATTTGAACACAGGACCTACGTGTTATCTTTGGTCTCCGACATGACTAAAAAAAAAAAGTCAATTGTATGTCTTTACAGGACTTTGCGAATCAACCCCATCTTTTAACGCTGTTTGTGATTATTCTAGGCATTATTACGTTCAGTAGCTTGCCATTGCTTTCTGAACCGGTTGTGCCATCGTCCTTTTGCTAAAATCCATGCGAAACAATTTACAACCAAACTGTCCGCAGCGTTGTTCGAACTCAGAACGTCGGGTTTAATAGACCGAGTCACTATCCCTTAGGCCACAGACGCCACCCTCCGATATGACTATAAACTCGATATCACCTACACTGAGATAAGGGATCTCTGTGAAAATATTTCGATAGCTCCACGAGGAAGCGAACTTGGTACATTTGGGACGAGAGACGAGAATCTAGCCTCTAAGCCACAGAAACCCCCAAATACATCCACTTCTCATTCCTACCTTTGTTTCTCTTGGAACCTGTTCTTTAATAGTCCCATCCATGTTAATTTGCTGAATTAGCCAATGAAACCCGTCATTTATCAGTTGCTCTTTATCTACAAACACTAACGATTGTGCATGGCATAACGTCTTCAATACAAATGCTGTTAACCTGTTGAGGAAACAATAAATATTACGTTCATCAAGCACTAACGATTGTGCATGGCATAACGTCTTCAATACAAATGCTGTTAACCTGTTGAGGAAAGAACAAACATTGCGTTCATCAAGCAAATCTTCTTCTTCTGCGTTCTCACTAGATTGGGATTTCGGATTCTCTAATAAAGGCAGCCGTCTGCCTCAGATTATCAGCCACTCCATACAGTTTATCTTGGACGCTAGTGTAAGTGGGCCACCTCTTTCTTCTCAAGTCTGCATACTCGGTGCAGTTCTGTAGGATATAATTCCTATGATTTCTGCTTCCCCGTTTGCACCGACCTCTTCCTGCAGTAAGTTTTGGTCACCCTCGTGATGGTAGGTCTGACATTCTTAGTGCATGGCTAAATCTCTGAGGCAGATTGGTGACCGTGGAATCCGTTATCCCATTCCTCATTGTGAAGGGTCGTTGCACCATGTACCTTACGGCCTGGTGCATCCGTTTTCTGCAAGCATTTGTTTCGGGTTAGCATTCCCTACATCAAGCAGATGAAATAAATGAACTATTTACTTCTTGTTTTACTTCACATATTTTGACTCTATAATTAACGTCTTGTTTTACTTCACATATTTTGACTCTATAATTAACGTCTTGTTTTACTTCACATATTTTGAATATCTTGACTCTATAATTAACGTCTTGTTTTACTTCACATATTTTGACTCTATAATTAACGTCTTGTTTTACTTCACATATTTTGACTATAATTAACGTCTTGTTTTACTTCACATATTTTGAATATCTTGACTCTATAATTAACTTCTTCTTTTACTTCACATATTTTGAATATCTTGACTCTATAATTAACTTCTTCTTGTTTTACTTTTCATCGACCGCTCCATATCGACCACTTATTAAACCACTCTGTGTGATTTCTATGTCATCCGTGCCTAAGAGCGATTGTAGGTTGTAACAGTTATGCGCCAACAAGTAGGTCAGCACATCCGATTTCTGCAACGCTTTTTGTTTACTAGGGTAGCTTCCCTAGGCCCCTACCTCAGTCGCCTCTTAAAAAAGCTGTGTAGGTCGCAGTGTTGATATTCTTTGCTTCCATTGAGGACCCCGGCAACATACAGATGTATAATTAACAACTATGGAGATTGTAGGAAAGAAGTTAGAAGAAGAATAGCAATAGATTTACAGAGAGTGGTCAGCATGAAGAAACTATGGCACGACACAAGCAAAGAAATAACAGTAATACTTCTGAGAACATGCATATTCCCTGTGGCAACATATGGATGTGAATCGTGGACCATAACACAAACATTAAAGATCAAAATTGAAGCTTTTGAAACTATGTGTTACAGAAAAGTTTTTAGAACATCCTGGACAGAGAAGAGAAAAATGCAAAGACATTCTACAAGACCAGCATATTGAGAAGCATTGACTCATAAATAATATCATGCCCCAGAAGATGAAGTATTTTGGCCACGTTAAACGTCACAGTGGTTTGGAGAAAACGGTAATGGAATGCATGGTTCCTGTAGTACGAGGCAGGGGACGATCAAGACGAAGGTGGCAGCAGGACATCAAAGAAACATTTAACATGACGCTGGAAGAGATGGGAGAACTTCCAAAAGATAGTCTCAAGTAGAAATTCAAGAGGGCTATGATGAAAGTGACGTTCTGCAAGGGACATGTTACTACTTGAATGTAGAAATTCAAGAGGGCTATGATGAAAGTGACGTTCTGCAAGGGACATGTTACTACTTGAATGTAGAAATTCAGGAAGGCTGTGATGAAAGTGACGTTCTGCAAGGGACATGTTACTACTTGAATGTAGAAATTCAAGAGGGCTATGATGAAAACGACGTTCTGCAAGGGACATGTTACTACTTGACTTTTCCCTGATGATCAGTGACTGATAAACAACCATTTTCGTCTTTACAGGCGGTCAACTGACAAAGTGTTTTACTGTAACTTCACAGTTTGTGTGTGTTGTATGCAAGGGAGTTTGTGTCCTCTTCATTTATGCCTAGCCTGGTCCGCTGATATAGGGAATGTGCCTTGCCCATTTTGCACAAACCCCCTCTCTGCCCTACTGTTTCATCCAAAGGAATAACAAAGTCCATACATTTGGAATCAAGCAGGGTTTGCAGAGGATGCCAGAAGATAGAATTGAATACACATATAACCATCAACTGACTTACGGGTCCCTCCCACCGGATTTGTGGTCACGGTTTACTCCTCTATGCATCTGTTTTGCCTTTCGGCGTCAGGTCGCAAAAAGAGACACCTGAAGCGAGCCTTCTTATGCGCTTTGTGCAATGTGGAATTTAGTGCCTTGGATAATCCGTCGATCCATCGTTTATATGGTCGCCCTATGGGTCTGTTGCCGTTGTATTTGAGTGCTATTGCTATCTGTGGGAGACTGTCCTGTGGTAACTTTGATGGGTATCCGAACAATTTAACCTGTTGTTTCTTAATATATTGTAGCACCGGCGAGGATCTCACTTTTCTCATGATCTCGTCGTTTCTGATCTTGTTATATAAATTATGACATGAAAATCAATCAAACTAAAACCGAAATAATGAATATGGGAAGAAAACATAATAAACGAAACATCCATGTCAATGACACTACAATCAACCAAGTGCATGAATTCAAATACTTAAGGAAGCATATTCACAGAAGATGGAAGACTAGACAAAGAGACTATAGCGTGCAAAAAGCAAATGATGTGACCTACCAGCTAGCTCCATTGTTAAGGCACCAAAACATCTCACTAATAGCTAAGCAACAAATGATCACCAGCATGTCCATGCCTAATCTATTTAACCAGTGTCAAACATGGACAATGAGCAAATCACAGAATACTATATTTTGAGAATACTGCACGTTGCTATAGAAGAGTGCTTAGAATATCATAGACAGAAAAAAAGAACAAATGCTACAGAAGAGTATTTAGAATATCATGAGCAGAGAAAAGAACAAATGCTACAGAAGATTACTTAGAATATCATGGACAGAGAAAAGAACAAATGCTACAGAAGAGTACTTAGAATATCATGAACAGAGAAAAGAACAAATGCTACAGAAGAGTACTTAGAATATCATGGACAGAGAAAAGAACAAATGCTACAGAAGAGTACTTAGAATATCATGGACAGAGAAAAGGAACAAATTATTCTGTTCTGCAGCAGCTTTATATTAAAAAGATTTGGCTATTAAAGAACATAAAATCAAGAAAAATGAAATATTTTGGACACATCAAACGACATGAGTGCCTAGAGAAGATAATTTTATAGGAATTGTGCCTGGAAGAAGAATGAGAGGAAGATCTAGAAGACGATGGGTGCAAGATGTCATTGACGATCTGAAAATGACTGCTGATGACGCGTCAACTTGCACAGAACAGAGAGTTTTTCAGGGCTGCTGTCAGGGCTGTGCCAGAAGGGACAAGCTACTTGATGATGATGATGATATGTTAATCTTAGCCAATAGCTGTTCAATTCTTACCAAGTTGAAGGTTTGGAATTTGCAATCAATACGTAACCATTGTTGTCATGTCTGTATTTTTGCAACCTTATAATTTCTGAAATAGAATATTAACAATGTTTAAACTTATATTCAAAAATATTATTAATCATGAGATTGGTTATTGTTTATTGGACTAACGTCATAAAACTCCTGGAAGACCCATAGGTTCACAGTTTCAACCAGCACACATCAAATGGTATGTATACTGATGTTTTCTGTAGCTCCTTGCTGGTTAAACAAACTCCATACTCTGCCCTTCAGACATCAAGCTCTACTTATTGTTCATTTGAGGATCATCTCGCTGGTTAAACAAACTCCATACTCTGTCCTTTGGACATCAATCACTGGTTAAACAAACTCCATACTCTGTCTTTTAGACATCAAGTTCTACTTATTGTTCATTTGAGGATCATCTCGCTGGTTAAACAAACTCCATACTCTGTCCTTTAGACATCAAGTTCTGCTTATTGTTCATTTGAGGATCGTCTTCATCGCACATCAGTAAAAAAAAGTAAAGGAACCCTTTCATACCTTGTGGTATATAGGGCAATACAGTGTTAGGCATGTATTTTTAATTGACCGTCGGCACACGATGGGTGATGTGGTCAGCATCACGCCGGCCTCCTTTACTTTCCCAGAGCATGTCTGGTACCCAGTTGAGGCTGGGTCGACCTGAGAGCCGTCGTGGTCAGGAAAAATTCCACACCCACTGCGGGAGTTGAACCCGGACCACCAGCCTTGAGAAGCGAGTTCACTAACAACTACGCTACCGCAGCTCTCATCGCACATTAGACATGTCTATAATTGCTCTGATCTCCTCCCAAGAGTGTATTTCAGTGTGTTTAGGCTAACAACTATCGTTCTATATTGGTTGATGTATGGTATCTACTGGGGTCTATATGGCGTAGAGGTTAGGTGCTCGCCTTTTGTTTCAAAGGTACTCGGTTCGTTCCATTGTGGAGCCATCGGGATATGTTTCCAGAGACCCCTGAGATCTCAAAGTAGGTGAGATCGAGTTTCTAGTCCTGTCGGAGACGGACGATAAAACGTTGGTCCCGTGTTCAAGTTGAGCATGTAAAAGAACACGTGACAGTTACAAATAGAGAAGAGCAGGCTGGGAAGGCGCTGCCCAGGCAAAATTAATTAAATATATTAATAAATAAAATTCCAACAGAATATTTTCATCATCTTCTAAATTACATTGGGTATCCTCGCCGATGCTACGGAGTTCGTGCACTGCCACTGAGATCTGCCTGTGTAAGAAATAGATATGAGCACACATGGTTACTCATCAAAGTGCAATGATGACGGTCCTATCAATCAATCAATCTATCTACTAGGGTGTCTCTCATGGTTTTCCCGTCTTGCCGCACCTATCGGTATGCATAACTTGCGCAACCGAGATATAGAGAATACCCTTTATCTCTGCATCTAGGGAGTCTCTGTGGCTGAGTGGTTAAGTCCTTTGCCTTGTGAGTCGAAGGTCGTGGGTTCGAATCCGGACCGCGGCCTTCTATTCACGAGTGCAGTTTTCCAGGGACCCTAGGATTGTTACTGGAGCTACTGGAGTGCCGTTTCTGTGGAGAGGGACCGAGCCATATGGGGTCAAACCCGGTGCAATGAAGTCAATCCTTCGGCTTTAAACCCCATTAAACCCTTTATCTTCTTAGTTGAAATCTTGCGAGCGTATGTTGTCTCTTAGAGCATTGATGTTGTCGCTAATAATTTATGTCGATGTTTTTAATTCTACTTATACAACGAGTAACTCTAAACTCCTTATATCACTGGATCGCTTCAACATCTATTTCAATGTCTACCTCATATGAGCTACCATTTACCAAAGCCAGAATAGACAAAGTCACTAACATCAGCATAAGAAAGTTGGGACAGAATCTTGTTTAAATTACATTGAGAAATAAAGAACGAAAGAGTTGAGACACTTAATAAGAATGCAACCAAACTTCACTGTATATAGACATTTCTACAAGAGAACTAGGAAAGAGAATGAGAGAAAGACCACAAAAATGATGGTTAGATGGTATTGCAGAACCTAGTCAGAAAGCAAATATAACTATCAGCCAAGCTACTAGAACAGTGCATGACAATAACAGAAAACCTCGATACTGGACAACAACCCGGTAACAGTGTGACGATAAAAGACGAAGAAGAATATATCCAATCAGCTCCAGTCGGTGCCACGGAGTGTGTGCACTGCTGGCGGTTCCTCCAGCACATCAAAAACGTTTTAAAAAAATACAATAAGATACGATTAATTGATTAATATGACTATCATCATTGCACTTCGGTGAGTAACCATGTGTTCTCCGTTCTTTTTCTTACACAGGACGATCTCAACGACAGTGCATGAACTCAGTAGCACCAGCGAGGGTTCCCCGTGTAACTTGGAAGATAATAAGAAAATATTTTCGCAAGATAAAATAATATAAGTATGAACTCACCTCGCAAGACAAACTTCTGACCCTTAGCTTTGACATTGTCATCCAGAAGATCAAAATTGGTAGCAGAAATCAGGGCATGTACTGTAGGAGCAAGGTCACCAAGTATTTCTTCCACGTAGGTCAGGGGCGTGTCTATTAGTTTCCTGGACTCCACTACAGCGTGCGTGATAATGTCGCCCATAAGGTCACCTGAAAAAGAAGAAAACATGGACACGCATGAATAACTCTTGTTTAGCCAGGTGTGTCCTTGATTGAGTTGACTGAATTATTGATCGATTGATTGACAGAATGACTAATCGATTGATTGGTCATTGGTTATTGGCTACTAAACTGACGTCATTTCGCTCCGGGCAGACCCATAGGTTCTCATTCTTCCCCAACAGATATCGAAGAGTATGCGTACTGATGGTTCCCGTGGCTCGCTGGTTAAACACACTCCTCACTCTGCCCCCCAGGCATCTAGTTCTACTTGTACAACTGCTAATTCCAAGCTGCATAAATCGCTGGATCGATTCAACATCTATTTTAGTGAGTGATTGTTTTATGGGACGATACCATTCACTACTTTCTTGCAAACAATGCCCCGACTCAAACGGGCAGAAGTATGGACAGAGCCTATATCATCAATGCGGTACGCTCTCAATTATGTGACATGGGCAAGTCTCAGACACTGGAACGAGTTCGAGAATTAGGCGTTAAGTGTGGACATGCCAGACAGTGTTGTCTTCGTGGCAGATAGAGAAGATATAGTAATCAACTTCTCATGGGTACGGTGAGCAAATAGGATGGCTGCTGCAGCGGAGGACAGAGCATGCATAGGAATGCCCAATGTACCGTGACGTCGATCGCATAACATAACATAACGTATGTGAGTAACCATATGTGCTCAGATCTCTTTCTTACACAGAAACACCTCAGAGGCAGATAACGAATTTCTTAGAACCAGCAAAAGTCCCTGAAGTTGTTTTGGATATGGTGAAATATTTTGTGGGAATTTTCTTTCAATCTTTAAAATTCATTAGAAGATGTTTCTGTGTAAGAACAAGATTAGAGCACACACATTGTTATTCATTAAATTGTAATGATGATTGTCCTATTAATAAGTCAATCAATCACTCAATCAGTCAATTGATCGGTCAATCAGTCATTTAGTAAAACAATTAGTCAATCTATCAGTTAAACAATTAGTACGTCAATCAAACAATCAGTGAGTTACTCAAACAAACAATCGGTGATGTAATCAATCAATCAGTCAATCAAACAGTCAATCCATCACGCAACAATCAGTCAGGTAATCAATCGATCAGTCAATCAATCAGTCAACATATCACGAAATCAGACAATTGATCGATCAATTAATCGATCTATCAGTCAAACAATCGGACAATCAATTTATCAGTGAATTAATTTGACAATCTACTAGTCATTAAGTTCACCAATCAATCAATCAAGAAGTCAATTAATTGTTTAATCAATTAGTTAGTCAATCAGTCAGTGAGTTAATAAATCGATCAGACCATTGATCAATCAATCAATCAATCGGTCAATAAATAACTAAATAAATTAGTAAATCAAGCTCTAGAAATTTGGAAGCTTCGATAGACATTATTCCCTCATACTGCAACTGTACTAATAATAATAATAGCCGTCCATCGCAAGCGATGATGACAACAGTCTCAGACGTGTGCTGTTGCACCTCTCTGGTGTGTGCGGAGGTGACTGTAGAGTCCAATCCTAGAACACAATCCCCTGCCACAGGTGGGGCGTACATGATCAAGGTTAGGCATGCGGAGGTTGTATGGTCTGTCTTTTCGCGCAGCTCGTTTTCTCTGTGATTCAACGGCACGACGATTCTCAGCTATGCGAATTCCTCTTGTGTTGTTACAGCGCCACATTTGGCGATCTTGCGCAAAGGATTTCCAGCACATGGTGTCTATATCGAAACATTTCAGAGACCCTTTAAGAGTGTCTTTAAAGCATTTGTTCTACCTATTTACTACTAACTGATGGATCAGCGACTTATGTATTGAAAGGTCGTCAATGTTACAAGACGGGATAGATTAAAGGTCATCAATGTTACAAGACGGGATAGATTAAAGGTCGTCAATGTTACAAGACGGGATAGATTAAAGGTCGTCAATGTTACAAGACGGGATAGATTAAAGGTCGTCAATGTTACAAGACGGGATAGATGAAAGGTCGTCAATGTTACAAGACGGGATAGATTAAAGGTCGTCAATGTTACAAGACGGGATAGATGAAAGGTCGTCAATGTTACAAGACGGGATAGTTGAAAGGTCGTCAATGTTACAAGACGGGATAGATTAAAGGTCGTCAATGTTACAAGATGGGATAGATTAAAGGTCGTCAATGTTACAAGATGGGATAGATTAAAGGTCGTCAATGTTACAAGACGGGATAGATTAAAGGTCGTCAATGTTACAAGACGGGATAGATTAAAGGTCGTCAATGTTACAAGACAGGATAGATTAAGAAATGAGAACATTAGAAATGTCGTCAATGTTACAAGACGGAATAGATTGAGAAATGAGAACATTATAAATGTCGTCAATGTTACAAGACGGGATAGATTGAGAAATGAGAACATTAGAAATGTTGTCAATGTTACAAGATGGGATAGATTGAGAAATGAGAACATTAGAAATGTTGTCAATGTTACAAGACGGGATAGATTGAGAAATGAGAACATTAGAAATGTTGTCAATGTTACAAGATGGGATAGATTGAGAAATGTGAACATTAGAAATGTTGTCAATGTTACAAGATGGGATAGATTGAGAAATGAGAACATTAGAAATATCGTCAATGTTACAAGACGGGATAGATTGAGAAATGAGAACATTAGAAATGTTGTCAATGTTACAAGATGGGATAGATTGAGAAATGTGAACATTAGAAATGTTGTCAATGTTACAAGATGGGATAGATTAAGAAATGAGAACATTAGAAATGTCGTCAATGTTACAAGATGTGATAGATTGAGAAATGAGAACATTAGAAATGTCGTCAATGTTACAAGATGGGATAGATTGAGAAATGAGAACATTAGAAATGTCGTCAATGTTACAAGACGGGATAGATTAAGAAATGAGAACATTAGAAATGTCGTCAATGTTACAAGATGGGATAGATTGAGAAATGAGAACATTAGAAATGTCGATGGAATCACACCATGCATCCAGCTTACTGAAAAAAGTTAAATCATGGGATATCCTTCAAAGGACGTAACCCTCCGTTCTTGTGTTGCCGGGGATTGCAAGGGGAGCAAAGAATAGTAAGACTGCAACCTACAAGTCATGTTGTAAAATGCGACTGAGGTAGGGGCCGAGGAAGCTACCTAGTAAATAAAATACGTTGCAGAAATCTCTGGTCTACTTGTGGGCGCATAATCGACACAGCGTACAATCGCTCTAAGGCTCAGATCGCCTACACATCGCAAAGAGTGGCTTAACAAGTGGTCGATATGGAGCGTTCGATGAAGAAGAAGAAGATAGAACGTCGCCATCAACCACAGTTAACGAGTCGTTGATTTTCTTATAGGCACCACTTATACGTTCAGTAGTTTGCCATTGCTTTCTGAACGGTGAGGTCTATTTTTGACTTACTGATTCCACTTATTCCTCTCCGCTCCTTTTGGAGCATAGGGCTTCAACAGTTGTTCACCACTTTTCTGTGCCTCTTGTTGTTTTCTTTATGTTATCTCAGGATAGACGAGCCCCCTTCACTTCATCAATAAGATTTCGTTTTCAGGTCTGTATAGGACGTCTCTTTTTCCTTCACCGTCATCATCATCACCACCACCACGACCACTTTCATCAGCACCATCATTATCATCATCATTACCACCATCATTATCATCATCATTACCACCATCATTATCATCATCATTACCACCATCATGGGCATCACCACCACCTACATTACCACCACAGTCACCCCCCTCACCACCAACATCATCACCCCAATCATCATTACATACATCCTCACCACCACAACCACGATCATCATCATCAACACCCCTATATCCGCTCCCCTCGCTCCCCACCACCATCATCATCACCCACACCACCACCATCTTTCATCATCACCACTATCATCAGAATCATCCAGTCCAGTGGCGGCTCGTGGTCATTTTTCTTGGTGGGGACCCAAAAACAATTTTAAATCATGGTTTTGGAGTATTTACTATTATTTGTCTATTCCGGGAAGTTATTTCCCCTTTCGGCCCTTAATGACGAGCCGCCCCTGATCCAGTCTATAGCCAGCAGCAACAACCAGCATCTTCTAGAGTCTACCAATTATCGAAATAATAAACACAAAAGCTTACCAAATGCCGATATCTTGCAGGATTCTGTACCTTTGATCACGTTGCTAGGCAGTGACAGATCAATAGATGTTGTTTGTGTCTTCCTCTCCACGTCAATCACATCTTTGAAAAAAAAATATATGTTATTCGTGGATAAGAAGTTGTAAGTGGTTCCCCCAATTAATAAGAATGCAATCAAATTTACGGTATACAGAATCCTCTACAACAGAACATCAGGAAAGACAGAGTCACTAACATCAGGAAAGACAGAGTCACTAACATCAGGAAAGACAGAGTCACTAACATCAGGAAAGACAGAGTCACTAACATCAGGAAAGACAGTCACTAACATCAGCATAAGAAAGAAAGTTGGAACAGAACTTTGTTTGAATTACATTGAGAAACAAAGAATGAAGTAGTTCAGCCACTTAATAAGAATGCAACCAACCTCTACGGTATACAGAATCTTCTACAACAGAACATCAGGAAAGAAGGAGATAGGAACACCACGAAAAAAGATGTTTAGATAGCATAGCAGAATTCTATCAAAAAGCAAAAATAACTATCACTCAAGCCACTAGAGCAGCGTTTCTTAAAGTGGGCGCTACCGTTCCCTGTGGGCGCTGAAGCCTTCCAGGGGGCGATGGTGGGTTCAGAAGCATTTGGGGGGAGTGTGTTTCTTGATTTTGCTATTGAATAATCATTAAAAATTTGAATTCTGCATTTTAATTCATCTTATGCCCGTCTTACATCATCCCTTTTTACATCGATTTTCTATTTCATGTATATAGTCATTTGAAAATTGATCATGTATGACAGAAATATATATCAATTTTCTATGTCAAAGTGAAAATAGAGCATGTATAGAACATATGTGTGTGGGAGGGGGCGTTGGCAAACTGTTATAATGGGAAGGGGGACGTTACAAAGTTTACGTCGTGAAAAGTGGGCGGTGGACCGAAAAGTCTGGAATCTATGCACTAGAGCAACGCAAGACAAACACAGAAAACCACGACACTGGACAAAACCACGGTAGCAGTGTGACAAAATAAGAAAGTAAAGAAGAAGAATAAGAACCCTAGGTGAAGCACCGAAGCCAATGAATAGTGTAAATAAATAGACAGTAAAACAAATATTTAAGGCTTCCGGAAAGAAACCATAACCAGTTACAGAATTCGAACCACAAACCTTATTTCTCTCGGCGCCATTACTTAACCCTGCAGACGAGCGGGGTTTTGTTTCAGAACATAACAGGAGATCAGGAATTCATCATCAAAGTGCGTATCCTTTATAGCACGTTGCTCTCTTTGCAGCGCATATGAAATTCAATCTGTCTCTAGCCAGTTCACCCACTTCGTCGATGGTTATATTCATGGTTTCTTTCATATCTTGTAGCCATCTTCTTCTTGGTCTGTCTCTGCCTCTGCGTCCTGGGACCCTGCCCTCTAATATTGTTTTTTCCAGGCCAGACGATCAGGAATTACTGAAGACTAAGCCGATCGCAACCTGTGGGAAACTAACAGAGAACTTGGAGAGATAGACCAGCACCGTATACCTCTACATGACAGAGAAGTTCTACATCAAAGAGAAGTTCTACATCACAGAGAAGTTCTACATCACAGAGAAGTTTTACATCACAGAGAAGTTCTACATCACAGAGAAGTTATATATCACAGAGAAGATCTACATCACAGAGAAGTTCTACATCACAGAGAAGTTCTACATTACAGAGAAGTTTTATATCACAGAGAAGTTCTATATCACAGAGATGTTCTATATCACAGAGAAGTTCTATATCACAGAGATGTTCTATATCACAGAGAAGTTCTACATCACAGAGAAGTTCTACATCACAGAGAAGTTCTATATCACAGAGAAGTTCTATATCACAGAGAAGTTCTACATCACAGAGAAGTTCTATATCACAGAGAAGTTCTACATCACAGAGATGTTCTATATCACAGAGAAGTTCTACATCACAGAGAAGTTCTACATCACAGAGAAGTTCTATATCACAGAGAAGTTCTATATCACAGAGAAGTTCTACATCACAGAGAAGTTCTACATCACAGAGAAGTTCTATATCACAGAGAAGTTCTATATCACAGAGAAGTTCTACATCACAGAGAAGTTCTATATCACAGAGAAGTTCTATATCACAGAGAAGTTCTATATCACAGAGAAGTTCTGGCACACAGGAAAGAAATATAAGAGGAAGAGAATGATAATTTATAAAAATAAGAGGAAGAAGAGGAAGGAGAAGAGGAAGGAGAAGAAAAATAGAGGAAGAGAAAGGAAGAATAAGAAGGAGAAGAGGAAGAAGAAGCACAATAGGGAAAGATGAGAAAAGAGGAAGAATAAGAAGGAGAAGAGAAAAAAAGAAAAATTGAGAAAGGAAGAGAAAAAGAAGACAAAAAAATGAAAAGAAGAAAATTTGTAGTAGAAGAAAAAAGAATGAGAAGAAGAGTTTGAGGAAGAAGAAGAGAAAGAAGAAAGAAATGAAGACAAGAAATTAGGAAAGAAATATTGAAAAAATAATATTAAGAAAATTAAAAAAGATGAAGCTTGCAAGAAGAAGAAACAATAGAAAAGAAACAATTACAAACAGCTAAAATAACAAACAGTTTTATAAAGTGTAGATAAAAAATAAAGAAAAACTTGGAGAAATCTTACTGCTAACTGTAGCTGAATCACACAAGATTGTTCTGTTCTTCTTGGATGGAGAGAAAGTTGCATGTTTTCCTTCTGGATCCAAGACGAAAGTAATAGATTTCCTCACTCTCTGACCCTCGGCCTAAAGAAAAGAGAATATTAAAATAGAACGTTAATATTTGCACTCCGTAATTTGTTGTTGTACCTTCAGACACACTAACATTGCAATGTATGCCGAATTAGCAAGTGTATCGGCTTTGCGCCATTTTAAAAGATACTGGGAGCCGGTATATCGACTCGAAAGGGCGAAGAGGTTAAGAAACAGATAGAGAGTTAACAACTGGGGAATAACATAGGAAAATAGAGAGAAAAGCAGATAGTTGAGAAACAGATAGAGAGTTAACAACTGGGGAATAACAGAAAAATAGAGAGCAAAGCAGATAGTTGAGAAACATAGAGAGTTAACAACTGGGGAATAACAGAAAAATAGAGAGCAAAGCAGATAGTTAAGAAACAGATAGAGAGTTAACAACTGGGGAAAACATAGAAAAATAGAGAGCAAAGCAGATAGTTGAGAAACATAGAGAGTTAACAACTGGGGAATAACAGAAAAATAGAGAGCAAAGCAGATAGTTGAGAAACAGATAGAGAGTTAACTACTGGGGAAAACATAGAAAAATAGAGAGCAAAGCAGATAGTTGAGAAACAGATAGAGAGTTAACTACTGGGGAAAACATAGAAAAATAGAGAGCAAAGCAGATAGTTGAGAAACATATAGAGAGTTAACAATCTATTGTCTATTGTCTTCCCAGGTAGAGGCTGTCCACTCTTGCCGTTAAGTGTAGGGATGGGAACTTTAATTTGCGTTCTAGGGCCAGATGAGTCTCCCTTGTTGTGTTATATCCCTGTTTATGTAGTGTGGTCTTGATATTGTCTATCCATCTTTTTCTTGGTTTTTCCTTAGCTCTAGTACCCGATCTCTTTTTATTGTATGCTGTTATTATTAGTTGGTTGTATTTCATTCTCACTAAATGTCCAAACCACTGCATTTGTTGTCTTTCGATATATTCGGTTCATGAAGTTATGCCCACTCTGCTTCTGATGTCCTCATTTTGTAGTCTATCTTTCCTGGTGACCCCCACTGCCTTCCTCAAGCGTTTCATTTCACTCGTAGTGAGCTTTCTGTGGTGTGTTGCTGTAAGAGACCAAGTTTGGCACTGGTAACAAAGTATTGGTAGGAAAATACTTTTTATCATTTGTCTTTTCACTTTCATCTTGATCTGTGGGTGTTGTAGTAATGGTGCCAGATGGTAGGTCATTGCATTTGCTTTTTGACACCGTGTCTCTATTTCTCTATCTAGTTTTCCGTCCTCTGTAAAAATGCTGCCTAAATATTTGAATTCGGAAAATTGCTTTACTCTGGTGTTATCTATTTGTATGTTTGCTTGGCTGGGTGTTCTGCTGATTTTCATGGTTTCTGTCTTTTGTTTGTTGGTTTTCATGTTGTACTTTCTACATGCTATTAGCAATGAATTCATGTGATGTTGTAGTTGATCTTCGTCTTCATAGACTAGACATTGGTCGTCTGCAGAAAGTAATTCGTTGATTTGGTTATTTAATTGGTCGTAGTGATCATTGTCTATGTCAATAAGGTCTTTTTCGCACTGTTCCTCTTTCACTATTCTGTCTATATATATATATATGTTGAAGAGAAGAAGTGAGAGCACACAACCCTGTCTTACTCCTGATTTTGTTTCGAAAGATGTCTGTTATTCCGTCTGTTGTTCTTACCACACTGTGGATATTTGAGTTAACATCTGGGCAAAAAAACATAGAAAAATAGAGAGAAAAGCAGATAGTTAACCCGTAGTCCTTCAGCGTTCTTCGTCTTCTTCCTCCTCAGTAATCTTTAGTCATGCACTTAGTTTACTGTGGACCACAAACTGGGCAGTCAGCTTCATGTCTGACCTCCTGACGTTCAATTACATTAAATTAATTGACTCATTCTGTATTAACTACCGCAGAGTGCGTCAAGATTCTCTATTAAAATAATCCAACTGCCGCACACTACGTCAACAATTGTTTAATGTAAAATTAGTGCTAAATATATATCAACTCATCATGGTTCTATTTCTGGTTTTTATCTTCAGCAAAGCTCTCTATTTCTACATCGTGGTCTGATCGAGAGTTTGGTAAAAATTGTTCATAGGATGAAATTTATATATTTTCCCAGTTGGAAATTGTCAGAATAAAAGCTGAGACACATTGTGTTTTTCAACTCGGTAGTGAATGTTTTCCGATCCGAGGGTTTATTCCCTCGCATAGAGTTTATTCCCTCGCATTCCCTCACAACTACATAGATAACCGAAGCGGCCAGCAGGAGTATTCCCGTATTCATCTACTGAAAGGATAAAAAGTGGCCCGCGGGTGTATTTCCGTATTCATCTACGAAAATTATAAAAAGCGGCCCGCGGCAGTAGTCTCATTACATTAATACTTACCACAACGTAGAGCTTTTTTTCTACGATGTCTTTTTCTTGTATACTCTGTAGATTCACTCTTACTCTAAGATCTCCAATACGCAGGGGGATTACCTGAGTCATTGAAAACAAACTGGAAATGAATATGGGAAACTGGAAAACACACTAAAAATACGAATGGTGACAAAGTAACAGTTTAAATATGAAAATAAATGGAGAATACAGAGGCGAGACTTAAATATAAATACGTAGGGTGCAGGAAAGAGGTTTTCAAATGGAAAAAATATCTTGAAATGAAAACGGCTTTGAAAAATAATGTGAACATTGGAAAATGATTGAGAACAATGGAAGAAAACTGGAAGATGATTGGGATACAGATCCTTACGTTGTTGTTGGAGTTACGGAGTTCGTGCTTTTGCAACACTAACGCTAATTCTGCCGAGAGGATGGCGACACGGGAAATCAGATGCAATGAAGTAAATCTTTCGTCTTTAGACTTTCTTACTTATATTGGTTACTGAACCGGCGTCATTGCACTCCAAGCAGACCCATTTGTGCTCAGTCTCCCCCAACATATATCGAAGGGTACACATACTGATGGTTCCCCTAGCTCGCTGGTTAAACACACTCCTCTCTTTGGCGCTCATGAATCAAGTCTACTTTTACAAACAACAACCAAGCAACAGATTATCGACATAATTTTCATGCCTACTGTGTGTTACTAGAGCAAAACATGGACAAGAGCGCAGTACAGTCGTACAAAATAACTACATATGAAATGTGATCCCCATGAAAAGTTACAAATAACACCAGAAAAGACAGTCCCCGACATCAGCAGAAGAAAGAAAGTTGGGGCAGAACCTTGCTTGAATTATATTGAGAAACAAAGAATGAAGTGGTTCGGCCATTTAATAAGAATGCAATCATACTCCACAGTATAAGACTCTTTTATAACAGAACATTTCTAAAAAAGAAGGCGATAGGAAGATCACGAAAAAGATGGTTAGATGACATAGCAGAATCCTGTCCAAAAGCAAAAATAATTATTACCCAAGCCACTAGAGCAGCTCAAAAATAAAAAATAAAACCACGATACTGCGCTACAACCCGGTAGCAGTGTGACAACACTAGAAAAACTCAAGACAAAAACAGAAAACCAAGATACTGCGCTACAACCCGGTAGCAGTGTGACAACACTAGAGAAACTCAAGACAAAAACAGAAAATCACGACACTGGGCTACAACCCGGTAGCAGTGAGACGACATTAGAAAAGCTCAAGGCAAAAACAGAAAACCACGACACTGGGCAACAACCCGGTAGCAGTGTAACAACACTAGAGCAGCTCAAGACAAAAACAGAAAATCACACGACACTGGGCAACAACCCGGTAGCAGTGTGACGACAAAAGAAGAAGAAGAACTTCAAACTCCGTAAATCGCTTGATAATTCAACATCTATTTATTATCTTCATCGAGCAGGCAGTCGTCAAGAGACCGAAGAACATACCCCGTATCCCTCTTCATACCTCCGACAATCAATTCTGTTGAAACAAATCTTTCCGTTCTCTCGTTGTCTCAAACACTCGCATGTTCATGACAGTAGATTCTAGTAAGTCTCTTCTCTTCCAGCATTTACTTCTTTGTAGAAGTGTTGGGGAGATGTATGTGTGTGTGTGTAGTGACCGTATGTGTGCATGTTCTAGTGGACTTTGTAAGCTGTTGTTCATTTTCTTAAGGCTGTTCTTAATGACATAGCACCATCTTTCTCTTGCTCTGTACTAATTATACTTTTTCAGTGTGGCTGTCTGTGGTAGTTGTATCGACTACCACTTTGTGTTCTTGTCAGGGTTAAAACCATTTAATCTGTTGTTCTTTTCTGAATTGCATGACTGATCTTCTTCTTATTTAGTAAGTCTCTGAATTGTATGACTGATCTTCTTCTCATTTAGTAAGTCTCTGAATTGCATGACTGATCTTCTTCTCATTTAGTAAGTCTCTGAATTGTATGACTGATCTTCTTCTCATTTAGTAAGTCTCTGAATTGTATGACTGATCTTCTTCTCATTTAGTAAGTCTCTGAATTGCATGACTGATCTTCTTCTCATTTAGTAAGTCTCTGAATTGCATGACTGATCTTCTTCTTATTTAGTAAGTCTCTGAATTGCATGACTGATCTTCTTCTTATTTAGTAAGTCTCTGAATTGCATGACTGATCTTCTTCTTATTTAGTAAGTCTCTGAATTGCATGACTGATCTTCTTCTTATTTAGTAAGTCTCTGAATTGCATGACTGATCTTCTTCTCATTTAGTAAGTCTCTGAATTGCATGACTGATCTTCTTCTCATTTAGTAAGTCTCTGAATTGCATGACTGATCTTCTTCTCATTTAGTAAGTCTCTGAATTGCATGACTGATCTTCTTCTCATTTAGTAAGTCTCTGAATTGCATGACTGATCTTCTTCTCATTTAGTAAGTCTCTGAATTGCATGACTGATCTTCTTCTCATTTAGTAAGTCTCTGAATTGCATGACTGATCTTCTTCTCATTTAGTAAGTCTCTGAATTGCATGACTGATCTTCTTCTCATTTAGTAAGTCTCTGAATTGCATGACTGATCTTCTTCTCATTTAGTAAGTCTCTGAATTGCATGACTGATCTTCTTCTCATTTAGTAAGTCTCTGAATTGCATGACTGATCTTCTTCTCATTTAGTAAGTCTCTGAATTGCATGACTGATCTTCTTCTCATTTAGTAAGTCTCTGAATTGCATGACTGATCTTCTTCTCATTTAGTAAGTCTCTGAATTGCATGACTGATCTTCTTCTCATTTAGTAAGTCTCTGAATTGCATGACTGATCTTCTTCTCATTTAGTAAGTCTCTGAATTGCATGACTGATCTTCTTCTCATTTAGTAAGTCTCTGAATTGCATGACTGATCTTCTTCTCATTTAGTAAGTCTCTGAATTGCATGACTGATCTTCTTCTCATTTAGTAAGTCTCTGAATTGCATGACTGATCTTCTTCTCATTTAGTAAGTCTCTGAATTGCATGACTGATCTTCTTCTCATTTAGTAAGTCTCTGAATTGCATGACTGATCTTCTTCTCATTTAGTAAGTCTCTGAATTGCATGACTGATCTTCTTCTCATTTAGTAAGTCTCTGAATTGCATGACTGATCTTCTTCTCATTTAGTAAGTCTCTGAATTGCATGACTGATCTTCTTCTCATTTAGTAAGTCTCTGAATTGCATGACTGATCTTCTTCTCATTTAGTAAGTCTCTGAATTGCATGACTGATCTTCTTCTCATTTAGTAAGTCTCTGAATTGCATGACTGATCTTCTTCTCATTTAGTAAGTCTCTGAATTGCATGACTGATCTTCTTCTCATTTAGTAAGTCTCTGAATTGCATGACTGATCTTCTTCTCATTTAGTAAGTCTCTGAATTGCATGACTGATCTTCTTCTCATTTAGTAAGTCTCTGAATTGCATGACTGATCTTCTTCTCATTTAGTAAGTCTCTGAATTGCATGACTGATCTTCTTCTCATTTAGTAAGTCTCTGAATTGCATGACTGATCTTCTTCTCATTTAGTAAGTCTCTGAATTGCATGACTGATCTTCTTCTCATTTAGTAAGTCTCTGAATTGCATGACTGATCTTCTTCTCATTTAGTAAGTCTCTGAATTGCATGACTGATCTTCTTCTCATTTAGTAAGTCTCTGAATTGCATGACTGATCTTCTTCTCATTTAGTAAGTCTCTGAATTGCATGACTGATCTTCTTCTCATTTAGTAAGTCTCTGAATTGCATGACTGATCTTCTTCTCATTTAGTAAGTCTCTGAATTGCATGACTGATCTTCTTCTCATTTAGTAAGTCTCTGAATTGCATGACTGATCTTCTTCTCATTTAGTAAGTCTCTGAATTGCATGACTGATCTTCTTCTCATTTAGTAAGTCTCTGAATTGCATGACTGATCTTCTTCTCATTTAGTAAGTCTCTGAATTGCATGACTGATCTTCTTCTCATTTAGTAAGTCTCTGAATTGCATGACTGATCTTCTTCTCATTTAGTAAGTCTCTGAATTGCATGACTGATCTTCTTCTCATTTAGTAAGTCTCTGAATTGCATGACTGATCTTCTTCTCATTTAGTAAGTCTCTGAATTGCATGACTGATCTTCTTTACATCTCAGATCAGTCATGCAATTCAGAGACTCATCTCAGGTTACATCTCAGAAAGAATAATGACAATCACAATACAGGAGAACGACATGGACACGACCTACATTCAAATTTACGCGCCGTGTAATAGTGCTGACAATATAGAAGAATGCGATGAATTTTATGACGTCATTAGCGATACTATAAATAGAATCAAATCAGGGGAGACTACTTTCTATTGGGTGATTTTAATGCACATTTAGGTTCTGATAGGACAGGAGTTGAGACATATCTAGGTCAATTCGGAGACAACACTAGTCAGAGAAATGGAAACGGCATAAGACTTCTGGAATTGTGTAACCAGCACGACCTAATTATTACCAACACACAATTTCAACACGGCAATCACACATTTATACTTGGTACAAATGGAACAACTTAGACTGCAAGAGCCAAATAGATTTCATTCTAGTCAAAAGATCAAAAGAAGGGCAGTGGTAGACGCTAGGCTATACCAAATTTATGCATAGACACGGACCACAAAGCGGTAGTTATGACTATCAGAACACACAAGAAGAGTACCAGAGGGCAACACACAACTACAAAAGAAATAATCAAAATCAATAAATTAACAGATGTCAACACACAAGAGTCATATCTACAAAGAGTCACAGATAATTTTGTTAAACTAACTGAAGAAAGCAAGTCAGTAGAAGAAGAATGGACAGTATTTAAGAGAACTTTATTAGAAGCAGCCAAAGAAACATGTGGAACAGCAAAATACAGAGGTACCCGACCAAAAGCACAACTTGGTGGAATGACGAAGTAAAACTAGCGGTAAAGGAGAAAAACACAGATACAACTTATGGGCAAAAACAAACATCAAAACGACCTCACTGAGTATAGAACAGCTAGAAAACAAGCCAAGGAGATAATAAAGAAGTCTAAAATACAAGCATGGCAAGATTATGGCGAAACATTAAATTCAGACTACAAAAATTCAACAAGACATTTTACAAGAAAATTAAAGCTATGCGGGAAAGACAAGAACAATATGACCCAACTGAAATTATTAACGATGAAAACGGCCAAGCTCTTAATGATCCAAAAATGATAATGAACAGATGGCGACAATACTTTAGTGAACTTCTCAACCTACAACAAGAGGACCAACTGAACACTCAAGAACTCACAGTAAATGTAACTTCAGAAGTAGAACCAAGCATAACACTATCAGAGATCAGAAATGCTGTAAATATGGCCCCACCTAATAAAACACCAGGCCCAGACAATATCCGGGCCGACCTAATCAAAGCAACTAAAGAGGTAGGAATCAGCTGGCTCCATAGACTATTCAACCAAGTCTGGATCACACAAGAAACACCAGAAGATTGGAGGAATGCTACAATTGTTCCCATCTGGAAGAAGAAAGGTAGCAAGAGGGACTGTACAAAGTATAGAGGCATAGCGCTACTGAGCCACACTGGGAAAATATTCTGCAAAATACTTGAGAAAAGGCTCCGCCACATCATCGAGCCACAGCTTAATGACTCCCAAATGGGATTCAGGAAGAACAAAAGCTGTACAGACGCAATATTCGCCCTCAGACAGTTAGTAGAAAGGACTATCGAATCCGACAAACATTTACACGTTGCATTTGTAGATCAGGAAAAAGCGTTCGACCGCGTAGATAGGCACAAGTTGTGGAAAATACTAACAACCTATGGGGTTAATGAACACCTAATCAACCTTTGCAAGAACATTTATACTGACAGCCAATGTACGATTAGAACAAATACAGGATTATCAGAAAAGTTTCACGTAGGGTCAGGAGTAAGACAAGGCTGCGTACTATCCCCGCTGCTATTCATCACGTACATTGACCACATTTGTAAAATAGCTAACACCAGCGAAGGAAACAACCTCGAGAACTCTTAAATGAATTTCTTTTGCAGACGATCAGGCAATCATATCAACAACAGAAGAACAGCTACAACAACACATCAACAGACTCCAGTTAGCATGTAACGAATACAACATGAGAATTAACATCGACAAAACAGAAGTAATGACATTCGCCAGAGAGGAAAACACCACCAACATCTCCATCGATAATCATCTACTAAATCAAGCAAAAGATTTCACATACCTGGGGAGCATTTTTCAGCAAATGGAAGAATAACTAATGAAATTCAACACAGATGCAACAAAGCAAATCAAATGATAGGCAAATGGCGCCAATTTTAAGATGCAAACACGTCACCATGAACACAAAAAGAGCAATGTTCAACACAATCTTTCTCCCACATTATGTTACCAGTGCCAAACCTGGACGCTGACAACAAACGATAGAAGAAAACTAGTCACAACAGAGATGAAGTGTCTACGCAGAATGCTGGGAGAAGAGACCGGTTGAGAAATGAAGACATCAGGAAAAAGTGGGTACAACATCAGTACTAGACTTCATCAAGAAACAACAAATTAAATGGTTCGGTCACGTAAGCAGATTACCATCAGACAGTGCACCCAAAGAGCAATGCTGCTCCGATACAATGGGTACAAAGCAAAAGGCCGGCCACGCAAAAAATGGACCTCAGAGATAACAGAGGCGACGAAAGAGACTATCTACGAAGC
Source organism: Arion vulgaris (assembly GCA_020796225.1). Taxonomy (NCBI): domain Eukaryota; kingdom Metazoa; phylum Mollusca; class Gastropoda; order Stylommatophora; family Arionidae; genus Arion; species Arion vulgaris. The sequence continues at coordinate 32,543,790 of CM036758.1, read as the reverse complement.
GCATACTAGGGCCCGTTTTAGAAATCTCTTCCTGACCTGACGCTGTGAGGCATACAGGATTCGAGAAAGAAAGAAAGAAAGATCTTCTTCTCATTTAGTAAGTCTCTGAATTGCATGACTGATCTTCTTCTCATTTAGTAAGTCTCTGAATTGCATGACTGATCTTCTTCTCATTTAGTAAGTCTCTGAATTGCATGACTGATCTTCTTCTCATTTAGTAAGTCTCTGAATTGCATGACTGATCTTCTTCTCATTTAGTAAGTCTCTGAATTGCATGACTGATCTTCTTCTCATTTAGTAAGTCTATGAATTGCATGACTGATCTTCTTCTCATTTAGTAAGTCTCTGAATTGCATGACTGATCTTCTTCTCATTTAGTAAGTCTCTGAATTGCATGACTGATCTTCTTCTCATTTAGTAAGTCTCTGAATTGCATGACTGATCTTCTTCTCATTTAGTAAGTCTCTGAATTGCATGACTGATCTTCTTCTCATTTAGTAAGTCTCTGAATTGCATGACTGATCTTCTTCTCATTTAGTAAGTCTCTGAATTGCATGACTGATCTTCTTCTCATTTAGTAAGTCTCTGAATTGCATGACTGATCTTCTTCTCATTTAGTAAGTCTCTGAATTGCATGACTGATCTTCTTCTCATTTAGTAAGTCTCTGAATTGCATGACTGATCTTCTTCTCATTTAGTAAGTCTCTGAATTGCATGACTGATCTTCTTCTCATTTAGTAAGTCTCTGAATTGCATGACTGATCTTCTTCTCATTTAGTAAGTCTCTGAATTGCATGACTGATCTTCTTCTCATTTAGTAAGTCTCTGAATTGCATGACTGATCTTCTTCTCATTTAGTAAGTCTCTGAATTGCATGACTGATCTTCTTCTCATTTAGTAAGTCTCTGAATTGCATGACTGATCTTCTTCTCATTTAGTAAGTCTCTGAATTGCATGACTGATCTTCTTCTCATTTAGTAAGTCTCTGAATTGCATGACTGATCTTCTTCTCATTTAGTAAGTCTCTGAATTGCATGACTGATCTTCTTCTCATTTAGTAAGTCTAGTAAGAAGATTGGAAACTTCAAAAGAAAAACATTGGTCATGCTCCCATTTATCGGGATGGCAGTTGGTCAAACAGCAAGTTCCCAAACGATCATTAAAAAAGAGGTAGATGATGAAGATTGATTGATTGATTGGACCATCATCATTGCACTTCGGTGAGTAACCATGTGTGCTCCGATCTCTTTCTTACAGGAAGATCTCAGCTGCAGTGCACGAACTCCGTAGCGCCGGCGAGGGTCCTCGATAAAATTTTGATGATGGTGACGATATGTTTTTAGAAAACAGCGGTTATAGCCCTGTAACGTTCCTGTCCGGCTGTATCCCAAATCTGAGCTCTGATTGTTTTTCCTTTAATTGTCACATGTCTTGTAGTAAACTCCACGCCAATAGTACTTTTACTTTCACTAGTAAACTCATTCTTAGTGAACCTGGGCAAGAGATTTGTCTTTCCTACGCTTGAGTCTCCGACATGGACAATTGTCCAAATATAATCTTAGTGATCATCAACACCTGTAGAGTTCATAGTTGAAAGGTTGTCAACGTGAAGAAAATATCCAGTCGCTTTGTGGTCACAAGAAAGAAATCAGAACAGTACAGCAGTGGCGGCTCGTGATCATTTTTGTTGGTGGGGCCAGACAAAAATTTACGGGAAAATCATGGATTTGGTTAAGAATATATTTTAATGTATAAAATAATAAATACACGTTAACGTTTTTTTTGTGGGCCCGGCCCCACTGGTCCTTAATGACGAGCCGCCAATGCAGTACAGGTTTGACTATTTATACTATTAATCTCACCGTCACCCACTGTTAATACACGTACGTATTTAGAAACTGATGTGAAAGATTACTCAGAAGCATCGAACTTCTATACCAGGTCCCTAATGACGAGCAGTCACTGCAGTACAGGTTTGACTATTTAAACTATTAATCTCACCGTCACCCACTGTTAATACATGTACGTATTTAGAAACTGATGTGAAAGATTACTCAGAAGCATCGAACTTGGATTAGATGTTTGGCCATTAAAACCAGATGACGAAGAAAAAAGAAGGGAAAAAAAAAATCTTACCGTAACTGCTTCGCTTTTCGACTGGCCGGCTCCAAGACGCATTGTGAAGCTTGTACTGTTTTTACTATTGCCACGAACAGTGTTGGCTGAAAAGCATAGCTCTTTGGATCCTGTTACAACCACAGTTAGCTAAAAATAAAAAAATCTTTGTTTTCATGTGATTGATTGATTGACTAACTCATCGATTTATTGATTCAGTGAATCAAGCAAGATTTGATATGTTATGGGTTATTGGTTGTTTTACCCACTTGCATAGCATTTAGAACTGGACAATGGCTGCTAAGTCCCCCCAAGGAGATTTCGAAGAGATTGTGATAATCACAATATTAACAGCAGTAGCGGTGGCAGTGGTAGTAGTAGTAGTAGTAGTAGTAGTAGTAGTAGTAGTATTAGTAGTAGTAGTAGTAGTGGTAGTAGCAGTAATAACAGTAGTAGCAGCAACAGTAGTAGTAGTAGTAGTTACAGTAGTAGTAGTATTAGTAGCAATGATAGTAGTGGTGGTAGTGGTAGTAGTAGAGAAGTAGTAGTAGTAGCAGTAGTGGTAGCAGCATTAGCAGCAGCATTAGCAGCAGTCAATTGAGTAAAAGTAGCAGTAGTAGGAGAAGATCGACAGTTGTGATCTTATGTCCCACTTAGAGCAGAGTGTAGTAGTAATATGAGGATGAGGAGTGGAAAGTGCAACAGTTGCAGTTCTATAATCCCCAGGGAACTGATTATACTCACGTTCACTGGAAACAGTTGATAATTGTACACCGTTATTTTAACCTTGACCTCTTCCAAACGTGTGGCCTTGTATGGTAAGCTGACGTCTGCAAAGAAAAGTTTCTGGACCGGCTGCTTCAATGGTGCTGACACACAAATTCCTCGAGTGGCTGACATTCCAACAGCCAGGAACGACCAGGTCGTGATGGTATCGGGCAATGTCAGGTTAACACTTAGACGACCGTCCCTAGATTTGATAGAAGAGAATAAGGAAGTTTTAAGATAGAAGAGAATAAGGAAGTTTTAAGATAGAAGAGAATAAGGAAGTTTTAAGATAGAAGAGAATAAGGAAGTTTTAAGATAGAAGAGGATAAGGAAGTTTTAAGATAGAAGAGAATAAGGAAGTTTTAAGATAGAAGAGAATAAGGTGTTTTAAGATACAAGAGAATAAGGTGTTTTAAGATAGAAGAGAATAAGGTGTTTTAAGATAGAAGAGAATAAGGTGTTTTAAGATAGAAGAGAATAAGGAAGTTTTAAGATAGAAGAGAATAAGGAAGTTTTAAGATAGAAGAGAATAAGGAAGTTTTAAGATAGAAGAGAATAAGGAAATTTTAAGATAGAAGAGAATAAGGAAGTTTTAAGATAGAAGAGACTAAGGAAGTTTTAAGATAGAAGAGAATAAGGTGTTTTAAGATAGAAGAGAATAAGGAAGTTTTAAGATAGAAGAGAATAAGGTGTTTTAAGATAGAAGAGAATAAGGAAGTTTTAAGATAGAAGAGAATAAGGAAGTTTTAAGATAGAAGAGAATAAGGAAGTTTTAAAATAGAAGAGAATAAGGAAGTTTTAAGATAGAAGAGAATAAGGAAGTTTTAAAATAGAAGAGAATAAGGTGTTTTAAGATAGAAGAGAATAAGGTGTTTTAAGAACCATAGAGGAAGCACCGAAGTCAATAAATATGATTACTAAATAGACAATGAACAAGAATTAAGGGCTTCCGGAAAAAGCAAAAAATACCAAACACAGGATTCGAGCAACAAATCCTATTTCTTACGGTACCCATTGCCTAGACCAGTGGTTCTCAAAGGCGCATCAGTGTTCCCGGTGACATTTCTAGATGCGCCCTATAAAATTCCAGATCAGGAGTCGGCAACGCGGTGCCAGGGTGCACCAAGGTTAAAAATCGCCAAGACACATCAGGCCCATGCTTCTTATAAACAGAAAATAAATGATGAATAAATGTATTTCTGTATTTCTTTGCTATTTGCATCTTATTTATTCAGTTTGTGTGTATAGTGCGCCTACGATTTTTTGTATTATTTCAAGTGTGCCACGACTTCAAAAAGATTGAGGACCACTGGACATGACCTACAATACGAGCGTTTTTAAGAACAACCAGCTATCTCTAATTTTAAAAAAATAAAAAATAAAAAAAGCTCTACTAAGGAGCGTCGTTCATAGCCAGCGTCTTCTATTGAACACAGGATAATTTGGTAGGATACACATAATGAATTAAATTTAGACAAAACATTTTTGCGCTCAAAAAAAGTTAAATGAGGATAAACACTGGAGCCAATCTTCTTTTTCTTTTTCCTTCTTATCCCGTTTTGCCTCACAGCATTAGGAAAAGAAGAGATTTTTAGATTGGGCTTTTGGTGCGCTTTATAAATAGTGTCCTTCACCGCCTCTGTAATTTCTGTGATCAACTTTTTGCGTGGACCACCCTTTGCTTCGTACTCACTGTGTCGAAGTTTATCATTGCTCTTTGAGGCACACTGTCTGTTGATAATCTGCTTATGTGGTCTAACCATTTAATTTGTTGTTTCTTGATGAAGTTCAGTACTGATGCTGTTCCCACTTTTTTATAATAATGTCTTAATTTCTTGGGATACTTAGCTTTCTCCTATAAAACCAAATCTCTGTGACCTCCAGAGATTTGTCTATCTGAAAGTCTACAAGATGTCTTCTGGGTGTGTTCTCAAGGTGTGCCCAGCCTATCTTCATCTTCTTTATCTTATAACAGATGTTACTAGTATATATATATGTGCTAGTAGGGACATGACTAGAACAGCTCTCCGATGGACAGAGTTTGTGAAAAGAAAGTATTGAGGTCTGAAGGAAACATGGAGAAGAATTGTGGAAGAAATGAGTTGAATTTTTGTGACCGAACATGGGAGACAATTGGTAGAAAGGCGGCAGAACAGCAACAATGAAAATCTGTTGTGGAAGTCGTATGTGTCAAACAGGACGCGAAGTGGATCGTCTTCTTTTATCATCACACTGTCCAATGTCGTGGTTTTCTGTTTTTGTCTTGCGCTGCTCTAGTAGCCTGGGTGACAGTTATTTTTGATATGATTCTGCTTAGGCCATCTAATCATCTTTGTCTTGGTCTTCGTATCGCCTTCTTTCCTTGTGATCTGTCGTAGAAGACGCTGTATATTGTGGAGTTTGGATGCATTCTTATTAAGTGGCTCAACCACTTCATTCTGTGTTTCTCAATGTCATTCAAGCAAGGTTATATCCCCACTTTTTTTATGATGTTGATGTTGATGACTATTTTCTTGAGTTGTTGGTAACTTTTCATAGGCATCGCATTTCATATTTTAGTTATATTTTGCGATTGTGACCAAGTGGATTTTGCGATTGTAACCAAGTGGATTTTGTGACTGTGACCAAGTGGATTTTGTGACTGTGACCAAGTGGATTTTGTGACTGTGACCAAGTGGATTTTGTGACTGTGACCAAGTGGATTTTGTGACTGTGACCAAGTGGATTTTGTGACTGTGACCAAGTGGATTTTGTGACTGTGACCAAGTGGATTTTGTGACTGTGACCAAGTGGATTTTGTGACTGTGACCAAGTGGATTGTGCGACTGTGACCAAGTGGATTGTGTGGCTGTGACCAAGTGGATTGTGTGGCTGTGACCAAGTAGATTTGAAAGTACAAAGATACATCTAAGTGAGGGGAGGTCTCTGTGGTGTAGATGTTAGGTGCTTGTCTCTCGTGTCAAAGGTATCAGGTTCGCTCCCTCGTGGAGCCATCTTGGTATTTGTCCAGAGATCCGTGATCTCAGTGTAGGTGATGTTGTAGTTTCTCCTTTTTCTGGTATGGGGTTCATTAGGTTCAATTGTTGTAGTTCGTGTTCTATCTTCCTCTTTCTTTGAGTTTATTATGGTTTGTATATTGCTCTTCTTGTAGGTTATTGTCGTAGATGGCTACCCACTGGTACCATTGTTATAGTTATATAATGATCGAGACATAGCCGATGATGTTAACCACTTTGAACAAGATGGTAATAAGACAAACTCTTTCCTTGTAGATTAAATCATGGTTTTATTGATGGTCTTCTTTTCTGGACAATAAATCAAAACACGTCCTTTCAGGTCTCATGTTTATATCGTTCTTGTATCGTTGCTACGCCGTCACTACCCCTTGGTTTTATTACGTCAGGTCTCGTCTAGTATTGCCACTCTGCTTATGATGAACATATGCAGATTTAGTGTGCAAATACTCTGTCAAATTATAAAATATATAAACTACACACTAAAGCTAACTGTCTGGTCTGCCAGCTACCACCTGGGGCTGAGGGACTGGCTGCATGCCTTCTACACCCCCCGGGCGACTTCGCCGACGCCACGGCGGCGAAATCCCCTATGTGCACAGGTAACGTTCTTTAGGGTCCATTAGAGGTGTTTAAGCTGAATGGGAACAAGTCACCACACGTCGCTAAACGTGGCTCAACAACAACTAATCTACAACAGTCAACCACGGTCGGAAAGAAAGGAAAATCCTGACGGGATCTCAGGAAGACCCAAGTTGAATGAGCTAATGGGAACAAGTCACCACACGTCGTTAGACGTGGCTCATCAACCGGTCGTAAGTGACCATGGTTAACAGCAAAGTAAACCCTCTGTGCTCTTCTGCTGAAACAAAGTATAAAAGAAAAATCATTCAGAAAATGTCATGGGATAAATAGAATATAGGCGCCACACGTCTCTGAAGATGACCCAACAGCATATCGATTGCACCAGGCAGTGAGAGCCAACCAATCGGTTAAAGTGAGGCAGCTGTACTTGGATATCGTATCCTCACATGTCGTAGGATGGGCGAAGGCATCTCACACTAACTGTCATGTCACTATGTCACTCTCGCTTGTCAGAGTCTTGTCGTGCAATACTAAGAAAATCATAAATAAGCTCACAGCACATCACTCCGAGACAGCATCTTCACCAATCCAATAGTCCTGTATAATCCGCTCGTGAACTTGATTTACGTAAATATTGTATACCAGACCAGATCAGGTAGGCAAGCGTTGAAGCACTAGTTGGTTCGAGGAAATGTTCTACTTAATCCGTAGGATCTTAACGGGTCGAAGCACACGCCGGTCGTCCAGAGGCAATGAAGGGTAACCAAAGGACCTTCTGCATGCCTTCTACAGTGAGATCAAGTTCCTCGTCCTATCGGAGACGGACGATAAAACGTAGATCCCGTGTTCAACTTGAGAACGTAAAAGAACCCTTGGCAGTTCAAAATCGAAAAGAGCAGACTGGAAAGCCGCTGCCCGGGCAAAATTCATTAGAAAAGATTTTTGATTTTTTAAATATCTTCACTATCTTCAAAATTACATCGGGGACCCTCGCCGCTGCTACGGACTTCGTGCTCTACAGCTGAGATCTTCCTATCTAAGAAAGAGATCGGAGCACACATGTTTACTCATCGAAGTGCAGTAATGTTGGTTCTATCAATCAACCAATGAATCACTATCTATGAGCGATACTGATCGATATTTTAGTGACTGCAAGGTAAAATAGAAACTTACTTTGGTAGCGTCCTTTCTTCAAAAAACCAGGATTCTGGAAAGTAATGTCTTGTAGATTGAGGAGGTGGTGCCTCTATTTTAGGAATGGTTGTCACTTGTTGGGGGGAATACAAAAGCAGGCAGTATTGGCATGTGTATAAGTAGTAAATGTACATTTCATATAATGATATGGGGGTGTGTTCTAATTTAACAAAATTCTAACAGAAAGTGAAATTTATTGTAGAATCGTGTAGTAATTTGTGGTGGTAGAAGTTGTGGTAGTAATAGGAAATAGTGGTAGTTGGGATGGTAGGGGTGGTGTGGTAGTGACTGGAATAGTGGTAGTTGTGGTAGTTTGCAGCAAAGTAGTAGTAGATAGTGTAGCAAGTAGTATATTGTAGTTAGTACAGTTGTAGTAGTAGAGTAGTAAGCTGTATAGGTAGATGTAGAGCTAGTAGTAGTAGAGCAGTAGTAGTGGTAGTAGAGTGTAGTAGAGTAGTAGGTAGTAGAGTAGTAGAGTAGTAGTAGTAGTAGTAGAGTAGTAGTAGTAGCTAGCAAGCAGTAGCAGTAGTAGCAAAGCATAGCAGTAGCAGTAGCAGTACAGTAGCAGCAGCAGCAGAGCAGTAGCAGCAGAGAGCAGCAGTAGCAGCAGTAGCAAGCAGCAGTAGTCAGCAGCAGCAGTAGAGCAGCAGAGCAGAGTACAGAAGCAGCAGCAGTAGCAGCAGCAGTAGCAGCAGCAGTAGCAGCAGCAGCAGCAGTAGCAGCAGCAGCAGCAGCAGCAGCAGCAGCAGCAGCAGCAGCAGCAGTAGCAGCAGAGCAGCAGGCAGCAGCAGCAGCAGCAGCAATAGTAGCAGAGCAGTAGCAGTAGCAGTCAGACAGAGTAGAGCAGCAGCAGTAGCAGTAGTAGCAGCAGCAGCAATAGCAGCAGCAGCAGCAGCAGAGCAGCAGTGGCAATAGTAGCAGGAGCAGTAGCAGCAGCAGCTAGCAGTAGTACAATAGCAGCAGCAGTAACAGAGCAGAGAGCAATAGCAGTAGCAGCAGCAGCTATTAGCAGCAGCAGCAGCAGTAGCAGTAATAGCAGAGTAGTAGCAGAGAGCAGTAAGAGAGCAGCATAACAGAGCAGTAGCAGTAGTAGCAGTAGTAGTAGTAGTAATAGTAGCAGTAGTAGTAGTAGTAATAGTAGTAGTAGTAGTAGCAGTAGTAGTAGTAGTAGTAGCAGTAGTAGTAGTAGTAGATTAGTAGTAGTAGTAGTAGTAGTAGTAGTAGTATTAGTAGTAGTAATATTGATTAGCGTAATGCATAAGCGTTCGGCAGTCGACTCGCACAAGAGGGTTGTGGGGTCAATCAATACTTAACGTTCCACACGTGAGGAAAGGAATTGGCCCTTCTACCTCCTGCAAACTAGGATCTAGAAATGTTAAGTGAAGTGACTTCATACCTTAAGGTCTGAAAAGTACATTTAACAAGGCAATGGAAAAATATTAATGTGCTTTTCAATATAAATGTTACAGAAGAGTTCTCCGTATGTCATGGACAGAGAAGAGAACAAATAGATTTATCCAGAAAGAACTCAAAATAAACAAAAACTGGCTGATGCTACAAATAAGAATAAGAAAATTGAAGTATTTTGGGCATATAAAAAGACACGAAGGGTTGGAGAAGACCATTATGGAAGGAGGCACCCCGACAAAGAAGAGAAGAAGACCAAGGATAAAATGGACTCAGAATGGGACATGACTAGACTGATGAAATATTTGATCCTCCTACCTCCTGCATGCTTGGGCTTAGAAATGTGAAATCACAGACATTTCAAACCCCAATGTCTGAAAATGATATTTTATTTTAAACATATCATTTACTAATGCTGATTTTTTTATTTGTACACATTTACTATTACTGGTTTTTTTTATTTGTACACATTTACTATTACTGGTTGTCTTTATTTGTACACATTTACTATTACCGGTTTTTTTATTTGTACACATTTACTATTACTGTTTTTATTTGTAAAAACACGTAATTACAAAGTACTGTAGTTTTACAAATTACAAAAACAATGACAAAATACAGCAACGTTTCGACCAACAAGGCCTTTATCAAGCAAACGAACAAACAGGAGTATTTTTTATTTGTACACATTTACAATTCCTGTTTTTTCTACTCATTTGTTCACATTTACTATTACTTTTTCTACTCATTTGTTTACATTTACTATTACTTTTTTTTCATGTAAACGCATTTACTAATGCTGTTTTCCATTTGTATATACCTCCTTAAAACATTTCATAAAGCAATGACAAACTAAAGAGCGTGTAAGTGGTACCTAGAAAATCAAAAATTCGCTTATTGTGGTTGATGGCTAAGTCATGTAAGGAAAATGTCACTATTTTCATGTTTGATGACCACATACCTGGTGCTATTCCTGATTTACCCCCTATCCAAGCGACATGACCTACCGATGGCCAATACTCCTGAACTTTTATCGAATCCGTATCAATAATCAGATGAAGTAATCCAGAGTTCTGTTTAAAATAAAATATTTTACCTTCAATCAAATTTGAAAATAGTTCATAGAGAATATATGTAAATAGATTAACTCGTTCGCCCATCTGAGTCGATACAGAGGCTGGCAGTACATTTTAAAGACGCTGTGAGACAAACCAGGGTTGGAGAAAAGAAAAATACAGATCCACTCTAACGGGTCTTCTTCTTCGAATGCTTCACATCGATCACTCGTTAAACCACACTGTGATTTGTATATGATCTGAGCCTAAGAGGGAGCGTACCCTGTGCCAGTTACTAGCCTAAAAGTAGGCCAGCACATCCGATTTCTGCAACGCTTTTTATTTACTATGGTAGCTTCCCTAGGCCCCTACTTCAGCCGCCTTATAGGTCACAGTGTTACTATTATTTGCTCCCCTTGCGAGCTCCGGCAATACACAGGCACTAACCGAAGCCGAATGAGTGACTCCATTGCACCGGGTTTTACCCCCATATGACTCAGGCTTTCTCCGCAGAAATGGCACGTCACCTGCCGAGAGTATTGCACAAAGCATAAACTCCGCAGCTCCGTCAACAATCCTAATGGTCTCCGAGAAAAATGCATAATTAATTCAGTATGCATTGCAACGTTAATGCGTCTGGAGGTAGAAAAAAATGCATAATTAATTCAGTATGCATTGCAACGTTAATGCGTCTGGGGTAGAAAAAAATGTGGCGACAAACAGTCACCACTTTATTTAAGGCAAATCACTGACTGCTTCGCCTGAGTGGCTACCGGGGCCCAAATTAGGGGTGTAAAGAATAGAACCACTGTTACTTGCCACGCATGTCTTAAGAGGCGGCTATGGAGGCGACTTAGAACAGGACACAATCGACTCTAATGTTACATGTAAAGAAAAAATACAAAATTCAAGATTATCAATTCAGCCATGTGTACATGTGTACAGGCACATCAGACTACAGAGCAAATACTTCAAGACTGCCTCTAATATGATATACTGAGGCAAACTCACTGGCCTAACGAAACAACACTCGACAGAAAACTACACGGACCTCTGTGTGAGCTACAAAAGACAGTGAAGTTTATACAAGAGATAACGTTGAATTTATGAAGGAAGGATGCACATGGTTTTCCCATATCGCTCTGATAAGAAAAGCAGAGAGAAACTAAGAGAAGAAATAGCAGAGAGAAACTAAGAGAAGAAGAAGAGAGACAAAGAGAAACATAAAGAAGCAAAGAAAGGACAGAAATCGACATACACAAAAAAAAACAACGGAATCAAATAGAAATAAAATTGACATCAGAAACATCACAAGGGAAGCAAAATAAAACAGACATCAGAAACATCACAAGGGAAGCAAAATAAAACTGACATCAGAAACATCACAAGGGAAGCAAAATAAAACTGACATCAGAAACATCACAAGGGAAGCAAAATAAAACTGACATCAGAAACATCACAAGGGAAGCAAAATAAAACAGACATCAGAAACATCACAAGGGAAGCAAAATAAAACAGACATCAGAAACATCACAAGGGAAGCAAAATAAAACAGACATCAGAAACATCACAAGGGAAGCAAAATAAAACTGACATCAGAAACATCACAAGGGAAGCAAAATAAAACTGACATCAGAAACATCACAAGGGAAGCAAAATAAAATTGACATCAGAAACATCACAAGGGAAGCAAAATAAAACAGACATCAGAAACATCACAAGGGAAGCAAAATAAAACAGACATCAGAAACATCACAATGGAAACAAAATAAAACTGTCTTTACTGTACGTAATACCGTTTTTCATATCGATGTAGAACAGGGAGGGAGTGATATACGCCTATGTTCATTTAATGGCCGCATCGCTAGTGAAGTCGTTGCGAAACTGTTCAGGTTACATTTTTTACTTTATGCCCCCGACATAAAAAATGTCTTAGCCTTTACGGGAATTGAACACGGTGTGCAGACAATGGACTGAATCACGACAGGCGTCAACAATTTGTAGAATTACACTTATCTTCGTTCCGAAACACATGGGTGTCGTTGACAATGACGGTGCAGACAGGCAGACTGACTCTGCCACCATATTAGAGGGCCAGCCTTGGATAGAGCTGATATTGTCCTCTTCTTCTTTTCGAACATTCTTCACGGCCAATTTTATCATTCTTTTGTGATATATAATTGGTCCTTTGAAAAGAACGGGGTGATCTACGTCGGGTCGATTATGCGCCCATGGTGACTAGGCTCGCCCATCCGGTTTCAACGAGTTTTTTATTTACTAGAGTGAACTTTCCCTAGGATAATCGTTTCTGCCGACTATGTCGGCCCGGATCTTCGCCTTTTCGATCAGCATTGCCGCTGACATTTTAAACGCCCTCATAGAGTGTAGCCGCAAAGAAGATTTTCATTTAAACCAATCCATGTCAATTGCTAGATTGCAAGAGCTGGGATTGAAGACTAAAGTGAGCAGAAAAGAACAGCACAACATGTATATGAGTAGGCTCATTAATCAACTAATACAGTTAGTCGCTAGATGCTGTTGGAGGAATTGCGAACGAGATCAGGGCACCTATGGGCATGTCGGGAGTGGAATGAAGATATTCCAAACTGAAACTGAACCTGCTCACTATTCGACTAAACGCTCCACAAGGGAAGTAGCCAAGAAAATATCAAACTTACCCCAAGTATACGCTCTAGATTACCTCCATCTCCACTGCCAACACCCTTGTCGTGACTTTCAAACTTGGAAAACATCTGTTGAATATTCAGTTAATATGGAGAAATCTAGATTATGACATTCTATTCTCTGAGAGATAGAGAGGGAGATGTACCGGAAAAAAGGAGGAAAGAGAGAAGAGAGAGACATGGGAGAGGGAGGAGGAACGAGAATATAAAAGAGAGAGATATAGGGGAGAGAGGAAGGAGGGAAGAGGGAGATATAGAGGAAAGAGGGAGGAGGGAAGAGAAAGATATAGGGGAAAAAAGGAGGAGGGAAGAGAGAAGAGGGAGATATAGGGGAAAGACGGAAGAGGAAAGAGAACGATATATGAGAAAGAGAGAGAGAGAGAAAGAGAGAGAACATGAAAAATAGAGACAGAGAGTGGGAAAGAGAGAAAGAGAGAGAGAAGTAGAGAGTGTGAAAGAGATCAAGACAGAGAGTGGAAAGAGAGCGAAAGAGAGAGAAAGAGAGACGTGGGGAGAAAGTTGGAAATAGAGAGAGAGAGAGAGAGAGATGAAAGAAAGAGAGAGATGAAAGAGAGAGAGAGAGATGAAAGATAGAGAGAGATATAAAAGAGAGAAAGATAAGAGAGAGAGAGGTAAAGAGAGAGCGCAAGATAAAGAGAGAGAAAAAGAGAGAGAGAGGTAAAAGAGAGAAAGAGGGAGATAAAAGAGAGAGAGAGGTAAAGACAGAGAGTAAAGAGAGAGAGAGGTAGAGAGAGAGTAAAGAGAGAGAGAGGTACAAGAGAGAGAGAGGTAAAGAGAGAGAGATAGAAGAGATAAAGAGAAAGAGAAAAAAAAGATAAATAAAGAGACGGAAAGACACAGAGCGAGAAATAGATAAAGAGCTACATACAGAAAAATAAAGAGACAGAGACAAGGAAAGAGGGAGAGACAGATGAGAAGTGGTAAAGAGAAAGAGAGAGAAAGTGAAAGAGAGAAGGTGAGAGAGTGGAAAGAGAGAGAGAGAGAATAGAAAAGAGAGACAAGGAAGAGATCGAAGAGGAGGAAAGAAGGAGGAAGAGAGAGAGAGGAAGAGAAAGTGAAAGAGAGAAACACAAAATAGAGAGAAAGAAAGAGAATGGATGCATTGTACATGTAGAGTTATCGGTTTTGCTGTTTTCTCTTGGCACGCTTTATATCAGTGAGTTGCCTTAATCTGGCCTTACCAGTTCTCAGACAAGTGTCAGATTCTGCATCCAACTAGAACATAGATTCTCAAACTTTTTCGGCCCACCGCCCTCTTTGAACGACATAAACATTTTAACGCCCCACCCTCCCTATTTGAACAGTTTGCCAACTCCCCCTCCCCCACTCCCCATTTGAACAGTTTGCCAACTCCCCCAATATATATATATACATGCTTTATTTTCACTTTGATATATAAAATTGATCACGAATCCATTAGTACCTGGCTCAAACCCCACGATAGGTAATTTTGAAAGCAAATTTGTTTCGGTGGGATTTTTACCAAAGGTAAAATAGACCTCACCGTTCAGAAAGCAATGGCAAACTACTGAACGTATAAGTGGTGCCTAGAAAATCAACGACTAGTTTACTGTGGTTGATGGTTACGTCCTTTAGGATATGACACGATTTTCATTTTCAAGATGGGCATAAGATGAATTAAAATACAGAATTCAAATTTTGTATGATTATTCAGTCGCAAAATCACAGAAAAAATCTCCCAAATGCTTCTGAACCCACTATCGCCCCCCTGGAAGGCTTCAGCGCTCACAGGGGGGCGGTACCGCCCACTTTGGGAAATGCTGAATTAGAACAATCCCTGGCAAGCTCTTTTTAAATTTGATGTACTCACATCCAATCGCTATTACATATGTATTGAAAGAGTTAAAAGAAAAACAACAGGTATTTTATTAAAACAGGAAAAAGGACTTCGTCATCAAAGTAAAAATACAGGTAGGTATGTAGTGTGGAGAATAGTTGCTCGCCGTTGGTTCCAAAGATATTCGGTTGCCTCCCTCGGGGAGCGATCAGGATTTTTCTCCAGAGATCCCTGATCTCAGTGTGGGTGAGATAGCGACCCTAGTCGTATCAGAGACGGATGATAAAACTTAGTTCCGTATGCAAGTTTAGCACGTAAAAGCACCATTAGCATTAGCATCAAAATCGAGAAGATCCGGCTGGAAAGACGCTGCCCGGTTAAAGTTCACTGTAAAGATTTTTTTGAAATTCCTACAAAATATTTTTATCATATTTGAAGTTACATCGGGGACGCCTGCCGATGCTACGGAGTTCGTACACTGTCGCTGAGATCTTACATGTGTAAGTAAGAGATTGGAGCACGTATGGTTACTCACAGAAGTGCAATGATAATGTTCCTATCAATCAATCAGTCAGTCAGAACACAAAGACAGATTTACCGTCACAAACAATTACACTGGGCAACAACCCGGTAACAGTGGGACCACAAAAGCAGAAGAAAATGAAGAAGAAGAAGATAATGACATACCATTTGTTGAGTCCTGTAACAGTGTGACCACAAAAGTAGAAGAAGAAGAAGCTGAACATCGCATGTCATTTGTCGAGTCCTGTAACAGTGTGACTACAAAAGTAGAAGAAGAAGAAGAAGCTGAACATCGCATGTCACTTGTCGAGTCCTGTAACAGTGTGACTACAAAAGTAGAAGAAGAAGAAGAAGCTGAACATCGCATGTCATTTGTCGAGTCCTGTAACAGTGTGACCACAAAAAAAGAAGAACAAGATAAAGAAGGATAAGAAGACCACTGATTACATACGATGTGTCGAGTTAGAGTAGGATTATTGTTGATCAGAAATACAGCATCATCCACGGCCACAAATCCAACATTCATATTAGGGCCTCCAACAACTTTAAGAAGGTAGTTTTCTTTAGGTTTGACCATGGTCCCGTCAGCTCCTGTGCCTTCTGGTGGCATCAGACTAAGCTGTAGAAGATACAGTCGGAATATAAATATATGCAAGGGCAAGATTAAAGTATGAACAATAACAGTAGTAACGGATGGTAATAGTAGATGTGGTAGTAGTTGTAGCTGTTGTTATAATAATAATAGTAGATGTAGTAGTAGTAGTTGTTATAGTAGTAGTTGTTATTGTAGTAGTAGTAGTTGTAGTAGTAATTGTAGTAGTAACAGTAGCTGTAATAGTAGTAGTAGTTGTAGTAGTAGTTTAATAGTAGTTGTAGTAGTAGTTGTAGTAGTTGTAGTAGTAGTTGTAGTAGTAGTTGTAGCAGTAGCGGTAGCTGTAGTAGTAGAAGTTGTTGTAGAAGTTGATGATTCGGGACATGCCCAATGTGGCACGCTAATCCTACCTTATACCGCCAGCCTGAATCTTGTGCGTATACATTGACGTTAAATTGCTGGACTTGTCGTAGCTTTGTCCTATTTACTTTGTTGGTGCATTTTGATGAAGTACCTTTTTGATGGTGTCTGCCTTTTTGAGATGATCATAACTTCTGTCTTCTTGTTAGTCTGTCTATTGGAGTCAAGATCAGGCAAATTTAATTGCAGCTAAACCTAACACCACTTGAGTGGAACCCGCAAGGAAAACGGGAAAAGGAACGTTCCAAACAGACCTGGAGAACGAGTCTAGAGAAACTAATTATATGGCCTTTTTCATCTTTACAGACGGTCAATTGGCAAGTGATTTATTGTGACAACTTCTGAGTTTTCGCTTTTCTCTCTTGTCGTTCAGCTCGTACATAAGTCTCTTCTCACTAATAGATGATGGGAGTTTCCTGTGAGAGCATAAACAAAGCAACCAGAGACCTGGAGAACGTGAGAACAACTGTTGAGGTCCTATACTCCACGAGGAGTGCAGAGGACTAAGTTAAGTCAAAACACAAGATATTAATAGCTGTCCATCGCAAGCGATGATGGCAACAGCTTCCGACGTGTTCTGTTGCACATCTCTGGTGTGTGCGGAGGTGACTGTAGAGTTCAATCCTGGAACACAATTCCCTACTACATGTGGGGCATACATGATCAAGGTTGAGCATGTGTGTGTTCTTTTCTTTCTTTTACTTTTCTCTAATCCTGTTTTGACTCACAACGTCAGGATAAGAAGAGATTTCTAGAACGGGCTTTTGTGTGTGAGTTTCATAAACAGTGTCTTTCGTCGCCTCTATTATATTTGAAGTCCCCCTTTTGCGAGGCTGGCCAAACTAGAGTGTGTTCTGTCTTTTCGTACATCATGTTTTCTCAGCACATCAACGGTACGACGATTTGAAGCTATGGGAATTTCTCTTGTATTGTTTCTGCACCACATTTGGAGATCTTGAACAAGGGATTCCCAGTTCTATATCAAATCATTTTAGTGATACTTTAAGAGTGTCTTCAGTGTATTCGGTGCATATTATATCATAACATAACATAACATATCAATCAATCAAGTGACATGCCTGCCGGCATAGGCGATTATGTCTCTCTACAACTCTCTCTCTCTCCTTGGTCCAGGCAATTACTTCTGAAGTCGATATTTTGTCGAACCACGATGTTAGACCATCCAACGTCTTCTCCCTCTATTTCTCCTTTCCTGAATTTTACCTGTTGTCACCAAATGTTCTAAATATCCTCTTCACATTATGTGCCCGAAGAGCCTTGATTGTTTGATTCTTATTCTTTTGATAAGGTTTCTTTATATGCAGGCATGATTTAAAACCTCATCATTTGTTTTCTTCGCTGTCAATGGGATTTTCAACATTCTTCTGTAGAACCACATCTATGTGACTTCCAATGATCCTATTGATTGCCTATTCGCTGCCATACATAAGTATTGTAGTACTGTAGTACCCATTATTGTAGTATCATTGGTAGTGAATTCACGCAGCGTGTTTTTATTTTCTTTTCCGCACGTGTTGCCTGGGCTCACAAGGGGAGAAAAGAATAGTAACACTGCGACCTACAAGGCATGTCGTAAGAGGCGACTGAGGTAGGGGCCTATGGAAGCTACCCTATTAAATAAAAAGCGTCGCACAAATCTGATGTGCTGGCCAATCACAAAGAGTGGTTAACAAGTTGTGGATATGAAGCGTTGGAAGAAGAAGAAGAAGAAGAAGAAGAAAAAGAAGAAGAAACACAAGACATTCACATTACCTCTTCAAGACAGACTTCTGGAGTATCTACAAACAAGGAATCAATGATGTACTCTGACTGCACATTATAGAATGCAACAATTCTCATGCTTGGTGATATCTCGGGGAAGAGACGTGCGGGAAGTTGAACATTTGAACGTCCGTTCAGGTTTCTAACACTTGTCGTTGTGAATATTACGTGGCCTCTTGCAAGAACCTGTGTATAAGTAGGAAAATAAGTGGTTATTTACTATCGATTATCGGTTATTGATTACTTGTATTGGTTATTGGTTATTCTTCTTCACCTTTCAACTCCCAACGGAGCAACAGGTCTTCAACAAACTTCTTCCAGCTCTTCCTCTCTCCTGCCATCCCTTCCAATTCTTTCCATGTTTCGGCCTCCAGCTCTCTTCTCCAGGTCTGTCTAGGTCTTTCCCTACTTCTCTTTCCCTGCGGGTGCATGTCTTGCAATGTTTCTGGTCGGTCTTCTCAGTGTATGACCTATCTATCACAGGCGTCTCTTTCTTAGCTCTTTCTCCACTGGTATCTTGACTATTACAAAATAATAATAATTCATCTTATACCGTTATACGTTACATAGGGCCTGCAAATAATTTCTCCATGTCACTCCATCCTGGGCAACTCGCTCAATCTCCTCCATGGAATTGAGACCGATATTTCTTGCCTATTTGCAAAGTTCGTTTCAGGGTCTCCCTAGGGCGTCCTCTCTTTCTTGGACCCATTGAATCCCACTTCAATGTCTGCTTTGATATTCTTTGATCATTTCTTCCAGTTTTCAAGTTCTAACAATGGTCATCCAATCAGCCAACAACTTGACTTAATGACAATGAAGTTATACCCTTGGATTATTGCAGGAGCTACGGAGTTTGCGCTTGGTGTCATACTCTCAGCAGATGGCGAGCCATTTCTGCGGATGGGACCTAGTCATGGGGCGTAAAATCAGGGGCAATTAAGTCGAACCGTATTCCCCGCCAACATTAGGCCGACTAGCTCATATGGGAAAACCAAAATTCCTGTTTAATGAAGGCTGGATTGTATGTATTTGATAGAACACTGTAGTGGTTTGTTTTTTTACAATTTTACACAATTTTACAAGTCCATGGTTATTTATTGATGGAAAATGTTAATAATACTGATATTCTTAAGTGTTAAACTGAATTTGTAACATAATATAATCTTGATTTAGTGTGTTAATAATATTGATATTCTTAAGTGTTAAACTGAATTTGTAACATAATATAATCTTGATTTAGTGTGTTAATAATATTGATATTCTTAAGTGTTAAACTGAATTTGTAACATAATATAATCTTGATTTAGTGTGTTAATAATATTGATATTCTTAAGTGTTAAACTGAATTTGTAACATAATATAATCTTGATTTAGTGTGTTAATAATATTGATATTCTTAAGTGTTAAACTGAATTTGTAACATAATATAATCTTGATTTAGTGTGTTAATAATACTGATATTCTTAAGTGTTAAACTGAATTTATAACATAATATAATCTTGATTTAGTGTGTTAATAATATTGATATTCTTAAGTGTTAAACTGAATTTGTAACATAATATAATCTTGATTTAGTGTGTTAATAATACTGATATTCTTAAGTGTTAAACTGAATTTATAACATAATATAATCTTGATTTAGTGTGTTAATAATATTGATATTCTTAAGTGTTAAACTGAATTTGTAACATAATATAATCTTGATTTAGTGTGTTAATAATACTGATATTTTTAAGTGTTAAACTGAATTTATAACATAATATAATCTTGATTTAGTGTGTTAATAATACTGATATTCTTAAGTGTTAAACTGAATTTATAACATAATATAATCTTGATTTAGTGTGTTAATAATGTTGATATTCTTTATTGTTAAACTGAATTTGTAACATAATATAATCTTGATTTAGTGTGTTAATAATACTGATATTCTTAAGTGTTAAACTGAATTTATAACATAATATAATCTTGATTTAGTGTGTTAATAATGTTGATATTCTTTATTGTTAAACTGAATTTATAACATAATATAATCTTGATTTATCATGTTGTGTTGTTTTTATCATGAATTTATCCTTATCTAACAATACTGGAATGCGAGGGTCACGCGACGGTTGTCTTGAAATTTTACCTGAGCTCGTCGGCCTTAGATTATCGGAGGCCAAGGTCAAACCTTCGGTTTTAGACTCTTTGGAGGTTCTACAAACTGGACAGATACTTAGAAAATCTATTGATTAAACACAAATAAATAATATGAGCTTACCAAAACGGTGATAGTTTCTGGCCTGTAACTTGTCCGAGTAACTGGCTTAGTGTACCGTAGCAAAACTACACCAGCTTGTGTTTTCTGGAAAGTATATATATATAGGAAAACAAAGATCAGAATACTAAGAGCATGCACGTTCCCAATGGCAACGTATGGGTGTGAAGCATGGACATTTATAAGGCAGTGGAAAAACATATATGTGCTTTCGAATGTAAGTGTCATCGATGTAAGGGAAAACTGCAGTAAAACTATGTAGTAATGGTGAAACACATCGATGTAAGGGAAGACTGCAGTAAAACTATGTAGTAATGGTGAAACACATCGATGTAAGGGAAGACTGCAGTAAAACTATGTAGTAATGGTGAAACACATCGATGTAAGGTAAGACTGCAGTAAAACTATGTAGTAATGGTGAAACACATCGATGTAAGGGAAGACTGCAGTAAAACTATGTAGTAATGGTGAAACTCGTAAAATCAAAGTGCTGTAGTTTTGCAAAATACAAAAACAATACAAAGTAACGTTTCGACCAGAAGGCCTTTATCAAGAAAAGTATACAACAGAAGCGAATAAATTCCCTGCTTGCACGGCACAGAATATATAGAATTCAGACAATAAGTTCCTAACGGTAATAAAATAAAAATCCGTGACTAAAAACGAATCACGAAATAAATAGGTTTCTCATAGGCAGAAATGAAATGATGAAAAAAGGTATGTAGCATTTTCCAGTTATTTCTGTATTTCTCTGGGGGTTTTTTGGCATCTTATTTATTTAGTTGTTGTGTATAGTGTGCCAACGAATTTTGTAGAACTTCAAGTGTGACACCACTTCAGAAAGCTTGAGAACCACTTCCCTAGGGTATGAAGTACTTTGTCTCTTCTAATTTTTGTTTCCTAGTGTACAGGACGTAGGGGGGTCAAGTTCCATTCCTCATGTGTGGAAGCATCGAGTGTAGGATTGAACCCTCTTGTGTTCGAGTCAATAGACAAACGATTATGCACTACGCAGATTACGTCTTTGTTTTTTATTGACACTGCTTTCTTTGTCTTTTTAGTTGCTAACATCCCTGTTATGATTGATTGATTGATTGATTGATTGATTGATTGATTGATTGATTGATTGATTGATTGATTGATTGATTGATTGATTGATTGATTGATTGATTGATATGACCATCATCATTGCCCTTTGCTGAACTTTTCTGATTGCTTCTATCTATTTCTTAAATAGGAAGATCTCAGCGGTAGTGCATTTACTCCGTGGTATCGGCGAGAGTTTCCGGTGTAATTTTTATGATTATGGATTGGTTATTGGTTATTGAACTGACGTCACAGTACCCGAGGCAGACCCATAGGTGCTCAGTCTCCCTCCAACAGACGTCGTAGGGTATGTATGCTGTTGGTTTATGTGACTCGCTGGTTAAACACACTGTTTTCTCTGCTCTTCAAGAATCCACTTCTACTTGTACAACGTGTAATTTCAAACTCCTTAAACAGCTGTTTTTTGTGGATATAAAACAAATTCAATCAATCGTGTCGTTCCCTGTAGGCGATCACGTCTCTCTCCACAACTATCTCTCGCTCGTTCTCTCTCTCTCTCTTTCGCTCTCCTCTCTCTCCTCTCTCTCCTCTCCTCTCTCTCCTCTCCCTGATGAAGTTCATCAATTCAGAAGCCGATCTCTTGTCGAACCACAAAGTCAGATCATCAAACATCTTTTCCCTCTGCCTTCCTCTGTCTCTATCTATCTATTCGATATCCTTGTTTTGCCTTTCAGCGTCGGGTTGAAAAAGAGGCACATGCAGCGAGCTTCATAATGAGTTTTGTACAAAGTGGAATTTAGTGCCTTGTATATTCCATCGATCCATCGTTTACGTGGTCGTCCTCTGTGTTATGTTACCATTGAATCTGAGTGCTAGTGCTCTTTGTCGGAGACTTCTTGTGGTAACTTAACAGGGAACCACTGCTGCCTTGTAGATTGATTGGGGACAATCAAAGGCTAGCGGAGCAAACCGTAAACCAACCTGAACGGGCGACAAACCAAGGTGTTCACTAAAACGACCGGTTTTGTTGGGTAGATGGTGCTCATAAGCCCGGGATGGCAGGCCGTCTAAGGGTCGCTGCCCTGAAAGAAAATGGCAACCTATTGCCTTGGGGGTTTGGCTGGGGACAGTCTAAGACTAGCGGAAAGAAGCGAATCCGCACAAAATAGCTGGCTGAAATCGAACACCCCACCGAAGGATAAGCAGCTGAGCTCAAATAGGTGCTGAATGTGGTGCACGTACATTACGTTCTGATGTTTGGCTGTTTATATATCACAAAGAGAATGATAAAAACAAGCCTAGAACGATCGAAGAAGAAGAAGATGCGATCTCTCATTCCCTGTATTTTACAAGTTGTCACCAGATGTTTCAAACATCCACTTCGCATTATGTGCACGAAAAATACTGATTGTCTGATTCTTATTCTTGTGATCAAGTTTCGTTCTATACATTTCAATTTAAGTATAAGGTTTTTACAATTACAAACTAATAGCCTTTAGTCGCAAGCGATGATAGCAAAAACCTCAGGCGTGTGCTGCAGTACCTCTCTGGTGTGTGTGGAGATAACTGTAAAGTCAAATCCTATAACACAATCCTTTATCACAGGTGGAGCATACATGATCAAGGTTAGGCATGTGGGTGTTGTATGTTTTGCATTTTCGCGCAGCTCGATTTATGTGCGCCTCAACTTCTTGTGTTGCTACAGTGCCACATTTGACGATCTTGCGCAAGGTATTCCCAGCACGTGGTGTCTATATCGAAACAGTTTTTTTTTTCGATCCAGAAGCACTTGAGCTGAAAGATCTTCGGCTCGGTGTCATGGACATCGTAACCCTTCGGTTCGGTGCCACAAACACCGTAAATCTGGGGAACCTGTAGCTTTTCTGCCAGTTCGCGGAGTTGAACCCGCACATACAGAGGACTTGTCACCCGTAGTCCAACGCGCTACGAACACGCTGGGCACGCGGGCATTGAAACATTTTAAAGACACTTTAAACGTGTCTTTAAAGCGTTATTTTTCTTTCCATCAACTGATCGTCTGCCTCCTTCAATCTTCATACATCAACTGATCGTCTGCCTCCTTCAATCTTCATGCATCAATTGATCGTCTGCCTCCTTCAATCTTCATGCATCAATTGCTCGTCTGCCTCCTTTTGGGATGCGTTTATCAGGCATCCGAGCTGCTTGACTGGCCCATTTCTATTGGGCATTTCTGCAACGCTTTTGATCTTGGTTCTTATGAGAACTTTGGTATCTGGGATTTTGTCCTGCTATTTTATTATGTTTAGTCTGCGTAGACAATTTGTGTGAAGTGATTTAGTTTTCACTGTCCAAGTCTCTTAACGAAATTTTATTCCCAGATTTTCATTAGATAGGTTTGAATGTTTCTACATGTGATCGTCCATTTGTAGTGTTCCTCGAAATTCGTCATTCTTGTTGTATTGTTTGCTTGATAAAGGCCTTTTGGTCGAAACGTTGCTGTTTATCGTCACTGTCTCTGTATTTTGTACAACTATAGTACTTTGTTTTTACGTGTTTAGCTATTTTTCCAAGTTTTACTGCAGTCTCCACCCTTTTTCGATAATCGTGGCAAAAAACAGCGTGGTTAGTACTATGGCCCGGTAAACTTTCCGCTCTCACACAGTAACATGCAGCCTTTCTAATGCAGCACTAGCTTTGGATATTCTATTATTGACCACAGAGCCTAAGTTTGCAAATCTAGAGAAAATGCTGCCAAGATATTGGTAACAGAGAAGTTGACAAAGTAAACAAAAATACAAACTATATATAGAGAAATACATTTTACGAAACAAACTTTACCTTTACTGGGGTTACTATGGAGATATGAATAAACTCATTGTTAGTGGAATTATATTTTTCAGCAACGTGTGAAAATCGTTCAAATTGTGCAGCTTTTGGGTCTGCAGCTATAGCCTGAAAACAGAGAATTGTGAAAATTGTTAACCAGACGTCAATGGACAATGAAAATATTTAAAATTTAAGAAAGAATACGAAACAGTTTCAGTTTGGAATATCTTCATTGCACTCCGGACATATCCATAGGTGCTTCGATGTCCTTGGCAATATCTCCAATAGCATCAGAGACGACATCTGCTGACTAACTTTACCAGTTCGATATTGAGTGATGAGCTTACTCATATATATATGTTGCTATGTTGATTTCTAGCCTCTCCAATCTTCAATCCCAGCTCTTGCAATCTTCAATCCCAGCTCTTGCAATCTTCAATCCCAGTTCTTGCAATCTACCAGTTGACGTAGTAAAGTAAAGGAACCCTTTTATACCTCGTGGTATATAGGTCAATACAGTGTTAGGCCTGTATTTTCATTGACCGTCGGCACACGATGGGTGATGTGGTCAGCATCACGCCGGCCGCCTTTACTTTCCCAGAGCATGTCTGGTACCCAGTTGAGGCTGGGTCGACCTGAAACCGTCGCGGTCGGGAAAAATTCCACGCACATTGCGGGAGCTGAACCCAGACCACCAGCCTTGCGAAGCGAGTTCACTAACAACTACGCTACAGCGGCTCTCCAGTTGGATTGGTTTAAATAAAAATTATCTCTTTACGGCCACACTCTATGAGAGCGTTTTGAATGTCAGCTCTATCCATTGGCTGAATTCCCCCCTTTCCCTATATGTTGGCAGAGCCGGCCAACCTGTCTGCTCTCTCATTGCCAACGAGACTCATGTGTCCCATAATGAAGATGAGTATAATTCTGTAAATTGTTGACGCTTGCAGTGTCTCAGCATAAAACAGAGATATTAGAAATGTCATTTTAAATGATAGTTGTAGGAAAATATTCAAGTTAGATTTTAAGAAAGGACACTTCATTTTATTCCATTCCGCTCCTCGTGGAGCAAAGGGCCTCAACTGTTGCTAGCCACATTTCTCGGTCTCTGTTTTCTTTCAGTCTTCGCTAGAGGTCAAGCCAAAAGCAGTTAGGATTGATATAACATTGAAATTGAAATTGGTAATTTAGCTTTTAAACTATATAACTTGGAATTGCAGATTACATTTAAACTTTTTAAAATCTGAAGTTGTTTTGAGCACTCCGTAGCATAATTATTTTTTTTAAATATATTTCCAATGCAATCAAAATGGCTACCTAAATACAAGACATATGGACAACAATAAAACATCAACTATCAGCTAGAGCGTTGATAAATTCATTACTTACGGTAAAGCTTATGTTATGGGCTTCAAGTGGAATGTCAAAATCCTGTGTTATTTCCCCTTGACTATTTAGCATAAAATAAGTTCCGTTTCCTGCAGAGAAATATTTGCATATTATGATTAAACTCTTCTTCTTCTTTTCTCTAATACTGTTTTGTATTATAATGTCAGGTTGCACAGAGATTTCTAGAACGAGAGTTTTGTCCGCTTCATAGTGTTTTCACGCCCGTCTGCCCAGCGTGTTCGTAGCGCGTTGGACTACAGGTGACTATCCCTCTGTGTGTGCGTGTTCAATTCCGCGGGATGACAGAAAAAGCCACAGATTCTCCAGATTTACGGTGTTCGTGGCACCGAACCGAAGGGTTACGATGTCCATGGCACCGAGCCGAAGAGCTGAAAAGCTCAAGTGCTTCTGGATCGGGAAAAAATAAAAAAAATAAAGTGTTTTTCACCGCCTCTGTTATCTCTGGGTCAACCTTTTGCATGAACGGCTTTTTACTTTGTATCCATTGTATCGGAATAACATTGTTCTTTGTGGTGCACTGTCTGATGGTAATCTGCTTATGTGGCCGAACCATTTAATTTGTTGTTACTTGATGAAGTTCAGTATTGATGTTGTACACACTTTTTCCTGATGTCTTCATTTCTAAACCGGTCTCTTCTTGATAATCCCAGCATTCTATGTAGGCACTTCATCTCTGTCGTGACTATTTTTCTTTTATCATTTGATGTCAGCGTCTAGGTTTGGCACTGGTAACATAATGTTGGGAGAAAGATTGTGTTGAACAATGCTCTTTTAGTGTTCATGGTGATATGTTTGCATTTTAAAATTGGTGTCATTTTATCCTATGATTTAATTTGCTTTATTGCATCTATGTTCTATTTCGTTAGTTATTCTTCCATTTGCTGAATAAAATGCTTCCTATGTATGTAAAGTCTTTGACAGGATTAGTCTTAAGTCATCAAACAAATAGCTTAGAGCGGTGACATCATGGCATAAACATCAGTCATAAGTCACATATAGAATCAGTCATAATCTATTCGGTCGTATCTGACTATATGATACTGAGGTCAAGGTGTGTAATTAAAAAAAGACTAACGCCGAAGGATTATCTTCCTCGCACCGAGTTTTGCCCCATATGTCTCGGTCTTTCTCCACAGAAATGGCACACCATCAGACGAGAGTATTGCACAAAGCTCGAACTCCGTAGCTCCGGCAACAATCCTAGAAGTCTCTGAAAAAAATACACTCGTGAATAGAACGACGCGGTCTGGATTCAAAACGTGAGGTGAGGGCTTACCCACTTAGCCACAGAGACCCAGATGTATTATTTTAAAAAACTTTGAAAAATACGACTCCCAAACTGAAAATTCTAAATATATTTTTCTCCCTCCTTCTCTCTCTCCTTTTCTCTCCTTCCTCTAGTCCTCCCTCTAGAACTCCCTTTCTCCTCCCTCTCTCCTTCCCTCTCTCTCTCCCTCACTCTCTCCCTCCCTCTCTCTCCATCTCTCCCACCTTCACTCTCTCTCTCTATCTCTCTCTCTCTCTCTCTCAAGCGCCTTGCTTGCCAGTTTAGGTGACCTTGCATCTCCATAACCCTCTCTTCCTGATGCAGTTAATATCACTTTTTAGGGCAATACAGAACAGGAGAGGGGGATATTGGGACACGAGCCCGTGGAATTTAATGGCCGCATTGCTAGTGCAGTCGCCGTGAAACTGTTCAGGCTATGAATATTCCTTTACTGCTCCGACATGAAAAAAAAATCCTTGGCCTTACCAAGAGTTGAACCGAGTCTCCGGAATGGGAGCCTGCGCATTAATGTATTCGGCCGGCTGCTCCCCTATCGTTTCATTATGGTTAATCATGCATTATCTTCTTCATTTCTTATGTTTTTCTTTCTGTCTTCCTCAACAAATTAATTTAGTTGTAGAACTAACTTGACAAGAAATATCTGCGAACAAATAATGAACATAAAATACAAGGGATGAAATCAGATAAATGTCTGGTCAACCACTAGTAACAATTGTTATAAGAACGAGCAGATGGAGATATTTTGGGCATACCTTGAGAAGAAAGAGAGCCGCTGTAGCGTAGTTGTTAGTGAACTCGCTTCGCAAGGCTGGTGGTCTGGGTTCAGCTCCCGCAATGTGCGTGGAATTTTTCCCGACCGCGACGGCTCTCAGGTCGACCCAGCCTCAACTGGGTACCAGACATGCTCTGGGAAAGTAAAGGCGGCCGGCGTGATGCTGACCACATCACCCATCGTGTGCCGACGGTCAATGAAAAATACAGGCCTAACACTGTATTGACCTATATACCACGAGGTATGAAAGGGTTCCTTTACTTGAGAAGAAATGTCTGGTCAACCACTAGTAACAATTGTTAAAGAAGGAGAAGATGGAGATACGTTGGGCATACACTGAAAGGAAATGAAAAAAAATACTATTGCAGGTATTGAAGTGGCAGACAAAGGGTTCAAGAAAAAGAGGACGCCTTAGGGAGACCCTGAAACAAACTGTGTTGATAAGACAAGAAATATTGGTCTCTGTTCCATGGAAGAGATTGCGCGAGTTGTACAAGACAGAGCAGTATGAAGAAATTACTTGCAGGCTCTATGTAACGTATAACGGTACGAGAGAAATTATTATTATTACTATAACTAACCTCCAATGTACCGATCTTGCTTGTCGCGAAACATGGACAACACATACAAGGTCACCCAAGACGCTGGCTTTCCACTTTGTGATAACACTTGAGCCTATCAATCATATTTCGGTAAAAATTTGGTATATATAAGAGAAATAAAATCGACAAAGACAACAACATTTTTAAAAGGAAGAAGAAGAAAAAAGTAGAAGAATAAGGGCAAAAATAGAATGATAAACATTTGAAGAAAGGAATAAAACGATGATGAAGAAATCGAAGAAAACAAGCAAGAGAAAGTTAGAAAAAAGAACAATAGAAAGAGACAAACAAAAAACAGAAAGGAAGATGAAAAAAAAGAAGAAGAAAAGGCAGAAGAAAATTAAAGACATAAAAAGTAAAAGAGAGTGGAAGAAGAAGAAAACAACAACAACAAGAATAACAAGAAGAAGAAGAAGTAGAAGAAAAGAAGAAGAAAAAAGAAAAAAAGTTTTTAAAAGAAGAAGAAAAGAAGAAGAGGAAAAGAAGAAGAAGAAAAAGAAGAAGAAAAGAAGAAAGAAAAAATACGAAACAGAAGTGAAACAAAAACAACAACAAGAATATCAAGAAGAAGAAGAAGAAGAAGAAGAAAAGAAAGAAGAAGAAAGAAGACGACGAAAAGAAGAAAAAGAAGAAAAGAAGATGAAAACAAAGAAGAAGAAAAAAGAAGAAAAAAAGAAAAGAGAAGAAGAGAAAAAAAGAAGAAAAGAAAAAAAGAAGAAAAAGAAAAAGAGAAAAAGAACAAAAGAAGAACAAAAAGAAGAACAAAACGAAGAACAAAAAAAAAGATAACAAAGAAGAAGAAAAATTTGGGAAAAAGAAGAAAAAAAGAAGAAGAAGAAAATGAAATAGAAGAAGAAGAAGAAAAGAAGAAGAAGAAGAAGAAAAGAAAAACAGAAAAGGATGAAAAGAAGAAAAGAAGAAGAAGAAGAAAGAGAAGAAAATACAGAAGAAAAGTTGACAACAAAAAAAAAGAAAAGGAAGTAGAACAGGAAGTAGAATAAAGAAAGTAAAAAAAAATGAGGACTTACGTGTAGTGTGTAGGGAAACCCAGGTTTGAAATAATGTTTGGAGTTTTTAAACTCTACCAAATAATATGGATGTGAAATAAAAGTTGAGGTATCCTCGATAACGTGAGTCTCCAACGACGCGCTCTCTGTAACTGTTGCTTTGACATAAAGTCGATTATTTCTGGTGAAGGGAAGGTTCGACAGTAGACCTTCGACACGGATATCTTTGGTAAATTCGCCATTTGTCAACTGTGGAAAGAATAGAAAAAGCAATTTTAATTGACATCTTCTTTTTCTCGAATCATGTTTTACCTCACAGCCTGAGGATAAGAAGAAATTCTAGAACAAGGTTTTGTGTGTGTGCTTCATAAATATTATTTGTTGGCGCCTCTTCTATCTCTGAGGTCCACCTTTTTGTGTGGGACCGTTGTTGTATCTGATTCTCAGTCGATTCTTCAGAAGGTTCAAAATGGCAGGTTGTGATCTGAGTAGGTGCCGTCTATTGAGGTTTCAGACCTCTATATACTAACAGGGTGTGGTATGAGTGGGTGTGGTCTATTGAGGTTACCAAACTTCAGATACTAACAGGTTGGAGTATGAGTGGGTGTTGTCTATTGAAGTTTCCAACCTCCAGATGCTTCTTCTTCTTCTTCTGCCATCGCTCGATATCGACCACTTGTTAACCACTCTTTGGGATTTGTATGTGATCCGAGCCTCAGAGCGATTGTACGTTGTGCCAGTTACGCGCCTACAAGTAGACTAGCACATCCGTTTTCTGCGAAGCTTTTTATTTACTAGGGTAGCTTCCCTAGGCCCCTACCTCCGTCTTCTTCTTCTTCTTTGCGATCGCTATTTTAATGATTATACCGTCAGACGTGTTCTTATGATGAGGTCGACTGTTGTCTGGAACTCATCTCTTGTGCCATGTAGTTTTAATAATTATACCGTCAGACGTGTTCTTATGATGAAGTCGACTGTTGTCTGGAACTCATCTCTTGTGCCATGTAGTTTTTATTGCAGTGTTGGGTTGTAGGGCCAGTATTCCTCTCTAGGGAGGGCATAATGGGGACAGTCTTACAGGACATAACCTCAGTCGTCTATTATGACATGCTTTGTAGGTCGCAGTGTTACTATTCTTTGCTCCACTTGCGAGCTGCGGCAACACACGATCGAATCAGATGCTAACGTGTATCAACTGTCCTGGATAAGCGGATGTGCATGGCAATGAGGGAGCGTACAGATTTGCATCTAGAGGATTTATCACTGGGGAAACCTAACAGACCTGTAGCTGACTGCAGACTTTGTGGTCCACAGTAAACTAAGCGCATGACTAGAGATCGCTGAAGGAAACCTGACAGACCTGCAGCTGACTGCAGACTTTGTGGTCCACAGTAAACTAAGCGCATGACTAGAGATCGCTGAAGGAAACTTGACAGACCTGAAGCTGACTGCCCACTTTGTTGTCCACAGTAAACTAAACGCATGATATGATCAAAGATCGCTGAAGAAGAAATCTGTGTAAGTTTGGGCGTATCTGGCATGGAGGTTGGGCGTATCTGGCATGGAGGTTGGGCGTATCTGGCATGGAGGTTAGGTGCTCGACTCTCGTTCCAAAGGTACTCAGTTCGCTACTTCATGGAGCCATCGAACTATTTGCCCAGAGATCCCTGATCTCAGTGTAGGTGAGATCTAGTTCCTAGTCCTATCGGAGACGGGCGATAAAACATGGTACCCGCGTTCAAGGTGAGCTATAAAATAACCCTTGGCAGTTCCCAAATCGAGAAGAGCAGGCTGAAAAGCCGCTGCCTGGGCAAAATTCGTAAGAAAATTATCTTTTTTTAATTCCTACCAAATATTTTCACTTTACTTTATAATGGGGGCCCTCCTCGGTGCTACAGTGTCCGTGCACTAATGTTGAGAACTTCCTGGGTAAGAAAGATATCGGATCACACATGGTTACTCACCGAAGTGCAATGATGATGGGCATATCAATCAATCAATACCGATCACAAGGAAGTTAATGGTGGATAATGAGGATGTTATTCGATCTTTGTGACCGCCTGACGAATGAGGGCACTTCATATTAATTTGAATCCACCTATCGATTTATGGATTTTAGAATTACACGTTGTACAAGTAGAAATGGGTTGGCCACTTGGTGAGAATGAACCCAACTACACCAGTTGCAAGAGCGTACAACCTGAAAATTGTATCAAAAAGTTGCAATGTACGCTGATAATCAGGTAATATGGTGCACAAATGAGTATGCAACAGTGGCTACCAAACTGATACAAAGAGCTGTAGATGCCTTAACCTCATGGACAAACAGATGGTGTGTCAGCATCAACTTATAAGTACTTTCCGTTTCCTGAAGATTTGTTAAACTTCAGTAATGTGATTGTGAAGCAACATTCGTTTTTGTCAACAGACATCCAAAAGTCGATATATCGGTTTTGCAACACCATGAATATTAGTTAAACTCTGAACGCATCCAATTGCCCCCCTTAACAATGAAAATGCCCCATGTGGGGTGTGGGCCCCACGTTGGGAAACACGCCATCTGCCGAGAGTAATGGAAAAGCACGAACTTCGCAGCTCCGGCAACAATTCTATGGGTTTCAGGAAAAAAATGCATTCATGAACAGAACGGCGCGGTCCGGATTCGAACCTACGATCTTCGGAACGCAAGACAAGTCTACATGCTGACAGTTCCTATAGCCGGCCTGTCATAAAGAAAGAATTTGCTTACCGGTCCTGTAAAGTTCACTGGAAGCATTTCAGTCATCCCAGAATCCCAAGTCCCAAGTTTCAGGTAGACTGTTCCAGCAAGGGGTCGACCGTAAACATAACTAAACAATGGAAGATAAAACAATGTATATTCCCAGTGGTAACGTATGAGTGTGAAGCATGGACATTTAATAAGGCAGTGGAAAAATATATAAGTGCTTTTGAATATATGTGTTACAGTTAGTTAGTTAGTCTTTCCTCTTGGGCCTGTGGGCGGCGCATAGGGCAGAGGTCATAGCTCTCCATGTCTCGCGGTTCGTTGCTATCTGTTTTAGGTCTTTAATGTTTACTAGGCCCATCGTTGAGCCTTCTCTGGTGATGGTTCTACGCAGAGTCTCTCTTGGTCTTCCTCGTTTTCTTTTTCCCTCTGGTGTCCATATGAGGGATTGGTAAGGAAGTCTTCTCTCATCCATTCTAAGTGTGTGGCCGATGTAGTTCCAGCGGCGCTTTCTTATAAAATTTGATACATTTTCTTGCTTGGTCTCAGTAGTGTCATCTATATATCATAGACAGAGAAAAGAATAAATAGATCTATCCAGAAAGAACTAAAATACAAAAAAACTGGCTGATGCTACAAAAAAGAATGAGAAAAGTGAAGTAATTTGGACATATAAAGAGACACCAAGGGCTGGAGAAGACCATCATGGAAGGAGGATTCCCGGCAAAGAGGAGAAGAGGAATATCACATATAAGATGGATTTAAGATGCTACTGATGGTTTGAATGTGACAACTGGAGAAGTGGGACATCTGGCCTATGAGAGAGAACAATTCTGAAGGACTGTTGGGGTGGCAAAGCTCTGCTCAAGACAAGCTATATGATGATGATTTGTGTATGACGGCTGTAGAGACAGGACATCTGGCTTAAGAGAGAGAGAGATTCCGAAGAACTGTTGGGGTGGCAAAGTTCTGCTCTGTTCTGCAAAGATAAGCTATCTGATGATGATTTGAATATGACGGCTGCAGAGACAGGACATCTGTCTTAAGAGAGAGAGAGATTCCGAAGGACTATTGGGGTGGCAAAGTTCTGCTCAAGACAAGCTATTTGATAATAATAAATGTATGCCCTACAAAAGATCTTACCTTGACTTGACGACAACGGTTATCCAGAAAGTATCCTTCGTGATCACATCAGGATCCACTTGAATTTGACTTGAGAACCTTGGTAATACTGTCAAAATGAGAACAAAATGAGAACAAAATGAGAACAAAATGAGAACAAAATGAGAATAAAATGAGAATAAAATGAGAACAAAATGAGAACAAAATGAGAATAAAATGAGAACAAAATGAGAACAAAATGAGAACAAAATGAGAATAAAATGAGAATAAAATGAGAACAAAATGAGAATAAAATGAGAACAAAATGAGAATAAAATGAGAACAAAATGAGAATAAAATGAGAACAAAATGAGAATAAAATGAGAACAAAATGAGAATAAAATGAAAACAAAATGAGAATAAAATGAGAACAAAATGAGAATAAAATGAGAACAAAATGAGAATAAAATGAGAATAAAATGAGAACAAAATGAGAATAAAATGAGAATAAAATGAGAATAAAATGAGAACAGAATGAGAATAAAATGAGAACAAAATGAGAACAAAATGAGAACAAAATGAGAATAAAATGAGAACAAAATGAGAATAAAATGAGAACAAAATGAGAACAAAATGAGAACCGTCATAATACTTTTTAGAAAAAGAGTCATGAGAGACGTAATGTCTATAGTGCAGAGCTACCCAACGTGGGCCCCGTGGACGCCCTGTCGCCCCTGTCAATCGTTCATGGCGCCCTATCTTACTCTGCCAGTTTTATCGCTAATCAGATTTCAAGAAAATAAACTGTTTTTAAATTTTCTCCTAGAACTTCAATGAACACTATTTTCCCAGTTTTCTCCTAGAACTTCAATGAACACTATTTTCCCAGTTTTCTCCTAGAACTTCAATGAACACTATTTTCCTATTTTTCTCCTAGAATTTCAATGAACACTATTTTCCCAGTTTTCTCCTAAGACTTCAATGAACACTATTTTCCCAGTTTTCTCCTAGAACTTCAATGAACACTATTTTCCCAGTTTTCTCCTAAGACTTAAATGAACACTATTTTCCCAGTTTTCTCCTAGAACTTCAATGAACACTATTTTCCCAGTTTTCTCCTAAGACTTCAATGAACACTATTTTCCCAGTTTTCTCCTAAGACTTCAATGAACACTATTTTCCCAGTTTTCTCCTAGAACTTCAATGAACACTATTTTCCCAGTTTTCTCCTAGAACTTCAATGAACACTATTTTCCTTTTTTCTCCTAGAACTTCAATGAACACTATTTTCCCAGTTTTCTCCTAAGACTTAAATGAACACTATTTTCCCAGTTTTCTCCTAGAACTTCAATGAACACTATTTTCCCAGTTTTCTCCTAGAACTTCAATGAACACTATTTTCCCAGTTTTCTCCTAAGACTTCAATGAACACTATTTTCCCAGTTTTCTCTTAGAACTTCAATGAACACTATTTTCCCAGTTTTCTCTTAGAACTTCAATGAACACGATCTTCCCAGTTTTGCAATCTATATTTCTTTTGTAACCATTCTACTGCCCCTAACACCATACTTTTTCTTGTTCACTGGAGGAAGCGGCGGTGTCTCATGAACCTTTTTTTCACACTTTGAGGTATATTGGGTAATGCGGTGTTAGGTCCACATTTTTCATTGACCGTCCGCACACGATGGGTGATGTGGCCAACATCACACCATCCGCATTTACTTCTCAGTGTTTTTTCCTGGTACTCAATTGAGGCTTGGCCGACCTGAAAGTCGTTACTGTCGGAAAAATATTCCACGCCTACTGGGGAATTGAACCCCGACCATTAGTCTAATAAGCGAGCTGACTAACAACTACGCTACTACGTCTAATAAGCGAGTTGACTAACAACTACACTACTACGTCTAATAAGTTGACTAACAACTACACTACTACGTCTAATAAGCGAGTTGACTAACAACTACGCTACTACGTCTAATAAGTTGACTAACAACTACGCTACTACGTCTAATAAGCGAGTTGACTAACAACTACGCTACTACGTCTAATAAGCGAGTTGACTAACAACTACGCTACTACGTCTAATAAGCGAGTTGACTAACAACTACGCTACTACGTCTAATAAGTTGACTAACAACTACGCTACTACGTCTAATAAGTTGACTAACAACTATGCTACTACGTCTAATAAGCGAGTTGACTAACAACTACACTACTACGTCTAATAAGCGAGTTGACTAACAACTACGCTACTACGTCTAATAAGTTGACTAACAACTATTCTACTACGTCTAATAAGCGAGTTGACTAACAACTACACTACTACGTCTAATAAGCGAGTTGACTAACAACTACGCTACTACGTCTAATAAGTTGACTAACACCTATGCTACTACGTCTAATAAGCGAGTTGACTAACAACTACACTACTACGTCTAATAAGCGAGTTGACTAACAACTACGCTACTACGTCTAATAAGTTGACTAACAACTACGCTACTACGTCTAATAAGCGAGTTGACTAACAACTACGCTACTACGTCTAATAAGCGAGTTGACTAACAACTACGCTACTACGTCTAATAAGCGAGTTGACTAACAACTACGCTACTACGTCTAATAAGTTGACTAACAACTACGCTACTACGTCTAATAAGTTGACTAACAACTATGCTACTACGTCTAATAAGCGAGTTGACTAACAACTACACTACTACGTCTAATAAGCGAGTTGACTAACAACTACGCTACTACGTCTAATAAGTTGACTAACAACTATGCTACTACGTCTAATAAGCGAGTTGACTAACAACTACACTACTACGTCTAATAAGCGAGTTGACTAACAACTACGCTACTACGTCTAATAAGTTGACTAACAACTATGCTACTACGTCTAATAAGCGAGTTGACTAACAACTACACTACTACGTCTAATAAGCGAGTTGACTAACAACTACGCTACTACGTCTAATAAGTTGACTAACAACTACACTACTACGTCTAATAAGCGAGTTGACTAACAACTACGCTACTACGTCTAATAAGTTGACTAACACCTATGCTACTACGTCTAATAAGCGAGTTGACTAACAACTACACTACTACGTCTAATAAGCGAGTTGACTAACAACTACGCTACTACGTCTAATAAGTTGACTAACAACTACGCTACTACGTCTAATAAGCGAGTTGACTAACAACTACGCTACTACGTCTAATAAGCGAGTTGACTAACAACTACGCTACTACGTCTAATAAGCGAGTTGACTAACAACTACGCTACTACGTCTAATAAGTTGACTAACAACTACGCTACTACGTCTAATAAGCGAGTTGACTAACAACTACGCTACTACGTCTAATAAGCGAGTTGACTAACAACTACACTACTACGTCTAATAAGCGAGTTGACTAACAACTACGCTACTACGTCTAATAAGCGAGTTGACTAACAACTACGCTACTACGTCTAATACGCGAGTTGACTAACAACTACACTACTACGTCTAATAAGCGAGTTGACTAACAACTACGCTACTACGTCTAATAAGCGAGTTGACTAACAACTACGCTACTACGTCTAATAAGCGAGTTGACTAACAACTACACTACTACGTCTAATAAGCGAGTTGACTAACAACTACGCTACTACGTCTAATAAGCGAGTTGACTAACAACTACGCTACTACGTCTAATAAGCGAGTTGACTAACAACTACGCTACTACGTCTAATAAGTTGACTAAC
Organism: Arion vulgaris; assembly: GCA_020796225.1. Taxonomy (NCBI): domain Eukaryota; kingdom Metazoa; phylum Mollusca; class Gastropoda; order Stylommatophora; family Arionidae; genus Arion; species Arion vulgaris. The sequence continues at coordinate 32,507,062 of CM036758.1, read as the reverse complement.
AACTACGCTACTACGTCTAATAAGTTGACTAACAACTACGCTACTGCGTCTAATAAGTAAGTTGACTAACAACTACGCTACTACGTCTAATAAGTAAGTTGACTAACAACTACGCTACTATGTCTAATAAGCGAGTTGACTAACAACTACACTACTACGTCTAATAAGTTGACTAACAACTATGCTACTACGTCTAATAAGCGAGTTGACTAGCAACTACGCTACTACGTCTAATAAGCGAGTTGACTAACAACTACGCTACTACGTCTAATAAGCGAGTTGACTAACAACTACACTACTACGTCTAATAAGCGAGTTGACTAACAACTACACTACTACGTCTAATAAGTTGACTAACAACTATGCTACTACGTCTAATAAGCGAGTTGACTAACAACTACACTACTACGTCTAATAAGCGAGTTGACTAACAACTACGCTACTACGTCTAATAAGTTGACTAACAACTATGCTACTACGTCTAATAAGCGAGTTGACTAACAACTACACTACTACGTCTAATAAGCGAGTTGACTAACAACTACGCTACTACGTCTAATAAGTTGACTAACAACTACGCTACTACGTCTAATAAGCGAGTTGACTAACAACTACGCTACTATGTCTAATAAGCGAGTTGACTAACAACTACACTACTACGTCTAATAAGCGAGTTGACTAACAACTACGCTACTACGTCTAATAAGCGAGTTGACTAACAACTACGCTACTACGTCTAATAAGCGAGTTGACTAACAACTACACTACTACGTCTAATAAGCGAGTTGACTAACAACTACGCTACTACGTCTAATAAGCGAGTTGACTAACAACTACGCTACTACGTCTAATAAGCGAGTTGACTAACAACTACGCTACTACGTCTAATAAGTTGACTAACAACTACGCTACTACGTATAATAAGTTGACTAACAATTACGCTACTACGTCTAATAAGTAAGTTGACTAACAACTACGCTACTATGTCTAATAAGCGAGTTGACTAACAACTACACTACTACGTCTAATAAGTTGACTAACAACTATGCTACTACGTCTAATAAGCGAGTTGACTAACAACTACGCTACTACGTCTAATAAGCGAGTTGACTAACAACTACGCTACTACGTCTAATAAGCGAGTTGACTAACAACTACACTACTACGTCTAATAAGCGAGTTGACTAACAACTACACTACTACGTCTAATAAGTTGACTAACAACTATGCTACTACGTCTAATAAGCGAGTTGACTAACAACTACACTACTACGTCTAATAAGCGAGTTGACTAACAACTACGCTACTACGTCTAATAAGTTGACTAACAACTATGCTACTACGTCTAATAAGCGAGTTGACTAACAACTACACTACTACGTCTAATAAGCGAGTTGACTAACAACTACGCTACTACGTCTAATAAGTTGACTAACAACTACGCTACTACGTCTAATAAGCGAGTTGACTAACAACTACGCTACTATGTCTAATAAGCGAGTTGACTAACAACTACACTACTACGTCTAATAAGCGAGTTGACTAACAACTACGCTACTACGTCTAATAAGCGAGTTGACTAACAACTACGCTACTACGTCTAATAAGCGAGTTGACTAACAACTACACTACTACGTCTAATAAGCGAGTTGACTAACAACTACGCTACTACGTCTAATAAGCGAGTTGACTAACAACTACGCTACTACGTCTAATAAGCGAGTTGACTAACAACTACGCTACTACGTCTAATAAGTTGACTAACAACTACGCTACTACGTATAATAAGTTGACTAACAATTACGCTACTACGTCTAATAAGTAAGTTGACTAACAACTACGCTACTATGTCTAATAAGCGAGTTGACTAACAACTACACTACTACGTCTAATAAGTTGACTAACAACTATGCTACTACGTCTAATAAGCGAGTTGACTAACAACTACGCTACTACGTCTAATAAGCGAGTTGACTAACAACTACGCTACTACGTCTAATAAGCGAGTTGACTAACAACTACACTACTACGTCTAATAAGCGAGTTGACTAACAACTACACTACTACGTCTAATAAGTTGACTAACAACTATGCTACTATGTCTAATAAGCGAGTTGACTAACAACTACACTACTACGTCTAATAAGCGAGTTGACTAACAACTACGCTACTACGTCTAATAAGTTGACTAACAACTATGCTACTACGTCTAATAAGCGAGTTGACTAACAACTATGTACTACTACGTCTAATAAGCGAGTTGACTAACAACTACACTACTACGTCTAATAAGCGAGTTGACTAACAACTACGCTACTACGTCTAATAAGTTGACTAACAACTACGCTACTACGTCTAATAAGCGAGTTGACTAACAACTACGCTACTACGTCTAATAAGCGAGTTGACTAACAACTACGCTACTACGTCTAATAAGCGAGTTGACTAACAACTACGCTACTACTACTCACTTCTGTACCTCAGCTATATTAATATTATTATTGTTGTTATTATGCATTAGTCACATGGCGCTCGCGTCTCCACAATCATCAGGCAGACCTTCTTCTCTTCCACCATTTACTTATTTTCTTCCTTATAGAAGTGTTGGGGAAGAAACGTAGTGATCTTGTTTGTGCTTGTTCTAATGCACTTTTATTCATTTTCGTAAGGCTGTTCTTGATGCCGTCGCTCCATCTTTTACGTGGTATTCTTCGTGCTCTGTATTCGTTATACTTTTACAGTGTGGCTCTTTGTGGTAGTCGATACCAGGGCATTCTTGTCAGGTGTCCAAACCATTTAATGTGTTGTTCTTTTGTAACTTGCAGGACTGGTTTTACATCCAGTCTCCTTCTGATTTCTTCATTTCTAATTGTGTTTCTTATTGTCACTTCTGCAGCTCTTCTAAGGCACCTAATCTCCGTTGTTTTGATTTCCCGCTCATTAGCTGCTTGTTATTGGTCATATTTGACACTGGTAACATAGTGTTGGCCAGAAAATCTTTCTTATAAAATTTGCTTTAGTGTTTAGCGGTATCTCTTTATGTGACAACGTTGGTGTTAACTGCCCCAGTACCTGGTTAGCTTCTGTGCATCGATTGCTGATTTCCTTATCATTCTTTAGAAATATTGAGAATTGAAAGATGGTCCACTCATTAGCTTCTGTGAGTAAACAACTGGAGCCGACAAGTGAGATGATAGTCATGTATATGTTAACATTCCGGGATGTGTTTATGACAACAAGTGGTAAAATGTGTTAGAATGTGAGCTAAGTGTTCGGAAGGAGAAGTGTGCAGCTAGAAATGAATCTACGACAGGTCGGGCAAGCCAGTAGAAGATCTGATTTGCGACACAAACGAAATGCCAAAGTACTCCTAGATAATGGGAAACGTAGTAGTAAGAGCTATTAAAGAGCATAACATCAAGGACAATTAAATATTTCTGACACATCAAACGATATGAGTACACAGAGAAGATAATTCTGGAAGGAATGATGCCTGGTAGAAGAATGAGAGGAAGACCTAGAAGATGATGGGTGCATAACATCAAGAACAATTAAATATTTCTGACACATCAAACGATATGAGTACACAGAGAAGATAATTCTGGAAGGAATGATGCCTGGTAGAAGAATGAGAGGAAGACCTAGAAGATGATGGGTGCATAAAATCAAGAACAATTAAATATTTCTGACACATCAAACGATATGAGTACACAGAGAAGATAATTCTGGAAGGAATGATGCCTGGTAGAAGAATGAGAGGAAGACCTAGAAGATGATGGGTGCATAAAATCAAGGACAATTAAATATTTCTGACACATCAAACGATATGAGTACACAGAGAAGATAATTCTGGAAGGAATGATGCCTGGTAGAAGAATGAGAGGAAGACCTAGAAGATGATGGGTGCATAAAATCAAGAACAATTAAATATTTCTGACACATCAAACGATATCAGTACACAGAGAAGATAATTCTGGAAGGAATGATGCCTGGTAGAAGAATGAGAGGAAGACCTAGATGACGATGGGTGCAAAATGTCATTGACGATCTGAGAATGACTGCTGCTGACACCAGTCAACCTGCATAGAACAGAGAGTTTTTCAGTACTGCTGTCATCGGAGTCAAGTTCCAGAAGGTACAAGCTACTTGACGATGAGTAGTAAGCGATGAACGCTCATCAGTTAGATGCGTCTAAATATGAAATAAAAACTTTGAACAGCACCGATCTAAAGGGTCTAATAGGGTATAAAGAACAATTATTCACTTCATAACTCCGGGTTTTCCCATATGTCTTCATCCATGTCGGCAGAAATTGCACGCCATCTGCCGAGAATGTTGCACAAAGCACGAGTTCCATAGCTGCGGGATTCCCCATATGGCTTCATCCATGTCGGCAGAAATTGCACGCCATCTGCCGAGAATGTTGCACAAAGCACGAACTCCGTAGCTCCAGGCTTGATTTAAGACGAACAAGTGTCATTTGAGAGCCTGTGCTCTTCTTCTTGCGTTCGCCCACTATGAATTCAGGCGTAGTTAGTGCGCCTTACATTACGCTTCTGAAGACTTTTGCGTGAAGATCTGCTTTCCTTATTATCAGTGTACTCCGCCATACAGGAGTGCCTTCTCCGAATTCAGAGGTAGGTAAAACATGTGTACGAATGTTTCTTCTCCTTCAATGAAGATCTTAGTGGTATGCTGCTCGTCTTTAGTTCCAAGATGTACTTGCAGCGACGGATTAGCCTAGTAGCAGAAGTAGCAAATGCTACGGGCCCCGCGCTTCTGGGGGCCCCGCGCCTATATGACAGAGATGAAAAGGAAAAAATAACCAAGATGTTATATCAAAAACACGCAAGTTATCTGAATTTTTTTAATGTCGTGTGTGATGGTGATGAATCCAAAAAATCGAAGCAGAAAATACACAAGTCGCATCTCACTGTGTAGTAGATGAGGGCAGTGCTATAGAAGAATCATCATTACCAATATTACCATTAAGATTCTTCACAATTTAGCCACACTTTCCACAAGACAAACTGAAGTCGAATGTACAGCAAGTCCTTCCAATTTAGCCACATCATTTTCAAACCAAAGAGAGGCAGAAAGCACAGCACATGCTTCCAATGTAGCAACATCTTCTACAAGCCAAAAACAACCAAAGTAAAATGTACTCCAACGGTATTGGTGAACGGCCAAGCAACTTCAATCGAGATTATTGGATTTCGAAAGGAAGTAGCGAAGTGCAACATATGAACAGTTATTTCATGTCTTAAAAACATACGATAAAGAAAACAATCCACGATTTTGTCGAAAGTCGTTTTTCACATACACACATACACCAACAAATAAAACTCATGTGAAAAATTGGTTGTGTTATTCAGAAACTAAAGGACAACTTTTCTGTTTGCAAAGTTACTGATTCAGGCTGTTCGTCTAGGTTTACGAAAAAAGATTTGACGACTGGAAAAACGCAATTAATTTGTTGAAAAGACGTGAAGTAAGCACTTCCCGTAGACAAACGATAATTTCGCTGTTAATTTACAAAAAGTAGGATGCTACAGTCGATTCTCAACTTGTAAACCAAATTGAGACCGAACAAACATATTTGCGGACACTTTTAGAGCGAATTACTTCAGTTATCCAATTTTTAGCAGAGCGAGGTCTTGCATTTCAGGGTAGAGATGAAACTATTGGTTCACCTCATAATGAAAATTATTTAGTTTTGTTGGAATTAATAGCCAAATTTGACATTTTTTGGCTCAGCATATATTAGTAATGCAAACAAAGGAAATGGACATACATCATACTTATCAAAAACAACATGTGAGGAATTTATCCATCTAATTGCATCAAGCTTACTGGATCATATTATTTGCGAAATTAAGAAATGCAAGTACTATTCCGTATCACTGACTCTACTCCAGACATTTCGCATGTGGACCAACTCACTCTAATAGTGCGCTATGTCTTACCATCTGGACCAGTAGAAAGGTTTATGAGGTTCTTGGATATGGAAGGCCAAACTATTGAACAACTCGCTCAAAGTTTACTTGATTTTAAAAAATTAAAAATGGTATTGATATCAAAGACTGTCGTGGTCAAAGCTATGACAATGCCAGCAACATGAGTGGGAAATATCACGGCTTACAAGCACGCATTAAGGAAATAAATAAGTACGCAGAATACATTCCCTGCTTTGCACATTCACTGAATTTGGTTGCGAAGTGTGCTGCAGAATATTGTATAGAAGCATCCATTTTTTCGATTTTGTTGAAAGTCTCTATACATTCTTTTCCACTTCTACCTATCGATGGGGCGTTCTTACAAAAGCACTGGAAGATAAAGGTTCAAAACTCCCGACTTTGAAGAGACTGTCGGACACCAGGTGGTCTGCCCGAGCTCATGCGACAAAGTCCCTTTTATGTGGTATTACCACTATAAAGCAAGTTTTGGATGACATCTCAAATAACATGGATCAGAAGGTAGAGTGTCGTAATCAAGCGTATGGGCTAGTTTTGGAGATGAGTAAGTTGGAAACAGGAATAATGACCCTTCTATGGAACGAAGTTCTAGAATGCTTGCAAGCGTCTAGCGCTTCATTACAGTCACCTGAGCAAGACCTTAACACGGGATATGCCCTTTATAAATCGTTACACAGGTACGTTCAACAAATGCGGCCTACATTTTCAAATATTGAGGCCAAAGCTAAAATCCTGACTGACTGTCAAGAATATCAGCAACAAACTTCAAGACGACGCAAGCGAAATACTAAGTACGACGATTTCAGCGGCTCTACTGCACTCGATGAAATTGTAGAAAATCAAACACCCAAACAAAAATTTGAAAGTCAGGTGTTTATTGTCATAATTGATAATGTACTCTCTGCCTTACATAAACGTATGGCAGAGTACCATAGAGTAACTGGTGTATTTGGAATACTTTGGCAATTAAAATCTCTTACAGCAGAAGAGATCTTGAAAAGAATTCCATATATTGTCAGCTCTTACCAAGAAGATTTAGAAGAAAGCATAATGGAAAATTCATTAGAGTTGTGTTTCCCAAATGTAGAAATAGTCTTACGACTTTACTTGTCTTTAATGATTACTAACTGCAGCGGAGAATGTTCTTTTTCAATATTAAAGCGTATAAAAAGTGAGTTAAGGAACATGATGGGACAAGATCGTCTAAATAACTTCACCTTATGTCGTTGAACATTGAATTTACTTAGAGAAATTGATTTGTTTAGTATTATCTCTAAATTTTCTCACATTAAATCGAGACAAGTTTGTTTGTAAAATTTGTTTTATTATTTATTATCATACAAAAACTAGGGCCCCGCGCTAAAATTTGCTAGGGCCCCGCGCTGGCCTAATCCGGCACTGTGTACTTGGTGTCTTTCCCTACCATTGTCGTGTCTGTGTACGAATGTTTCTTCTCCTTCAATGAAGGTCTTAGTGGTATGCTGCTCGTCTTTAGTTCCAAGATGTACTTGGTGTCTTTCCCTACAATTGTCATGTCTGTGGCCCAACTTTTGCTTGGATGACCTTTTGCTTTGTATGAACTATATCAGAGTAAGATTGCTCTTTGATGCGCACTGTCTGTTGGTAATCTGCGTATGTGGCCCAACTATATAATGTGTTGTTTCTTGATGTGACACTACGTGACGAAATGTTATTAGCTTAGAATTGATATTAGTTGACAAAAGTTAGTACACTAGTTTGTGAAATGACACACCCTAACAAAAAAACACTTCTTGATGAAATGACACTAACAAAATGATATTAGTTGACCAAATGACACTAGCTGATGAAATGACACTTACAAAATGACACTAACTGATGAAACGACATTCACAAAATGACACCAGCTGATGAAACGACACTCACAAAATGACATTGGTTGACCAAATGACACTAGCTGAGGAAGCGACACTCCCAAAATGACACTAGCTGATGAAACGACACTCACAAAATGACACCAGCTGATGAAATGACACTTACAAAATGACACTAGCTGATGAAATGACACTCACAAAATGACACTATCCGATGAAACGACACTCATAAAATGACACTAGTTGACCAAATGACACTAGCTTATGAAACGACACTTACCATACTCTTTCACTTCAAACTTGGCTGTGTGACTTGCTCCGTTGGTGTTGCCCTGCAGAAATATATGGCTATATTTATTGTGGATGCATCCCTAACAACAGTTCTGCAGGTCTCATGATGATGATGATGATGATGATGATGATGATGATGATGAAGACTTTTAAATTCTTTATATTCTACTTTTCTATAGATCAAAATAGTTACGATTTTCACAAAAATATCCCCAGCATAAGACATCAACAAATTTCCTCCAACCAGATCTGTCTTGAGCAAGCCAGCTTATTTGATTCCAGGTCTTTCCCACCTCTTCTCTGTCTACAGTTCGTCTCCATGTCTCTCTAGGTCACCCCTTACCTTTCTTGTCTTCCAGATTTCATTTTAAAGCCACATGTGGGTGTCTTGTTTTCTACATTCTTAATGTATGTCCCAACCACTTCCATCTTCTACATTCTTAATCTATGTCTCAACCACTTCCATCTTCTACATTCTTAATGTATGTCTCAACCACTTCCATCTTCTACATTCTTAATGTATGTCTCAACCACTTCCATCTTCTACATTCTTAATGTATGTCTCAACCACTTCCATCTTCTACATTCTTAATCTATGTCTCAACCACTTCCATCTTCTACATTCTTAATGTATGTCTCAACCACTTCCATCTTCTACATTCTTAATGTATGTCTCAACCACTTCCATCTTCTACATTCTTAATGTATGTCTCAACCACTTCCATCTTCTACATTCTTAATCTATGTCTCAACCACTTCCATCTTCTACATTCTTAATGTATGTCTCAACCACTTCCATCTTCTACATTCTTAATCTATGTCTCAACCACTTCCATCTTCTACATTCTTAATCTATGTCTCAACCACTTCCATCTTCTACATTCTTAATCTATGTCTCAACCACTTCCATCTTCTACATTCTTAATGTATGTCTCAACCACTTCCATCTTCTACATTCTTAATGTATGTCTCAACCACTTCCATCTTCTACATTCTTAATCTATGTCTCAACCACTTCCATCTTCTACATTCTTAATCTATGTTTCAACCACTTCCATCTTCTACATTCTTAATCTATGTCTCAACCACTTCCATCTTCTACATTCTTAATCTATGTTTCAACCACTTCCATCTTCTACATTCTTAATGTATGTCTCAACCACTTCCATCTTCTACATTCTTAACGTATGTCTCAACCACTTCCATCTTCTACATTCTTAATCTATGTCTCAACCACTTCCATCTTCTACATTCTTAATCTATGTCTCAGCCACTTCCATCTTCTACATTCTTAATGTATGTCTCAGCCACTTCCATCTTCTACATTCTTAATGTATGTCTCAACCACTTCCATCTTCTACATTCTTAATCTATGTCTCAACCACTTCCATCTTCTACATTCTTAATCTATGTCTCAACCATTTCCATCTTCTACTTTTTATTTCCACGTTGATATTGTTGATGCCTGTGCGCCGGATGATCTCAGTCAGTGGCGGCTCATGGTCACTTTTGTTGGTGGGGCCAGACACAAATTTTTGAATAATCATGGTTTTTGGTTATGTTATATTTTCATTTACTAAATAATGAATACCCGTTACACATTATTTTTGGTGGGGCCCGGCCCCACTGGCTCTTAATGACGAGCCGCCACTGATCTCAGTATTTGGTATTCTCTGTGAGAACGAAATTAAACATTCTTTATGTTTTGGCCAGATTGAGACTCTTCTTCTTCAATCGCTCCATTTCGACCACTTGTTAAAACACTCTTTGTGATTTGTATGTGATCCGAGCCTAAGTGCGATTGTACGTTGTGCCAGTTATGCACCTACAAGTAGGCCAGAACGTCTGATTTCTGACACTCTTTTTATTTACTAGAGTAGCTACCTTAGGCCTATACCTCAGTCACCTCTTACGACATGCCTTGTATGTCGCAGTGTTACTATTCATTGCTCCCCTTGCAGGCCTCAGAAACGCACAGATGACAATGAGACTCAAAAACTAGTCAACAACACACAAACTTTATGCATACCTTTCCTTCAAAGCTTGCAGTAATAGACCATTCACCAGATGGTGTATCCTTTGGCAGCTCAAACTCCTTGGCTTTGAAAGCTTCTTCTGCAGTGTACATCTGTCGATCAATCACAATCTGTTTGGCATTCTAAAGAGAAAGTAAACAAAGGCAATTTAGTAACAATCACATTGTTCATTTGAGGATCATCGCACATCGCACATTGGACATGTCCATAATTGCTCCGATCTCCACCTAAGCAGTGGCAGCTCGTCACTAAGGGCCAGTGGGGCCGGGCCCCACCAAATATAATGTGTAGCGTGTATTTATTATTTAATAAATTAAAATATACCCAAAACCATGATTTTTCTGAAAATGTGTGTCTGGCCCCACCAACAAAAAGGATCTCGCGCCGCCACTGCTCCTAAGCAATTATTTCGATGAGGTTAGACTAACAACTCCCTATCTGTGTTCGTTGATGTATCTACTGGGGATTCTTGCGTGGTTTTCTCGCATTGCCGTACCTATCTGTATGCATAAAATCTCATTCAATGAATTAATCAAGAAAGGCTCTTTTCTTGAACCAGCAGGGCACAAGAAAGAGAGTGAAGTATAGAAATGCATGGAGATGAGAATTGGAGGCAGAGATTTATGACGTTCGGAAAAGCTGAAGGGAGCTTAATAGATAGCTAAAGATAGGAAGACTTGGTATGAGTTGGTTGAGGGCATATGTCCCAGTTGGTGTTAAAAAGCATACGAGAAAGAGATAAGATACAGGACAGAAGAACAGCCAGTAATGGAATAGAATTATGTAGAAACCAACGGAGTATTTAGTATGTTATGTTCCAGCCCGCCCCTAGAGAGCAGTAGTACGATCCAGTCATCAACATTAAACACCAGCGTCTCCTGCCAGTGGACAACTTTGCCTATCTCGCCAGCATCCTATCCAGATCGGCAAACATAGACTCTGAGGTCAACAATAGAATATATAAAGCCAGTGCTGCGTTCGGAAGGCTGCGTGTTACTGCTTGGGAGCGGAAGGGGATAAGCGTAGCCACAAAGCTGAAAACGTTTATCGGGCCATAGTGCTAACCACGCTGCTGTACGCCAGCGACACATGTACAGTGTATAGCAGACACGCAAGAATACTAAAGCACTTTCACACAAGCTGTCTACGCAGAATACTAAAGGACAAAATTCCAGATACCGAAGTCCTCACAAGAGCAAAGCTCCCAATCGTCAACATCCTGGCAGGTCACGTTTCTCGGATGTCGGATAAACGCATCCCAAAACAGTTGATCTATGGCGAACTTGAAGGGGGCCAACGTTCAGCTGGTGGACAGAAAAAACGCTTTAAAAACACTATCTGAAATGCTTCGATTTAGACACCATGTGCTGGGGAACCATGATGCAAGGTCGCCAAATGTGGCGCTGTAACAACACAAGAGGAACCCGCATAGCTGAGAATCATCCTCCTGTTGAGGTACAGAGAAAACAAGCTGCGTAAAAAGACAGAACACACAACATGCACATGTCTAAACTTAATCATATATGCCCCACCCGTAGTAGGGGCTTGTGTTCTAGGACTGGACTCTACAATCATCTCCGCACACACCAGAGACGTGCAGCACTACACGTCTTATGCTGTTGGCATCATCGCTTGCGATAGACAGCTATTATTATTTAGTATGACAACAAGTAGCATGACATTGGAGGTACTGAAGGCGATTATGGCACTACTCTGGCTAGAATCGCAAAACTACACTTACGCGGGCATCATTCTGAGTGATTCATTGAGTATGATCAGGAAGGTGGATGCTGGTTCATTGCGCAGGCAATGGACTGAATCCCTACAAGCGTCAACAATTAACATAATTACATTTATCGTCATCCCGAGACACTTGGATGTCGATGGTAATGAGAGAGCAGGCGAGCTGGCTGTCCCTACCACCATATCAGGGGGTCAGCAAATGGATAAGTCTGACATTTTGAACGCCCTGTGGTCGCTAATAGGGCTTTCACAGGAAGCGCAGGAGCCAATGATGGTGTAGATGTTAATGTAGATGATAATGTAGATGATAATGTAGATGCAAATAATGATGATGATGATGATAACGATGATGATGATAACGATGATGCTGACACAAACAATAACAAACATGTAGATAACACTGACCTTGATCTCAATTTGAATGAAGTATTTAGCAAGTTTTTGAAATTCATCAACAGCAATGACCCGGAACTTGACTGAAGGAAGAATACAAAACAAATTAGTAACAACCCGGAACTTGACTGAAGGAAGAATACAAAACAAATTAGTAACAAGAAGAGAATAAAGAGTTTAAATAAACCCAAGAGAAGCAAGGGAGCCAATGAATATGATCAATAAATAGACTGTGAACAAGTTCATTGTTCACTTGAGGATCATCTTCATCGGACATGTCCATAAGTGCTCCAATCTCCTTCCAAGCATGTATTTCAGTGTGTTTAGACTAACAACTCCCATTCTGTGTTGGTTGATGTATCTACTGGGGTTTCTCTCATGGTTTTCCCATCTTGTCACATCTAACTTTATGCACAATTTGCGCAACCAAAATAGAGAATACCCTTTATCTTCTTCGTTGAAATCTTAAAAGCGTATTTTTTTTCTTTTCGAGCGTTGATGATGTCGATCGTAGTATTGCTCGCCAGTGCATCCACTCTCTCATTGACCTTCACCTCAGAATAACCTGGGACAGAGATTAAGGTAAGTGAACAAGTATTAGGTGCTTCCGGAGAAAAATAATTACCAAACACAGGATTTAAGAACCCAACCAGCTAGTTCTTCAAAAAAATAGCTTTACTGGGGAGTGTCTTTCGTAAAAAGCTTCACTTGTTGAACAAAAAATAATCAGGTCAGATTCGATAGAACAAGGTCTACACAAACACATAAGATAAGCTTGTGTAGATATATATGTTTGTATATTTGAAACGAAACAGCTCAGATACACTCAAGTGTACACATATAACATACACACACACATCATTCATAGATAGGTTCAAGCTTATTCTAACAAGAGAATATGGAGTTTTAAGCATAGAAAATCTAGATATTTTGAACATATAAAAAGACATGAAGGGTTAGAGAAGACTATTATAGAAGGAGGTATCCCGGCAAGAGAATGTAACGACTAAATAATGACTACTAAGTAACGAGTATTGGTAGCAACAGTTACAAATACTTGAAAGTACCGGAAACTCACTTCACTAAGAAATCAGATGTTTCATCTGCTACCTTATGACAGTAGATGGTACCATCTGCAACTGTTAAACCCACTGCCTTGTGGAGGGGCTCAGGAGTGCTAAAGGCTAGGTGAGTAAACCCTGATAGAAAAACCCACTGCCTTGCGGGTCAGCACGGTTATGTAGAAAGCTAGAGGAGTAAGCCTTGACCCAAAATTCGGAGGAGTGACCTAAGGCAGTTGAAGGTCATGTGTGTATTATATTCCATCTTCTGGCATCGCCTACAAACCCTGATTGACTCCATACTTTCCTTTGGATGAAACAGTAGGGTAGAGAGGAGTTTGTGCAAAATGGACAAAGCACATTCCCCATATCAGCTGTCCAGGCTAGGAAATGACACGTCATCCTTGCTTATTGACCGTCTAAAGGCGAAAAAATGCCATATATAAGAAATAGTTAAATACTTGTATTCGATAACCTCTGATTGTATTGATGAATACTCTTAATTTATTGCGATTACCGATTACAAAATACGTACCCGACTGCAATGGAGTATATACCGGTTTGTCTGTCTGTATGAAGATGTAGCCGAAGTTCTGGCTAAATGTCAGTTCTTTTTTAACTTCATATTTGCCACTAGACATAGTCAGCTGTAGGCCCGTCTCCTCAATACTATGAATGCGTTCCCAGGAGAACATGACGTTCCATGTCTGTAGCCCGTCTTTTTAAAAATATAACAGAAATGAAAAAGAGATTAGGAATTGATAAAAACAAAATACATAAATACTTTAAAATACAGTTGAGAGGTCTCGGTGGCGTAGAGGCTAGGTACTCGTCTCTCGTTTCAAAGGTTCTCGGTTCGTTCCTTCGTGGAGACATTGGGATATTTTCCAGAGATCCTTGATCTCAATGTAGATCGAGTTCCTAGTCCTATAATATATATATATATATATATATATATATATATATATATATATATGGCCCTTTTCATCTTTACAGACGGTCAATTGGCAAGTGTTTTACTGTGACAACTTCTGAGTTTTCGCTTTTCTCTCCTGTTGTTCAGCTCGTACATAAGTCTCTTCTCAAAAGATTCTGCGCCCTTCCGTAATTTGGCTTTCCACACAACTCTGTCATCTGCTAGTCCCTCCCATGTGCTGGGATCTATGAGAAGTTTTCATTGAGGTTTTGCAGACATCTTTATATCTGAGCAGTGGTCTGCCCTGGTGCCTCTTCCTCCGAAAGTTCACAGAACAACATTTGTTTTGGTATGCGATAAGTTTCCATTCTTCTCACATGCCCCAACCATCTTAGTCGTCTACTGCTGAGCATGCCCATGATGGAAGGCAGATTTGCACGTTGTAGTACTTCAGAGTTGGTTATCTTGTCGTACCACCTGATGTTCATAATCTTGCGGAGACATCGAAGGTGAAAGATGTTAAGTCTCCTCTCGTGTCTTGAGTAGGCTGTCCATAATAGACGGACGATAAAACGTAGATCCCGTGTTCAATTTGAGTTCGTAAAAGAACCCTTGACAGTTCAAAATCGAGAAGAACAGGCTGGAAAGCCGCTGCCCTGGCAAAATTCATTTGAAAAAAAAATGTAAAATAAAGTTCCTATAAAATATCTTTACCATCTGCAAAATTACATCAGAGACCCTCGCCGATGCTACGGAGTTCGTGAACTGCTGCTGAGATCTTCCTGTGTTTAAGAAAAAGATCAGATCACACATGGTTACTCACCAAAGTGCAATGATGATGATCCTATCAATCAATAAATCAAACATTAAGCAGAAAAGTGCATACCACAGTCTTCAGACTTAGAACGGGACACTGCGGTCTCAGAGCACACCTCATACCACAGTCTTCAGACTTAGAACGGGACACTGCGGTCTCAGAGCACACCTCATACCACAGTCTTCAGACTTAGAACGGGACACTGCGATCTCAGAGCACACCTCATAGCAGAAGTTGATATTAGCAGAAGTTGATCCTAGCAGAAGTTGATCCTAGCAGAAGTTGATCCTAGCAGAAGTTGATCGCAGAAGTTGATATTAGCAGAAGTTGATCGCAGAAGTTGATATTAGCAGAAGTTGATATTAGCAGAAGTTGATCCTAGCAGAAGTTGATATTAGCAGAAGTTGATTCTAGCAGAAGTTGATATTAGCAGAAGTTGATATTAGCAGAAGTTGATCCTAGCAGAAGTTGATCCTAGCAGAAGTTGATATTAGCAGAAGTTGATCCTGCAAAGTTGATCGCAGAAGTTGATATTAGCAGAAGTTGATCCTAGCAGAAGTTGATATTAGCAGAAGTTGATCCTAGCAGAAGTTGATATTAGCAGAAGTTGATCCTAGCAGAAGTTGATCGTAGAAGTTGATCGCAGAAGAAGAAGATTATTGATTACGAACATTTAACAAAGTAGTGGAAAAACATATGTAATTTTGAATATAAGTGTTACAGAAGAGTCCTTCCTATATCATGGACAGAGAAGAGAACAAATAGATCTATCCAGAAACAACTCAAAATCAAAGAAAACTGGCTGCTGATACAAATAAGAATGAGAAAATTAAAGTATTTTGGACATATAAAGAGACACGAAGGGTTGGAGAAGACCATCATGGAAGGAGGCATCCCGGCAAAGAGGAGGAAGACCATGGAGACGATGGATTCAGCATGTTAACAGGTGGTTTGAGCCTGACGGTTGCAGAGGCATTTGGCCTATGAGAGAAACCCGAAGGACTGTTAGGGTAGCAAAGGTCTGCACATGACAAGCTATTTGATGATGCTGATGATGACACACACATACACACATACATACCTGATGTAAACCTCAACGTCGTGACGTTAAGAACCCGGCTTTGGTCATTTTTGCCTCTATATTCCAGCGTTACCGTCTCCGAGTACCTAGGGAGCACACCAGATGCCGACACAGAAACAACAATGTTTGAATCATAGAAGACTTCTTTCGGGACGGTCAGCAGAAACTTCACTCTGTATAATATAGTTAGTTTTTATTAATAATAAATAATAATAATTCCCCTCGTACCGTTATACATTGCATAGGGCATGAAAGTAATTTCTCTATACCACTCTATCCTGGGCAATTCGCACAATTTATTTCATGGAATTGAGTCCGATATTTCTTGCCTCTCTCAGCAAAGTTCGTTTCAGGGCCTTCCTATGGCCTACTCTCTTTCTTGAATCCTTTGCTTCCCATTTCAATGTCTGCTTTGGTATTCTTTGATCATTTTTTCTCAAGGCATGCCCAACCACAGCCAACTCTAGATAACTAGACCAGACAACTGACCGGGAATCCCTGACCTAGATCAGAGAAGGGGGCTGGAATATATATATGTTTGATATAACACTGCAAGCTTTCTTGCATTTCATTCAATTCTGTGAGTCTATGGTTATTTATTGGTGAAAAATATTCATAATGTTGATATTCCTTATTGTTAAACTTAACTTGTTGCATAATATAACTTCGGTTAGCATGTTGTATTGATTTTAAAATTAATTCGTCTATATACACCAATACTGGAATGAGAGGTCACATGGTGTAGTTGTAGTCTGATTTCCCATAATTCTTTCCCGAGTCCGAAGGCCCATAAGTTTATAGTTGACTCTGTCCCAACATGTCTCCATCTCCTTCTTGTTATAAAAGTTGTTACAAGTGGCTGACAAGACATTTCTTCTCAGAGTATGCCTAACATATCTTCCTCTTCTCTTTCTTATTACAGTTGTTACTAGTTTTCACAGACATCTATTTTCAAATTCCTTCAACTTACTTTCTATATCTTTTGTCATCTTCCAACTCTCGCTGGCAAATGTGAGGATTGATACAACATTTTCCAACTCTCGCTGGCATATGTTAGGATTGGTACAACATTTTCCAACTCTCGCTGGCATATGTTAGGATTGGTACAACATTTTCCAACTCTCGCTGGCATATGTTAGGATTGGTACAACATTTTCCAACTCTCGCTGGCATATGTTAGGATTGATACAACATTTTCCAACTCTCGCTGACATATGTTAGGATTGATACAACATTTTCCAACTCTCGCTGACATATGTTAGGATTGATACAACATTTTCCAACTCTCGCTGGCATATGTTAGGATTGATACAACATTTTCCAACTCTCGCTGGCATATGTTAGGATTGATACAACATTTTCCAACTCTCGCTGGCATATGTTAGGATTGATACAACATTTTCCAACTCTCGCTGGCATATGTTAGGATTGATACAACATTTTCCAACTCTCGCTGACATATGTTAGGATTGATACAACATTTTCCAACTCTCGCTGACATATGTTAGGATTGATACAACATTTTCCAACTCTCGCTGGCATATGTTAGGATTGATACAACATTTTCCAACTCTCGCTGACATATGTTAGGATTGATACAACATTTTCCAACTCTCGCTGGCATATGTTAGGATTGATACAACATTTTCCAACTCTCGCTGGCATATGTTAGGATTGATACAACATTTTCCAACTCTCGCTGGCATATGTTAGGATTGATACAACATTTTCCAACTCTCGCTGGCATATGTTAGGATTGATACAACATTTTCCAACTCTCGCTGACATATGTTAGGATTGATACAACATTTTCCAACTCTCGCTGACATATGTTAGGATTGATACAACATTTTCCAACTCTCGCTGGCATATGTTAGGATTGATACAACATTTTCCAACTCTCGCTGACATATGTTAGGATTGATACAACATTTTCCAACTCTCGCTGACATATGTTAGGATTGATACAACATTTTCCAACTCTCGTTGACATATGTTAGGATTGATACAACATTTTCCAACTCTCGCTGGCATATGTTAGGATTGATACAACATTTTCCAACTCTCGCTGGCATATGTTAGGATTGATACAACATTTTCCAACTCTCGCTGACATATGTTAGGATTGATACAACATTTTCCAACTCTCGCTGACATATGTTAGGATTGATACAACATTGGAACTGACAATAAGACGATTGTTAATTTGCTTTTCTTGTGGGTGTTGTTTTAATGTTGTAAACACAGAATTTGTTGAAAGCAGCAACAGTAGGCAGTTGGGGACGTTTGGAGAGTAGACGTTAGTGGATGTTGTTTATAAGCGAGAGTGTGATGGAGTGGGAGAGTGTGGGAGTCAGAGATGAGATGAGAAGGGATGGGGACTGGGGGAGTGAGTGATGGAGAGAGTTAAGGATGGAATGAGTGGGTGATATAGTGAGCGATGGAGTGAGTGAATGATAGAGTGAGTGGGTGATGTATTGAGTGGGGAAGTAATGGAGTGGGAGAGGAATTGAGTGAGAGAATAGTAAATGGAGAGAATGGAGTTAGAGGTCGAATGAGAGAGTGGTAGAATGAGAGAGTGGTAAAATAAGAGAGTGATAGAATGAGAGAGTGGTAAAATAAGAGAGTGATAGAATGAGAGAGTGGTAGAATGAGAGAGTGGTAGAATGAGAGAGTGATGGAATAAGAGAGTGATAGAATGAGAGAGTGATGGAATGAAAGAGTGATAGAATGAGAGAGTGGTAAAATAAGAGAGTGATAGAATGAGAGAGTGGTAGAATGAGAGAGTGGTAGAATGAGAAAGTGATGGAATAAGAGAGTGATAGAATGAGAGAGTGGTAGAATGGGAGAGTGATGGAATGAGAGAGTAGTAAAATGATAGAGTGGTAGAATGAGAGAGTGATAGAATGGGAGAGTGGTAGAATGAGAGAATGGTGTAATGAGAAAGGGGTGGAATAAGAGAGGGATGGAATGAGAGAATTGTGTAATGAGAAAATATAAAGCTATCTAAATATGAGGGGCTCGAGAAATACGTGATACAAGTATCGGAAGTGGCTACTTGTAACGACTTACCCCACGCATGTGTCAAGCATGCTGAATAAAAACAGGAAACAGCCAATCGCAGATGGTCCCATCTTGAACTGGTGTTGCCAGTCGATTCTGCTGCTTCTTCTTCTGTGATCTCTGGTCATGCGCTTAATTCACCTGCAGATTCAACTTCTACAAATTAATATTGTGTAGGTACACATACTTACTCGGGCGTTAATTTCTGTGCAATTAATTAATTAATTAATTATGAGTAGTTAAGTTACTGCTGTTCTCTATTGGCTCTCTGTGGCTCCATTTACTGGGGCCGTTGTTGTTTCTGACTCTCAGTCGATGTTTCGGAACATCCAGAACGGCAGGTTTCGGTATAAGTGGATGTCGTCTATAGAAGTTTCCAACCTCCAGAGACTCACATGGAACTAGTGTTCTGGGCATGCTGGTGTTCACGGCAACGAAAAAGCGGACATGCTTGCATCGAAACCATCGATTGTTGGAGAGCTTAGGATGGATAAGGAAGAAGTTCTTTTGTATATTGGTGACCTACTGTTGGATAAGGGGTGTTCTTTTGTATATTGGTGACCTACTGTTGGATAAGGGGGTGTTCTTTTGTATATTGGTGACCTACTGTTGGATAAGAAGGTGTTCTTTTGTATATTGGTGACCTACTGTTGGATAAGTGGGTATTCTTTTGTATATTGGTGACCTACTGTTGGATAAGGGTGTTTTTGTATATTGGTGACCTACTGTTGGATAAGGGGGTGTTCTTTTGTATATTGGTGACCTACTGTTGGATAAGGAGGTGTTCTTTTGTATATTGGTGACCTACTGTTGGATAAGGAGGTGTTCTTTTGTATATTGGTGACCTACTGTTGGATAAGGAGGTGTTCTTTTGTATATTGGCGACCTACTGTTGGATAAGAAGGTGTTCTTTTGTATATTGGTGACCTACTGTTGGATAAGGGAGAAGTTCGTTTGTATATTGGTGACCTACTGTTGGATAAGAAGGTGGTCTTTTGTATATTGGTGACTTACTCTTGGATAAGGACACTAAATTAGATGTTGAATCAATAGAGCGATTTACGGAGTTTGGAATTACCTGTTGTACAAGTAGAGCTGGATGGTTGAGGGGCAAAGAGAGAAGGATATTTAACCAGCGAGCTATAGAAACCATCAGTATGCATAACCTGGGAAATATGTTGGAGATACTAAGCACCTATGGTCGTCCCCAGGAAGCTGTAACGTCAGTTTAGTAACCAATACTTTATAAGAACTCGTCTGAGCACGATGTAATCATTTATACAAGATTGGTCAGTGATTCGACAAGTGAGTAGCTCATGTGTTTTCACTTCTCAAGTCGGTGGGGATGTTGTGAAGGAAGACAGTGGCAGTTTTATCGTAACTACACACAGTCTCACTATGGAAATCATGGCAATAACTAAGGCGATGGCCTGGCTATAGTCACAGATTTGTATTCACACATGTTATCTCAGTGATTCAATGAGTATGCTCAGGAAGATTGAAACCGGCTTGGCTAGGAGACAATGGTTGGAGTCACTGAAGTGGCATAGGCAGACAAAAATGAATTTTATTTTTTGTGCCAGGGCTTGCAGGTGTAAGGGGAAATAAACGCGTCGATAGGCTTGTAGGTCTTCTTCTTCTTCTTCTTTGCGTTCGTTCTTTACGACCAATTTTAATCACTCTTTGTGATATGTTTGATCTTTGACAAGAACGTGTATATGTTGAACATTGGTTTGGTAGGCCCCTAAACGCATAGACTTCTACACGCTTAGGACACATGCATCCGATTTCAGCCAAACCTCCTTAGTCGCCTCTTACGACATGCATGGCAGGTAACAGTGGTTCTATTCTTTACATCCCAAATTTGGGCCCCGGTAACCACTCGGGCGGGCTTGTAGGTAAAAGGCGGGCGTGCTTCTTCTTCTTCTTCTGCAATCAACTTTTGCTACGCGACTACACCGGTATGTGTCATAAACAGGGCGGTTCGCTTGAGGTCTTCACCGGTTCCCCATAGTTTGTCTTGTAGTGTTGTTTCTGTTGGCCAGATCTCCAATTTCTCGCTACTCAGTCTAGGGCAGTCTTGCAGGATGTGCTCTGGGGACTGCTTTGGTGCACCACAGGTGCAGGCTGCCGAGTCCCTGAGACCCATTCTGGGAAGGTGTTCTCTGAGACTGCAGTGTCACGTTCTAAGTCTGAAGACTGTGCTTTCTGTTTAGTGTATTTATACTGTCGTGCTCTGGGTTGTATCCTGCATTTGTTTTTCTCCAGATCATTTTCCTGGATTGTTTCAGGAGAGTCTTTACTTCTGTAAAACTTTGTGTTGAGTGGTGCTGTGTTAGGCTTCCCCAGCCTTTGCGAGTTTGTCAGCCTTTTCGTTTCCTGGTATGCCACAGTGAGCTGGTATCCACTGTAAGACCAGTTCGGATTTTTGACAACAAGCTGATATTTTGCCGTATGTCCTGAATGAGCTTGTCTTGTCTGGGACATGAGAACGGATCTTGAATCGCTAAAGACTGCAATATTTTTGCTGACACTTGCTGGTCGTTGAGAATCTGTATGGCTGCAAGAAGGGCTGTTGCCTCTGCTCTAAAGTTGGTGCATGTTTCTCCTGCTGTCAGAGAGTGTGTTTCTGTGTTTCCTTGAGGGTGAGTGATGTAGATTCCGCTGCCTCCTTTTCTGGTAGCATATGTAGCTGAGCCATCTGTGAACACATGTGTCAATGTGCTGGTGGGATATTGCTCTCGTAGCATTTGGAGTGAAATGGCTCTTTGCTCTGTCTCTGTTTGTATTTTTTTTAGATTATTCCTGAGACTTCTACTTGTATTTGGGACCTGTTTTGGTAGCATGTCCATGACTCTGGTATTATCGGAGCGAGCATGCAATGGACCAGGTTGATATTCTAAATTATGTATGGGATATAGGACGTGTATGTGATTCAAGTAATGGTGATGAATCTACAACCCTAACCAGACTGCAAGAATACCACGTCAAATGTGGTGTACCTAGACAATAGCACTATACTGGTACCCGAAGAAGAATAGTAAAACAACACAGAGCCAGCTGCTGCACGCAGAGAGACATACTGAAGAGAAGATCCAAGCACTTATAGACTATATGGTTCGATGTTCAATGATGATGATCTGACGACTAAACTAAACTAAACTGAGAGACATACTGAGGAGGAGATCGAAGCACTTATGCACTAATTGGTTCGATATGCAGGGATAATAATCCGACGACTAAACTAAACTAAACTGAGAGACATACTGAGGAGGAGATCGAAGCATTTATAGACTATGTGGTTCGATGTTCAATGATGATGATCCGACGACTAAACTAAACTAAACTGAGAGACATACTGAGGAGGAGTTTGAAGCACTTATGCACTAATTGGTTCGATGTGCGGTGATAATGATCCGACGACTAAACTAAACTAAACTCACTTACTAAATTACTTGGTACTATCTGCAATTATCAAACCTACTGTCTTGTGCCGGGGATGGATTGCTAAAGTTTAGAAGAGTAAATCCCTACTGCCTTGTGGGTCAGCACGGTTTTGCAGAAGGCTAGAGAAGTAAACATTAACCCCAAATCCGGAGGAGAGACCTAAGGCAGTTGATGGTTATGTGCGTATTCCATTCTATCTTCTGGCATCCCCTGCAAACGATACTTGATTCCAAACGCATGGACTTTATCCTTTGGATGAAACAGTAGGGCAGAGAGGAAGTTTATGTACGATGGACAAGACACATTCACCAAACCAGCTGCCCAGGAGTTGGCCCTCCTATCTCCTGCACACGAAGACCTAGTAATGTGAAGTGGCAGGTACTACATACCCTAACGTCTAAAAAGGCTATGGATCATTTTTAAAATTCCACACATGTCGAGCAAGCACCCCAGACTACAGAGCACATACTTCAAGACTGCCCCAAATATGTTATACTGAGGCATACTCACTTGCCTAGGGAAACAACACTGGACAGAAAAGTACACAGACCTCTGTGTGAGTTACAAAAGACAATGAAGTTAAAACAAGAGACAACATTGAATATATAGACATTATTTTAAGCGAAGGAAAGGAAGGATTTGCAAAAAGACGCACGTATTTTTCTTGCGGAAGGACATTGCCCTTGCATTTTCCTTGCAACACATCAAGTGAGGGACGTATGAAAAATCTGGCCAGTAATGGCTGAATTCGGGATGACCATTCAGAGTCAGAACTGTTTGATTCTGAACACGACTTTGCTAGTGCATTTTCGCCATGTTTGGTCGGGTATTTTCCTGTTTCGTTTGCCGAGCTACTGAGTTAGTGCTTGAGCAACGCTGTGAGCTATGACTGTTACATGGAATGTTTTTTGTTGTGTCAACCGTGCGTTTGTTGTGTGTATTCAGAAAATGGCGGACAGCGGTTATGACGAACAAGCTCAATCTGCCGTATGTAGTTATATTGCGAGTGCAGAAAATTGGCATTTTGTCATGATTGATGTTCCTTCGACAAGAATTGCAATTCAAGTGATGAACAGTTTTTGTGTTGCTACATTAGCGACGGCCATATGCTTTTTAACCCTTTCGCTGCTACATACTTTCCGAAGGCTGAGCTAAATATAGCTACTCTTTGTTTCTAGGTCACAAACGTGAATGTATGCCTATAGCAGCGACAGTAGCAATGTATAACGTGTTAATACGTCTTTAGCCCACAGAGGAGAGATAATAGCAGACGTGTTAATGCGCCTTTAGAAGTGAATGCGAAAAACGTATATATACGTCCTTAGCAGCTAAAGGGTTATGCGGTGCCGGTTTCTTTTTGTGGCGGCACGCGACTGTTTCATTCTGGAATTAGTTCACACAGGAAACATTTCACAGCTGTTAGCATTTCGTGTGATTTTCATTGGCACAGGAACGGAGCAATTATGGGGTGACCCGTTGCAGTGAAGTTGGAACCGTACTTATGAACTATGAACTATGAACTATGAGGGACGTGTATTCTTGCACACACTGATTGTGCGCACGTGTTAAGTAACACGTTGAGTAAGTCACTTCAGAAAATTGTCACATCCATGTCTGTGTACGAGGGAATCATAATGGAACATATATTTATATAGCTATGTCCTTGAACTCACATCCGGGTTCAGAAACGCCAACAAAATTTAATGGAAAGTTTCACAATTACTTGAACAATCACTTACTAGCCTATGACGCCCTTGGGGCTTGAGGCAGCAACAAATGAACGTTATGTTATGTTATATTATGTTATGTTATGTTATGTTATGTTATGTTATGCGATCGACGTAATGGCACATTGGACATTTACATGCGTACTATGTCCCCCGCTGTAGCAGCCATTCCTAGTCCACTTGCTCATAGTACCCATGTAAAGTTGATTAGTATATCTTCTCTCTCTCTTTACCATGAAGACGACACTGTCTGGCATGTCCAAATTTAACTCCTAATTCTCGCACTTGTTCCGGTGTTTGAGACTCACCCATATCACATAAATTAGAGCGTATCGCATTGATAACATCCTGCTCTGTCCATATTTGCACTTCCTTCTCTGCGCTTGGTCGTTACTTGAATCGTGTTCCAGGTGTGATTTAAATTGTTTCAATTCTCATTTTACTATTTTCCTCCAGTTTTGTTTGTTTTTTTTTTGTTTTTTTGTCTTACCCGTTATTCTGATGTCGATCGCATTGCAGTTTTCGTGACAGAGTTAGTCTTCATCTCGATCCATCTCCTTCGTCTATTTTGGATGATGGTGCTCATTTTCTCTTGTTGATACTGTGCAAGCAGGTCTTGGTTAGTGATAGTATTTGTCTAGAACACGCGTAAAATATTTCGCAGACAAGTTGTTTGAAATATGGTTAATACTGTCACCACCAAACTGTTCAGGTTATATTTTTTCTTTATGCCTCCGACACAAAAAAACCTCCCTGACCTTACCGAGATCGAATCCGGACCTCCCGATTGGGAGCCCGCCCTCCGTTTGGCCAGACGCCCATCATGCCTCTGCTTAAAGGGGCTTTAAGCCTCTATATAAGGAACATACATCTTCTTCTTCGAATGCTTCATATCGATTACTTGTTAAACCCTCTTTGTGATTTGTATGTGATCTGAGCCTAAGAGCGACTGTACGTTACGCCAGTTATGCGCCTACAACTAGGCCAGCACATCTAATTTCTGCGACGCTTTTCATTCACTACAGTAGCTTCCCTAGGCTCTTACCTCAGTCGTCTCTTACGGCATGCCTTGTAAGTCGCGATGTTACTATTCTTTGCTCCCCATGCGAACCCCAGCAACACACATATAAATCACAACATAAGCTGGTCTAGACTGAGCAATAAAGGAATTACATGAGACACAAAGAAAACCAATGACCGTGAAGGACAATTACTTATGTTATTAGCTTCCACTTTGAATTCATATTTTCTGTCTCAAATCGTATGCGTATAGGTCACCTCCGTGTTCTAACATAACCAAAACAAGGTTTGTCCTAAGGTTGAAAGTACGTGCTTCGGTTTAAACACAGCCAGGCTCTAGCAGTCTATAAGTTTATAGTTTGCTCTGGTCTAAAGAAGCTTTAATCTTCTACCTAACATATAAGCAAACGAATTCACAGGTCAAAGATATAACGACCTGAAGGTCAATATTTATAACAATGAATTAACTCGGGTTTTTTTTATTTTCCGCAGGGTTAGGAAATGGACCTCAATAATGACAAAATTGTACACTGAATCTCTGTCGTTTTAATTCTTATTTTATCCTTTATTGTCAATGATAAAATCAAAATCAAAACAACAGAGATGAAGTGTTGAAGAAGAATTATAAATGTTACAAGAAAAGATAAAATCAGAAACTACACAATCAGAAAAACGTGGATCCTTGCCGGGGTTACAATAAATTAAGAAACAACAAGTTAAATGGTTCGGATATGCATTAAGATTACCACAAGACAGTCTTTCACAATAAGCACTCGCATTCAGATATATCGGTAATTGACCCAGAGAACGATCACGTAAACGATGGATAAACGAAATATCTCTCTTTCTTTTCACCAATCCTGTTTTGTCTCACAGCGTCAGGATAAGAGATTTCTAGAACGGAGTTTTGTGTGTGCTTCATAAACAGTGTCTTTCGTCGACTCTGTTATCTCTGAGCTCCGCCTTTTGCGTGTACATCCTTTTCAGTTGTATTCATTGTATCGGAGTAGTATTGTTCTTTGAAGCACACTGTCTGTTGGTAATCTGCTTATGTGGCTGAACTATTTGTTCTTTAATGCACACTGTCTGTTGGTAATCTGCTTATGTGGCTGAACTATTTGTTCTTTAATGCACACTGTCTGTTGGTAATCTGCTTATGTGGCTGAACTATTTGTTCTTTAATGCACACTGTCTGTTGGTAATCTGCTTATGTGGCTGAACTATTTGTTCTTTAATGCACACTGTCTGTTAGTAATCTGCTTATGTGGCTGAACTATTTGTTCTTTAATGCACACTGTCTGTTGGTAATCTGCTTATGTGGCTGAACTATTTGTTCTTTAATGCACACTGTCTGTTGGTAATCTGCTTATGTGGCTGAACTATTTGTTCTTTAATGCACACTGTCTGTTGGTAATCTGCTTATGTGGCTGAACTATTTGTTCTTTAATGCACACTGTCTGTTGGTAATCTGCTTATATGGCTGAACTATTTGTTCTTTAATACACACTGTCTGTTGGTAATCTGCTTATGTGGCTGAACTATTTGTTCTTTAATACACACTGTCTGTTGGTAATCTGCTTATGTGGCTGAACTATTTGTTCTTTAATGCACACTGTCTGTTGGTAATCTGCTTATGTGGCTGAACTATTTGTTCTTTAATACACACTGTCTGTTGGTAATCTGCTTATGTGGCTGAACTATTTGTTCTTTGAAGCACACTGTCTGTTGATAATCTGCTTATATGGCTGAACTATTTGTTCTTTAATGCACACTGTCTGTTGATAATCTGCTTATATGGCTGAACTATTTGTTCTTTAATGCACACTGTCTGTTGGTAATCTGCTTATGTGGCTGAACTATTTGTTCTTTAATGCACACTGTCTGTTGATAATCTGCTTATATGGCTGAACTATTTGTTCTTTAATGCACACTGTCTGTTGGTAATCTGCTTATGTGGCTGAACTATTTGTTCTTTAATGCACACTGTCTGTTGGTAATCTGCTTATATGGCTGAACTATTTGTTCTTTAATGCACACTGTCTGTTGGTAATCTGCTTATGTGGCTGAACTATTTGTTCTTTAATGCACACTGTCTGTTGGTAATCTGCTTATATGGCTGAACTATTTGTTCTTTAATGCACACTGTCTGTTGGTAATCTGCTTATGTGGCTGAACTATTTGTTCTTTAATGCACACTGTCTGTTGGTAATCTGCTTATGTGGCTGAACTATTTGTTCTTTAATGCACACTGTCTGTTGGTAATCTGCTTATGTGGCTGAACTATTTGTTCTTTAATGCACACTGTCTGTTGATAATCTGCTTATGTGGCTGAACTATTTGTTCTTTAATGCACACTGTCTGTTGGTAATCTGCTTATGTGGCTGAACTATTTGTTCTTTAATGCACACTGTCTGTTGGTAATCTGCTTATGTGGCTGAACTATTTGTTCTTTAATGCACACTGTCTGTTGGTAATCTGCTTATGTGTCTGAACTATTTGTTCTTTAATGCACACTGTCTGTTGGTAATCTGCTTATGTGGCTGAACTATTTGTTCTTTAATGCACACTGTCTGTTGGTAATCTGCTTATATGGCTGAACTATTTGTTCTTTAATACACACTGTCTGTTGGTAATCTGCTTATGTGGCTGAACTATTTGTTCTTTAATACACACTGTCTGTTGGTAATCTGCTTATGTGGCTGAACTATTTGTTCTTTAATGCACACTGTCTGTTGGTAATCTGCTTATGTGGCTGAACTATTTGTTCTTTAATACACACTGTCTGTTGGTAATCTGCTTATGTGGCTGAACTATTTGTTCTTTGAAGCACACTGTCTGTTGATAATCTGCTTATATGGCTGAACTATTTGTTCTTTAATGCACACTGTCTGTTGATAATCTGCTTATATGGCTGAACTATTTGTTCTTTAATGCACACTGTCTGTTGGTAATCTGCTTATGTGGCTGAACTATTTGTTCTTTAATGCACACTGTCTGTTGATAATCTGCTTATATGGCTGAACTATTTGTTCTTTAATGCACACTGTCTGTTGGTAATCTGCTTATGTGGCTGAACTATTTGTTCTTTAATGCACACTGTCTGTTGATAATCTGCTTATGTGGCTGAACTATTTGTTCTTTAATGCACACTGTCTGTTGGTAATCTGCTTATGTGGCTGAACTATTTGTTCTTTAATGCACACTGTCTGTTGGTAATCTGCTTATGTGGCTGAACTATTTGTTCTTTAATGCACACTGTCTGTTGGTAATCTGCT
Source organism: Arion vulgaris (assembly GCA_020796225.1). NCBI lineage: Eukaryota > Metazoa > Mollusca > Gastropoda > Stylommatophora > Arionidae > Arion > Arion vulgaris. The sequence goes on along the minus strand of CM036758.1, from coordinate 32,478,364 downwards.
TATGTGGCTGAACTATTTGTTCTTTAATGCACACTGTCTGTTGGTAATCTGCTTATGTGGCTGAACTATTTGTTCTTTAATGCACACTGTCTGTTGGTAATCTGCTTATGTGGCTTAACTATTTGTTCTTTAATGCACACTGTCTGTTGATAATCTGCTTATGTGGCTGAACTATTTGTTCTTTAATGCACACTGTCTGTTGATAATCTGCTTATGTGGCTGAACTATTTGTTCTTTAATGCACACTGTCTGTTAGTAATCTGCTTATGTGGCTGAACTATTTGTTCTTTAATGCACACTGTCTGTTGATAATCTGCTTATATGGCTGAACTATTTGTTCTTTAATGCACACTGTCTGTTGATAATCTGCTTATGTGGCTGAACTATTTGTTCTTTAATGCACACTGTCTGTTGATAATCTGCTTATGTGGCTGAACTATTTGTTCTTTAATGCACACTGTCTGTTAGTAATCTGCTTATGTGGCTGAACTATTTGTTCTTTAATGCACACTGTCTGTTGGTAATCTGCTTATGTGGCTGAACTATTTGTTCTTTAATGCACACTGTCTGTTGATAATCTGCTTATATGGCTGAACTATTTGTTCTTTAATGCACACTGTCTGTTGATAATCTGCTTATGTGGCTGAACTATTTGTTCTTTAATGCACACTGTCTGTTGGTAATCTGCTTATGTGGCTGAACTATTTGTTCTTTAATGCACACTGTCTGTTAGTAATCTGCTTATGTGGCTGAACTATTTGTTCTTTAATGCACACTGTCTGTTAGTAATCTGCTTATGTGGCTGAACTATTTGTTCTTTAATGCACACTGTCTGTTAGTAATCTGCTTATGTGGCTGAACTATTTGTTCTTTAATGCACACTGTCTGTTGGTAATCTGCTTATGTGGCTGAACTATTTGTTCTTTAATGCACACTGTCTGTTGATAATCTGCTTATGTGGCTGAACTATTTGTTCTTTAATACACACTGTCTGTTGGTAATCTGCTTATGTGGCTGAACTATTTGTTCTTTAATACACACTGTCTGTTGGTAATCTGCTTATGTGGCTGAACTATTTGTTCTTTAATACACACTGTCTGTTGATAATCTGCTTATGTGGCTGAACTATTTGTTCTTTAATGCACACTGTCTGTTGATAATCTGCTTATGTGGCTGAACTATTTGTTCTTTAATGCACACTGTCTGTTGGTAATCTGCTTATGTGGCTGAACTATTTGTTCTTTAATACACACTGTCTGTTGGTAATCTGCTTATGTGGCTGAACTATTTGTTCTTTAATGCACACTGTCTGTTGATAATCTGCTTATGTGGCTGAACTATTTGTTCTTTAATGCACACTGTCTGTTGATAATCTGCTTATGTGGCTGAACTATTTGTTCTTTAATGCACACTGTCTGTTGATAATCTGCTTATGTGGCTGAACTATTTGTTCTTTAATGCACACTGTCTGTTGGTAATCTGCTTATGTGGCTGAACTATTTGTTCTTTAATGCACACTGTCTGTTGATAATCTGCTTATGTGGCTGAACTATTTGTTCTTTAATGCACACTGTCTGTTGATAATCTGCTTATGTGGCTGAACTATTTGTTCTTTAATGCACACTGTCTGTTAGTAATCTGCTTATGTGGCTGAACTATTTGTTCTTTAATGCACACTGTCTGTTGGTAATCTGCTTATGTGGCTGAACTATTTGTTCTTTAATGCACACTGTCTGTTAGTAATCTGCTTATGTGGCTGAACTATTTGTTCTTTAATGCACACTGTCTGTTGATAATCTGCTTATGTGGCTGAACTATTTGTTCTTTAATGCACACTGTCTGTTAGTAATCTGCTTATGTGGCTGAACTATTTGTTCTTTAATGCACACTGTCTGTTAGTAATCTGCTTATGTGGCTGAACTATTTATTGTTTCTTGAAATTAGATGCACTAAATTTCACCTTGTACAAAGCGCAAACGGGGATCTCTCCAGATCCCTTTTTTTCAGCCTGATACCAAAAGACAAAACAGGGATAGAAAACAGAATGAAAACATTGAAACGTCAAAACTTTGGAAAATCTTTGCTCTGTAATTAGAAACAATGGAATAGCAGCAAAAAAAAAATTAATCATAAAGCGATTAGTCATAGCTATTGAGAGGGTGGTTAGAGTGAGTCCATGAAAGTTATATACGCAGACTACTAAATATAGACTGGTGGGACAATGTTCCAGATACCGAAATCCTCTTAATCCTTTCGCTACTACATACTTTCTGAAGGCTGAGCTAAAAATAGCTACTCTTTGCTTCTAGGTCACAAACGTGAATGTACGCCTATAGCAGTGATAGTAGCAATGTATAACGTGTTAACACGTCTTTAGCCCACAGAGGAGAGATACTAACAGACATGTTAATGCGTCTTTAGAAGTGAATGGGAAAAACGTTTATATACGTCTTTAGCAGCTAAAGGGTTAAGAGCCAATATCCCAAGCGTCAATATCATTTTGCAGAAGGGCCAAGTGAGATGGGTCGATCGATGCTCGGATGCCTGATAAATTCATCCCAAAACAGTTGATGTATGGCGAGCTTGAAGGGGACAAACGATCAATGGTGTATATAAAAAACGCTTTAAAGACACTCTTTAAGTGTCTCTAAAATGCTTCGATAAAGACATCACATGCTGGGAATCCATTGCGCAAGATTGCCACATGTGTAACAACACAAGAGGATCTCACATAGCTAAGAATCGTCGTGCCGTTGGGGCACAGAGAAAACGAGCTGCGTGAAAAGACAAAACACACAACACCCACATGTCTAACCTTGATCATGTATGCCCCAACTATGGTAGGGGATAGTGTTAGGGGATTGACTCTACAGTCGCCTCCACACATACCAGAGAGGTGCAACAACACACGTCTGAGGCTGGTGTCACCATCGCTTCTGATGGACGGCTATTAATATTATTATTATTAAGTATGAAGATAAGATATAACACAAACAAAGATATAAAGGTAAAATCTTTTAACAACACGCATTTTTCTATTGCAAAAACAGTTAATGTTAATCGAGGGAAATGTATACACAATATTTCAAGTGAACGATAGGAAGGAAGGAAGTGCCATATTATTTATAACATTACATTATTTACATTAGTTATAACTGTAGTGTGATTAGTCATGCAGAAGACGCATGATCATAAAGTGATCTAATTATGTTTACAACGACAGAAACAAATTAACTCATTTTTTCGTTTATAACACATACTTTTTTTCATTAAACTTGCTAGCGATGAAACCCCACTTAAGAAAATGGTTGAGACAACACTTGAGAATTGTTAGTAATTTGACATAACTCGCGTCAAAAATCTGCCACAAGTGTACAGTATCCGATTTTTAATTCTCACTGTTTCTGTTTCTATTTTAAGGATGAGCGACAGTTTTTCAAATCTCGTTAATCGTGGCTATTCTTATCCGTTTCATTGTTGCTGTATCAAACGATAGAATAAAACTAATCCCGACAGAGATGAAGTGTCTACGCAGAATGATGAGACCGGTTAGAAATGCAAACATGTCACCATGAACACTAGAAGAGAATTGTTCAACACAATCTTTCTCCCAACATTATGCTATCAGTGCCAAACTTGGACGCTGACATTAAATGATAGAAGAAAACTAGTCACGACGGAGATGAAGTGTCTACGCAGAATGATGAGACCGGTTAGAAATGCAAACATGTCACCATGAACACTAGAAGAGAATTGTTCAACACAATCTTTCTCCCAACATTATGCTATCAGTGCCAAACTTGGACGCTGACATTAAATTATAGAAGAAAACTAGTCACGACGGAGATGAAGTGTCTACGCAGAATGCTCGGAGTATCAAGACGAGACCGGTTTAGAAAAGAAGACATAAGGAGAAAAAAGTGTGTACAAAATCAGTACTGAACTTCATCAAGAAACAACAAATTAAATGACTTGGCCACATAAGCAGATTACCAACACACAGTGCACGTCAAAGGGTAATGCTATTCCGATACAGTGCACCTCAAAGAGAAATGTTACTCCGAAACAGTGCACGTCAAAGGGTAATGCTATTCCGATACAGTGGATACAAAACAAAAGGCCAGCCACACAAAAGGTGGACCTCAGAAATGACATAGGCGGTGAAAAACACTATTTATGAAGCGCACACAAAAACCCGTTCTATAAATCTCTGCCTATCATGAGACAAAATAGGATTGGAGAAAAACAAAAAACATCGTTGCTGATCGGAATGAAGCATACAGGACAACTACTTCCAGTAAGAGGAGGTAGATTGAAGAAGCTACTGCTGCTCTCCAGTGGCTCTCTGGGATTTGGTGTTTTTTTTATGTTTGACTCGCAGATGGTTCGGAAGGTTCTTCTCCTTTGCGATAGCTATTTTTATGATTATACCGTTAGACGCGTTCGTATAATGAAGTCGACTGTTGTCTAGAGCTCATCTTTAGTGACATGTAGTTTTCAATGTAGAGTTGTTGGGCCAGCATCCTTTTCTAGGGAGGACATAGAGGGGACAGTCTTGCAGGGGACATGTTATGTGGTTTTATCAGTGGGGTCACGGGAACACAGAGAGGATGGAGACAATTGTAACATGTTATTTGGAAGGTCCAAAATGGCAGGTTGCTTCACGAGTGGGTGTCGCCTATCTAGCTTTCTAACCTTCAAAGGCTTACGTAGATCTCCTGTCCTGGATCTTCATGTGGTCTCTGTGGCGTACAGGTTGGGTTTGGCCTCTCGTTTCAAAGGTACTAGGTTTGCTCACTTGTGGAGTCATCGGGATATTTAATAACACGTAGGTCCCGTGTTCAAGTTGAGCACATAAAAGAACTCTTGTCAATTCAAAACCAATAAAATCAGGCTGGAAAGCCGCTGCCCGGGCAATAGTTCATAATAAAATTAATTTTTTTAATTCATACAAAATATTTTCACTTTTTTTCTAAATTACATTGGAGATCCTCGCCGGTGCTATGGAGTTTGTTCACTGATCTTTCTATTTAAGAAAGAGATCGGAACACATATGGTTACTCACCGAAGTGTAATGATAATGATCCTATCAACAAATTAATCAACTGTCCCGGACATGCGGACGTTGTACAACAGGTTAGCGTAAGGCATAATACGTTAGACTAACGACTTGGACACAAGATGGTTGTGGGCTCAATCCTACATTCGACGTTCCACGCGTGAGGAAAGGAATTTGCCCTTCTCCCTCCTGTATACAAGAAATTATAAATGTGAAATGACAAGCACTGTATACCCTAAGCTGTCAAAAGGCTATGGGAAACTATATTATTATTATATTATTACAAGTAGAACTGTATGTCAGAGGAGTAGAGTGAGGAGTGTGTTTCTCTCTTTCGTGATCGTTCTTAGGCCACTTTTATCATTCGATTGTGATATATTTTTTTTTTTTCTTCGATCGTAGATTGTGATATATAAGCAGCCAAACATCAAGAACGGGTGTACGTGCACGCCTTCAGTACCTATTGGAGCTCAGGTGCTTATCCTTCGGCGGCGTGTTCGATTTCAACCAGCGTTTACTGGGTTCGCTCTCCGTTAGCCTTTTGCTGTCCCCAGCCAAAACCCATAGGCAGCAGGTTGTTATTTTCTTTCAGGGCAGCGACCCGTAGACGACCTGCCCTCCCTGGCTGATGAGCGTCATTTGTCCAGCTATACTCGTCTTGTTAATGGACTGCTAGGTTTGCCTACCGTCCAGTTTTGTGTACGGTTTGCTCCGCTAGCCTTTGATTGTCTCCAATCAAACTACAAGGCAGCTGTAGTTCCCTGCAAGCAGAAAGGCGCAATGACTTTACCTCTGCTGGGCTTTCCAATTGTTCTGCACATTCGGGTGGTGCTGAATAGTGTGTTTAACCAACGAACAACGGGAACAATCTGCAAGCATACATTTCTCAGCATTAACTGGGTGAGACTGAGCACTTATAAGCATGCCTGGAGTGCTGGGAGGTCAGCTCAATAATCAGCATCAACTGGGTGAGACTACGCACTTATAAGCCTGCCTAGAGTGCTGTGAGGTCAGTTCAATAATCAGCATCAATTGGGTGAGACTACGCACTTATAAGCCTGCCTAGAGTGCTGGGAGGTCAGCTCAATAATCAGCATCAACTGGGTGAGACTACGCACTTATAAGCCTGCCTAGAGTGCTGTGAGGTCAGTTCAATAATCAGCATCAATTGGGTGAGACTACGCACTTATAAGCCTGCCTAGAGTGCTGGGAGGTCAGCTCAATAATCAGCATCAACTGGGTGAGACTACGCACTTATAAGCCTGCCTAGAGTGCTGGGAGGTCAGCTCAATAATCAGCATCAACTGGGTGAGACTACGCACTTATAAGCCTGCCTAGAGTGCTGGGAGGTCAGCTCAATAATCAGCATCAACTGGGTGAGACTACGCACTTATAAGCCTGCCTAGAGTGCTGGGAGGTCAGCTCAATAATCAGCATCAACTGGGTGAGACTACGCACTTATAAGCCTGCCTAGAGTGCTGGGAGGTCAGCTCAATAAACAATTATTATCATCAAAAAGTCAAGTACAGCTGAATCACTGAAGAATGTTTAAATGACAGTCTCACCAGTACAATTTTGTGATAAACTCTATAAAGATATCAATATCGCTAGCCACTGTGAGGTTTTTTTTTCTTCATTTTCACAATATTATTGGTTATTGGTTACCGAACTGACGTCAATGCACTCCGGGAAAACCCCAAATGCGCAGTCTTCCCCAATAGATGTCGAAGGGTATGTATACTGATGGTTCCCGTAGCTCGCTAGTTAAACAACTCCTCTCTGCCCCTCTGGCATCCAGTTCTACATGTACAACGGGTAGCTCTAAATTCCCTAAATCGCTGGATCGATTCAACATCTATTTTAATGTCTTCATCCAACAGGTAGGAACAAAGAGACCGAAAAGCATCCCTCATATATCGACCTTCAACTCTTCGACAATCAATCATGTTTTACAATATTAAACAGTTTCTTGGACAGAGAAGAGAACAAATAGATCTATCCAGAAAGAACTCAAAATCAAAGATAAACTGACTGATGCTACAAATAAGAAAGAAAAAATTGAGATATTTTGGACATATAAAAAGACATGGTCTGAAGAGGACCATCATGGAAGGAGGCATACCGGCAAAGAGAAGAAGAGGAAGACCACGGAGAAGATGGATTCAGGATGTAACTGATGGTTTGAACATAACAGCTGCAGAGGCAGGACATCTGGCCTATGAGAGAGAGAAATTCAGGAGGACTGTTGGGGTGGAAAAGTTCTGCTCAGGATAAGCTATTTGATGATGACTAAACAGTTTCAGTTTGGAATATCTTCATTGAACTGCGGACATGTCCATGGGTGTTCCGATCTCCTTCGCAATATCTCCCAAAACCGTCCAGCGATTAACCATACCAATTCGATATTGATTGATGAACCTACTCATATACCCTGTTATGCTGTTCTTTTCTGACCACTCTAATAAACATTTAACATGTCCTAAGCAGCCGAGTCCACCATTTTTATTTTTTTTTGCTGAAACTGTTTACTGCACACAGAAGAGGAAGGGTTGTGGAATTGAAGAAGAAGACGATGAGACAATGAAGAAGGAAGAACTTGAAGAAGAAAGAAAGAAAAAGAAAATCAGAAGAAAAGAGTTTTCTTAAATCTCAATGAAAACTTGCTTTGAAATCTGCGACTATTTCTATAAACACCGGAACAAAACTCTCGCAATAAAATTGTATAGACACAAACCAGAAAATCTACAACTAAAATCCGAAACTAAAATATAAATTCCAACACAACATACTGGTCCAAAGTCAATTCGTAAAATTGTGTCAAATATTATGATTTAAATCGTTTACTTACTTTGTTTACAGAAGTTATTCATTTACGCCTCCAGTAAGTTTTGAAATGTATCTGGTCTTGAGCCAAGATTATTAAAGCGACGATGTAAACATAATAAAACACTTGAAGAAGAAGACATGTGGTCATTTTGTGCTCCCATGCGTAGAGAAATTGAAAGTATTACTGTTTCATGCTACGTTGTATTATCTTATAGTAGCAGTCCATCGCAAGCGATGATAACAACAAACCTCAGACATTTTTTGTTCCACCTCTCTGGTGTATGCAGAGGTGATTGTAGAGACCAATTCTCGAACACAATCCTATACCACAGTTGGGGCATATATGATAAAGGTTAGACACGTGGGTGACTGGATGTTGGTATTCTGTGTTTTCGCGCAGCTCGTTTTTCCTGCGCCTCTGCGGCACGACGATTCTCAGCTTTGCGAGATCCTCTTGTATTGTTACAGCGCCACATTGGCGATCTTGCGCAAGGAATTCCCAGCACGTGGTGTCTATATAGAATTATTTCAGAGACAGTTTAAGCACAGTCAGCTCTAGTTAGAGTTGGTTGTGGTTTAAGAGTGTCTTTAAAGCGTTTTTTTCTGTCCACCAACTGATTGTTTGTCCCCTTCAAGCTCGCCATACATCAGCTGTTTTGGGTGCGTTTATCAGGCATCTGGGCAACATGACTGGCCCATCTCACTTGGGCCTTCTGTAACAGTGTGTTGACGTTTGGAATCTTTGCTCTTGTGAGGACTTCGGTATCTGCAATTTTGTCCAGCCAGTTTATTTTTAGTAGTCTACGTAGACAGCTTGTGTGGAAATGGTTCAGTTTGCTTGCTTGTCTGTCGTACACTGTTCATGCGACCTTATGACCTTATGACGACCAGACCACTGTCTTCGCCCCTATGGCGACTACACTTCTGTCTGCGCCCTTATGATGACTACACCTCTGTCCGCGCCCTTATGACGACTAAACCTCTGTTCGCAACGAGAAAACCAAGGCCTAACTACTCAGACACCATTATTTGTTCAAACTTGCAACAGTGCCCATATTCTAATAGCGTAGAGCAGTAGATATAGCAGATTTTGGAAAAACTTTTAAGCATTTCGCAAAAAGCTGAAACGGAAATGAGGGTTTAACCAGAAATACGAGAATCGGGTCGTACTGCGTGCAATTCCCACTAGTGACGCAAACCTCAGTTACTTGACTATATTAGTAACAATTCGTTACTATTGTAACGAATACTCAACATGACACATAATTAGCATGAACAAACAAACGCAACAAAACAACAGATGATCAACAACTTTTCATTCCTACTCTGTGTTACCAGAGCCAAACATGGACAATAAACAAAGCATAGTCGCAAAACATGTGAAATGCGGTGACTGCGTAAAGTTATCAACAACACCAGAAAAGACAGTTACCAACCTATCAACGTACGAAAGAAAGTTGTGACAGGACCTTGCTTGAATTACATTGAGAAACAAAGAATGGAGTAGTTTGGTCACATAATAAAAATGCAACCAAACTCTAGTGTATACAGAATCTTCTACAACAGACCATCAGGAAAAAAGGCGAAAGGAAAACTACAAAAAGGATGTATAGATAACAGCAAAATCCTGTCAAAAAGCAAAATTAAATATCACCCAAGCCACTAGATCAGCGCAAGACACACAAAAACAGAAAACACGACACTAGACAACAACCTAGTAGCAGTGTGACAACAAAAGAAAAATCCAAACAATAATAGGTATTCGATGTAGGTTACTACTATTCGTTCATCACTACTTTCTTCATACGGATGTTTATCGTCTAACCAACACCTTGCTTCCAGATGGTGACCCACAACTACAGGTTACGTCGCAGAAATTTAGCTTCCAGATTGTGACCCACAATTACTTGTTACGTCGCAGAAATTTAGCACTTGAATATATAGCAAATAGTTGAAGCTAACGAAAGACAGGAAGAATAGTTCTCTCTTAATGATGGCATAGTAGCCTTAAACTATTGTTTTCTTTCTTTTGTTGTCCCATTGAGGAGCGTTTGGTCGAATTGATTATGGCACTGGCTCCAATTCGGGAAACCAGAATTCGATCCCAGGTAAGGTATAGGATTTTTTTTTATTCGGAGCATAAAGAAAACGATATAGTGTGAACAGTTTTGCGGTGACTGTATTAGCCATGCGTAGGGTTGCCAGATGTTACAACCGAGAACCGAGATATTTCTTGCCACACGTCCCTTTTTTCGGGACATTTCTTGCCATCTGTCCCAGTTTTCCGGGACAGTCATTATTTTGCATGCTATTCACATTGATATTACCTGCGTTAATATTAATAGAAAAAATACTTTTAGAAATAATATTGATTTTTTTATTTTTTCCCACATTATGCTAAAACTTAATTATTTGGTGTCTTGTAATACTTTTTGAATGTTAACAGTAACGTCCCTCTCTCACTCCTGCATCGGCAACGTCTGATATTTATCGTACTTTCAAGCAATGGAGAGAGAAGATCTTGCCTCTGAGGGACGTAATCATAAAACCCGGCGCGGTTCATTCGATAATTAAGTACACGTTTAATTATTGCTTCAACTGTTGAACACATGCAGAGCGATTTCGTTCCTCCGCACACAGAACATTCATAAGAGAAACTATTCTTTGTACGTTTGCATTATGTCCTGTACATCGGTAATGAAAACAAAACTACTACTTCTAGGTGGACTTTTCCAATTAAGCAGTACAGTTCCGTACTAATCACAGCGAAAAACAAAATCTATATCTCAATGTGGCAAAAACAAAAATAATGACAACAGATAAAACGAACATGACAAAGGATATTTTTATCAATGGAGAGAAAGTAGAAAATGTGAACAGTTTTGAATATTTTGGTTCACTGCTAACAACAGATGGAAATGGGATGAAGGAAATTAAAATAAGAACAAACATGGTTTTATAAAAAATTTAAAAACTCAAAACAATATGGAACGGAACTGATAAGAAAACAAAGATCAGAATACTAAGAGCATGCATATTCCCAGTGGCAACGTATGGGTGTGAAGCATGGACATATAATAAAGCAGTGGGAAAACATTATGTGCTTTTGAATAGAAGTGTTACAGAAGAGTCCTTCGTATATAATGGACAGAGAAGAGAACAAATAGATCTATCCAGAAAGAACTCAAAATCAAAGAAAACTGGTTGATGCTACAAATAAGAAAGAGAAAATTAAAATATTTTGGACATATAAAAAGACATGAAGGGCTGGAGAAGACCATCATGGAAGGAAGCATACCGGCAAAGAGAAGAAGAGGAAGACCACGGAGAAGATGGATTCAGGATGTAACTGATGGTTTGAACATGACGGCTGCAGAGGCAGGACATCTGGCCTATGAGAGAGAGAAATTCCGGAGGACTGTTGGGGTGGCAAAGTTCTGCTCAGGACAAGCTATTTGATGATGACTAAACACAGCAATAATGAAAATACAAATATTGTGACAGTGTTATGTGTGGACATATTTCAAGTTTACAAATTTAAAAAGTTCTCAAATCTGAAAATTGAGAACAATTTCGATTTATGTGCAATCATTAGACAGATTTACAGGACAAAACCGGGACAAATGGATGTCCCGAAAGAACATTTCGGGAAACCACTTTTTCGTTAAAAACCGAAACTGTCGCGGAAAACCGGGACGTCGGCAACCCTAGCCATGCGGTTATTAAATTGCTCATGCGCATGTCTCTCCTGTTCTACATGGTCCTTAATGAAAGTAAAACTGGGTTTTTTTCCGTTACACATTTACCCGGGTTGTTGCCCAGTGACATTTTTGTCTTGCGTTGCTCTAGTGCATAGATTCCCAAACTTTTTCAGCCCACCGCCCACCTTGCACAACATAAACTTTGTAACGCCCCCTCCCTCCACATTATAACAGTTTGCCAACGCCCCTCCTCCCACATATATATATCTGTTTTATTTTTGACATAGAAAATTGATATATATTTCTGTCATACATGGTCAATTTTCAAATGATTATATACAAGAAATAGAAAATTGATGAAAAAATGGATCGTGTAAGACGGGCATAAGATGAATTAAAATGAGTTAGAAACACACAAGCTTGGACTAACAAGGTATGACAGAGTTATAAACACAGACGTGTGCGTGGGAAAATGACAGAAGCCTAGGCTAAGATGGTATGACAGAGTTATAAACACAGAAGTGTGCGTGGGAAAATGACAGAAGCCTAGACTAAGATGGTATGACAGAGTTAGAAACACAGAAGTGTGCGTGGGAAAATGACAGAATCCTATGATGACCCGGGTTAAGAGGAGAAGATGGTGATTTGACGGACAAACCCTGCGGAAGACACAGTCGAGTGTCACTAGACAGGCACTTGAGTGAAACAAAGTAAGCAGGGAGGAATTGGAAGGGGGGAGGGCATCGTGGGCAGACCTGGAGACGGAGTCAAGCTGATGAGCTGAAGGAAGATGGAGTGGCATGCATAACGTTGGGCACCTCAAGTAGAACAGGAAGACATTTAGAGCTGCCGTCATTGGAGTCATGTTTCAGTTTTAAATATCTTCATTACACTCCAGACATGTTCCTACCTTCTTCGTAATATCTTCAACATCGTTCAGCAACTAATCATACCAGTTCGATGTTGATTGATGAACCTACTCATACGCCTGTAGTGCTTCTCTTTTGTACTTACTCTAATTTTCAATCCAAGCTCTTGCGGTCTAGCCGTTGACATGAATTGGTTTAGATGGGAAGCCGTGTAGAAAATAGCCAGAGACCGGGATAGGTTGTGAACAACTATTGAGGCCCTATGCTCCACGAGGATCTAAGAGGAATAAGCAAGAAGTCGCCCGTGTTGTACGACCACGGGGAGCAAAGAATAGTAACACTGCGATCTACAAGACATGTCGTGAAAGGCTGCTGAAGTATGGGCCTAGCGAAGCTACCCTATTAAATAAAAAGCGTCACAGAAATCGAATTTGCTGGCCTACTTGTAGGCGCATAACTGGCACAATGCACAACCGCTCTTAGGCTCAGATCATATACAAAACACAAAGAGTTGTTTAACAAGTGGTCGATATGGAGCGTTCGAAGAAGCAAGCTCTTGTGTACGATTCATAAATGGTATCTTTCACTGTTTCTGTTATTTTTGTGCTGCACCTTTTCCGTGAACGACACTCTGTTTTATATCCTAGTGTTCATTAGAAGATCCTCTTCATCGCCATAATTGCTCCGATCTCCTCCCAAACATGTATTTCAGTGTGTTTAGACTAACAACTCTCGTTCTGTGTTGGTTGATGTATCTACTGGGGTCTCACTCCTGGCTTTCCCGTCTTGCATCATCTATCGGAAAGTATGAAGAGCATAAGGAGTTTTAAGAACCCTACGGAGTGAGGGTAGGTCGTCTAAGGGTCGCTACCCTAAAAGAAAATAGCACCCTGCTGCCTTGCAGGTTGACTGGGGACAGCAAAAGGCTAACGGAGAGCGAACCCAGTAAACGCTGGTTGAAATCGGACACTTCGCCGAAGGATAAGCACTAGAGTTCCAAATGGTACTGATGTGACGTAAAACACGTTCTTGGTAACGGCTGTATAAATATCACAAGAATTATAAAAATGGCCGGGAAAAGAACGCTCGAGAGAGAGAATCCTGTGGGAAGCGCCGGAGTTTATGAATATGCTCAATAAAGAGACAATGAACAAATTGTTGGGGCTTGCGGAAAAAACAAATAACCAAATGTAACAGTATTACAAAAACTAGTCAACCAATTAGACAAAACTAGCAAGAAATATGGATTAGATATTAACATACAGAAAACAAAAACTATGGTAATCAACAAGAAAATGGAGAAACTTAAAATGAATATAAAAATACATGGAGAATTACTACATCAAGTAAAAAGTTTCTTATATCTTGGTCAGATGATAACAGTTGATGGCAGATGTATAACAGAAATTAAAAAGAGAATAGGAATGGCCAAGGATAATTTCAATAGTATGAGAACGTTACTGACATCCAAACAAATTACAAACAGGCTAAAAATGAGAATGATCAAATGCTATATATATCCTATATTAATGTATGACTCGGAAACATGGACAATGAACAAGCAGTTAGAAGACAGAATTGATGCATTTGAGATGTGGATATATAGAAGAATAAGCAGAGTTTCATGGACAGAAAAACAGACAAATAAACAAGTTTTAGGAAAACTAGGCATGAAGAAACAATTATTAAGAGAAATAAAATTCAGACAAGTAAAGTATTTTGGGCACATAAAAGACATGACACCATGATAAAATCTTTACTAGAGTGGAAAGTTGAGGGGGAAGAGCAAGAGGAAGACCGAGAGATAAGTGGGAGAGAAACTTTAAGAAATGGAAGGGTCTGGCAGAGTGCAACACCAAGGCGAAAGACAGAGAATGCTGGAGATTCATTGCAGCCAACCTTCGATGTGGAGACGGCACCTGATGATGATAATGAACAGTATTTAGTAGAGTACTGTTATTTCGATTTTTCGTGTCGTTCACTTTCTCCACGAATATTTCTACCCTCATAAAGCATATCTGAGGTCTTCTTATAAAGCATATCTGAGGTCTTCTTATAAAGCATATCTGAGGTCTTCTTATAAAGCATATCTGAGGTCTTCTTATAAAGCATATCTGAGGTCTTCTTATAAAGCATATCTGAGGTCTTCTTATAAAGCATATCTGAGGTCTTCTTATAAAGCATATCTGAGGTCTTCTTATAAAGCATATCTGAGGTCTTCTTATAAAGCATATCTGAGGTCTTCTTATAAAGCATATCTGAGGTCTTCTTATAAAGCATATCTGAGGTCTTCTTATAAAGCATATCTGAGGTCTTCTTATAAAGCATATCTGAGGTCTTCTTATAAAGCATATCTGAGGTCTTCTTATAAAGCATATCTGAGGTCTTCTTATAAAGCATATCTGAGGTCTTCTTATAAAGCATATCTGAGGTCTTCTTATAAAGCATATCTGAGGTCTTCTTATAAAGCATATCTGAGGTCTTCTTATAAAGCATATCTGAGGTCTTCTTATAAAGCATATCTGAGGTCTTCTTATAAAGCATATCTGAGGTCTTCTTATAAAGCATATCTGAGGTCTTCTTATAAAGCATATCTGAGGTCTTCTTCTTCCTCTTTTTCGTATTCCAACGCTCCATATCGGCCACATGTTAACCACTCTTTGTGATTTGTATGTCATCCGAGTCTAAGAGCGATTGTACGTTGTGCTAGTTATGCGCCTACACGTAGGCCAGCGCATCCGATTTCTGCGACCCTTTTTTTACTAGGTTAGTTTCCCCTAGGCTCCCTACCTTAGTCGCCTCTTACGACATGCCTTGTAGGTAGCAGTGTTACTATTCTTTGCTCCCCCCTTTTTCCGATCCAGAAGCACTTGAGCTTTCAGCTCTTCTGCTCGGTGCCATGGACATCGTAACTCTTCGGTGCCACGAATACCGTGAATCTGGGGAACCTGTGGCTTTTCTGTCAGCTCGCGGAATCGAACCCGCACTTACAGAGGGCTAGTCACGCGCAGTCCAACGCGCTACGAACACGCTGGGCAGGCGGGCTTGCTCCCCTTTAGCACCCCGGCAACACAGAGGTGTATCCAAGCACCCCGGCAACACAGAGGTGTATCCGAGCACCCCGGCAACACAGAGGTGTATCCAAGCACCCCGGCAACACAGAGGTGTATCCGAGCACCTCGGCAACACAAAGGTGTATCCAAGCACCCCGGCAACACAGAGGTGTATCCAAGCACCCCGGCCACACAGAGGTGTATCCAAGCACCCCGGCAACACAGAGGTGTATCCAAGCACCCCGGCAACACAGAGGTGTATCCAAGCACCCCGGCAACACAGAGGTGTATCCAAGCACCCCGGCAACACAGAGGTGTATCCAAGCACCCCGGCAACACAGAGGTGTATCCAAGCACCCCGGCAACACAGAGGTGTATCCAAGCACCCCGGCAACACAGAGGTCTATCCAAGCACCCCGGCAACACAGAGGTGTATCCAAGCACCCCGGCAACACAGAGGTGTATCCAAGCACCCCGGCAACACAGAGGTGTATCCAAGCACCCCGGCAACAGAGGTGTATCCAAGCACCCCGGCAACACAGGGGTGTATCCAAGCACCCCGGCAACACAGAGGTGTATCCAAGCACCCCGGCAACACAGAGGTGTATCCAAGCACCCCGGCAACACAGAGGTGTATCCAAGCACCCCGGCAACACAGAGGTGTATCCGAGCACCCCGGCAACACAGAGGTGTATCCAAGCACCCCGGCAACACAGAGGTGTATCCGAGCACCCCGGCAACACAGAGGTGTATCCAAGCACCCCGGCAACACAGAGGTGTATCCGAGCACCCCGGCAACACAGAGGTGTATCCAAGCACCCCGGCAACACAGAGGTGTATCCAAGCACCCCGGCAACACAGAGGTGTATCCGAGCACCCCGGCAACACAGAGGTGTATCCAAGCACCCCGGCAACACAGAGGTGTATCCAAGCACCCCGGCAACACAGAGGTGTATCCAAGCACCCCGGCAACACAGAGGTGTATCCAAGCACCCCGGCAACACAGAGGTGTATCCAAGCACCCCGGCAACACAGAGGTGTATCCAAGCACCCCGGCAACACAGAGGTGTATCCAAGCACCCCGGCAACACAGAGGTGTATCCAAGCACCCCGGCAACACAGAGGTGTATCCAAGCACCCCGGCAACACAGAGGTGTATCCAAGCACCCCGGCAACACAGAGGTGTATCCAAGCACCCCGGCAACACAGAGGTGTATCCAAGCACCCCGGCAACACAGAGGTGTATCCAAGCACCCCGGCAACACAGAGGTGTATCCAAGCACCCCGGCAACACAGAGGTGTATCCGAGCACCCCGGCAACACAGAGGTGTATCCAAGCACCCCGGCAACACAGAGGTGTATCCAAGCACCCCGGCAACACAGAGGTGTATCCGAGCACCCCGGCAACACAGAGGTGTATCCAAGCACCCCGGCAACACAGAGGTGTATCCAAGCACCCCGGCAACACAGAGGTGTATCCAAGCACCCCGGCAACACAGAGGTGTATCCAAGCACCCCGGCAACACAGAGGTGTATCCAAAGTATAATTTAGTTTGGAATGTTAATTGCAGCAATAAATAAATGTCAAAGGGGTTTAACCACAGCCAGCTCTAAATAACTCTGATATATGAGTTTATAGTTGGCTTTGGTTTAACTCCGATCTAATGTATGGGCTATTGTTTGATTTCAAGAGTAAGGGGAAAACTTAATTGGCAAGCGGGGTATGCAGGTGTTTTTACAATACCTTACGTTTTTTGTAGTTTGCATAATTAGCACAGAGGACATAAGAAGGCCTTATAGAGAAACATACCCCAATTTTGGGGGTGCATGGTAAACCCCTTTAGCGAAATCAACAACCGTTGCACAGAAGCTAACCAGGTACTGGGACAGTTAACACCACTGTTGTCACATAAAGAGATACCGCTAACAACTAAAGCAAATCTCATAAGAACGATTTTCTGGCCAACACTATGTTACCAGTGTCAAACATGGCCAATAACAGCAGCTAATGAGTGGAAAATCATAATGACAGAGATGAGGTGCCTTAGAAGAGCTGCAGTTGTGACAATAAGAGACAAAATTAGAAATGAAGAAACCAGTCATGCAATTCATAAAAGAACAACATATTAAATGGTTTGGACACCTGACAAGAATGCCCTGGTATCGCCTACCACAGAAAAAGTATAATGAGTACAAAGCAAAAGGAAGACCAGGCATAAGATGGAGCGATGGCATCAAGAACAGCCTTACGAAAATGAATATCTGCTTACAAAGGTCCTTAAACAAGCACACACGATCACTACGTCCCCCTCCCCAACACTTCTATAAAGAAGTAAATGGTGGAAGAGAAGAAGAAGAAGAAGGTAAACCAAAACAGAATTGATCAGAAGATTGCTTGGAGATATGGATTACAGTAGAAGGGCATGAGATTGATCATGTTTGCAATGTTTAGATATAGGTCAAGGTTGGGGTTTAGTGGACATTGATTTCAAGACAGTGATAGAAGAATGAGGTTCATCATCATCATCTGGTGCCGTACCGACTGACGAAGGCGATCATAGATCTCCACAAATCTCTGTCGTTTGCTATCATCTCAGATGTTGACGAACTTCCGTGCCATGAAGCTAGGCTATCTACAAGGGTTTTTTTTATCTATCTGTCTCGTCTCCCCTCGATTTGACCGGATGTTACAATGTTCTCTAAACCTGTCCTCTTCATATGTTCGAAAAATGATGATTGCCTTTTTTATATATTGATTATAAGCTTTCACTGTGTCTTGACCTCATTCAACACCTCCACATTTGTCATTTTAGCAGTCCATGGGATTCTCATCACTCTTCTGTAAAACCACATCTCTGTGACCCTCAGAGATTTTTCTATTTGTTTGTTCATTGTCCATGACTCGCATCCGTATGTCAGTATTGGTTCTATGAAGAACTGTGTAACTCTCATTCTGATCTCAACTGACAATGACTTGTTGCATATCATTTTCTGAAAAGTTGCTTGTGGCTAGCCGAAGAAAAGGGCTCTTCTCCAAGAGAGTAACAGATGTGAGAAATTCCAATCGTGAGGACAAAGTTTGTAATAGAAAAGTAATAGAATAGCGCAAATCACAACAAACTAGATGTACATTCTGCAGACAAAACAAACAAGAAACAGAAGACCACCTCTTCTTGATGCCATTCTGGACTAATGTTGTACCCACTTTTTTCCTGATCTCTTCTTGATACTCCCAGCATTCTGTGTAGACACTTTATATCTGCGTGTCTAGTTTTCTGTTGTCGTTTAAAGACAGTGTCCAGGTTTGGCACTGATAGCATAATATCGGGGGAAAATATTACAGCCCAAATCAACTTAGCCATACAACAACAATAATTCCTCTCGTACCGTCATGTTACATAGGGTCTGCAAGCAATTTCTCCATACCGCTCTGTCCTGGGGAACTCGTTAAATCTCTTCCATGGAATTGATACCGATATTTCTCGCCTCTCTCAGCATAGTTCATGGAGTCTAGGGTCTCCCTAGGGCATACTCTCATTCTTGAACCCATTGCCTCCCACATCAATGACTGCTTTGGTATTCTTTGATCATTTCTTCTCAAAGTATGTCCAGCATATCTCCATCTTATAAAAGTTGTTAATAGTGGATGACCAGACATTTCTCCACTTCTCCTGAATTCGTCCCATTTTATGTTCACTATTTTTCTAGATATCTATTTTCAAATACATTCAACTTACTCTCTATATCTTTAGCAATAGAAAAATAACAAAACTTAATTCTCCAGCTAATTATACTTTTTTTTTATTCTAAATGACAAAAGATAGAATAAACAAACACAATAATAAAATCTGTGTGAATATTATATATATATATATATTCTTCTTCTTCAATGATCTAGCGACACTTGAGCTCTTGCCCTTCGGACCAATACTATGTAGTGGTATCTGCATGTGTTTGTAAGTTGTTCTTTTGTTCTGTTTGTGTTCCCATTTATCTGGCCTTGGAGGAAGGAGGATTTTCCTGACATTATCTAGCGCTTGGCACTTGATTCTGCCCAATACTTTGTTGTGGTATCTGCATGTGTTTGTAAGTTGTTCTTTTGTTCTGTATAATGTGTTCCCATTTATCTTGCCTTGGAGGAAGGAGGGTCTTCCTAACATCATCTAGCGCTTGGTACTTGAGCTCTTGCCCTTCTGCCCAATGCTATGTAGTGGTATCTGCATGTGTTTGTAAGTTGTTCTGTATAATGTGTTCCATTTATCTGACCTTGGAGGAAGCAGGGTCTTCCTGACGTCATCTAGTGCCCGATACCTGAAGAGATGGCGGTGAACGGTTTCATGATGATGTGCACACAGCTGGCAATCTGGAGTGTGTTATGGTTGAATTCTGTTCAAGTGATTATTAAGTGTTATGTGTTGGGTTTGGAGTCTAAAAATGGTTCTCTGATCTATTCTTGTAAGGTGGTTGATGTTGTCATTATGTATATATATATATATATCATGAACAATATAAGATACGTTGATGACACAATTCTCATATGAAAATGAACAACACACTATGCGTGAATTCAATACCAATATAATATACGCTGATGACACAATTCTCATATGAAAATGAACAACACACTATGCGTGAATTCATTACCAATGACACTGAGAAAATAAATACTCCAGTGCTATATTGAACCAATACGTATGAATGGCAGCGAATCATGGACAATGAAAAAGCAATCAATAGGATCATTGGAATCCCCAGAGGTGTGATTTTACAGAAGAATGCTGAAAATTCCATGGACAGCGAAGAAAACAAATGATGAGGTTGTAAAACAAGCCTGCTCACAAAGAAACCTTATCAAAAGAATAAGAATCAGACAATCAAGGTTCTTTGAGCATATAATGAGAAGAGTAGACTTAGAACATTTGGTGACAACGGGTAAAATTCAGGGAGGGGAGATTGTGGAAGACAGAGGGAGAAGATGTTGAATGATCTGAAATCGTGGCTGGAGGAAACATCGATGTCATAACTGATTAACTGCACCAAGGAGAGAGTTGTGGAGAGACATGACTGCCTATGCCGGCAGGCATGACACCTGATTGACTGATACATGATCCATCTGTTCTCTAATCCTGTTTTGCCTTTCGACATCAGGTTAAAAAAAGAGACACCTGGAGCTAGATTCCTTATGAGCTTTGTACAAGGTGGAATTTAACGCCTCTGATATTCCCTCAATCCATCTTTTATATGGTCATCCTCTGTGTCTGTTGCATATGTGCACTAGTCCTCTTTGTGGGAGACTGTCTTGTCGTAACCTTGATACATGTCCGAACCATTTGACTTGTTATTTCTTAATATATTATAGCATTAGCAAGGATCTCACTCTTCTGATTTTGTCATTTCTGATCTTATCTCGTCTTGTAACATTTGGAATTGCTCGAAACATTTCATCTCTGTCGTTTGGATTCTTTTTTTCGCATTTGTTGTCAGTGTCCAGGTCTGACACTGATAGCACAGAATCGGTAAAATAAAACTGTGTTGAACATTGCTCTCTTGGTGTCCATCGTGACATGCTTGTTTTTCAGTATTAGTGACATTTGTCTGATAACCTAGTTTGCCTTACTTATTATATCTGATAGTATAGAAGTCTGAGCATGGCTTTGCAAAAACTAAAAGAAATAACAAACCTATGGAAGGGAACTGATATAAGAACAAAAATCAAGTGTTTAATAGCCTATGTTTTTTCCTTGGCAACGTATGGTTGTTAGACATTGACTATTGACAAAGCAGCTGAGAAGATCATTAGTGCCTTTGAATGCAAATATTACAGAAGAGAACTTAGAATATCATGGACAGAGAAAAGAAAAATGCTTCTGTTCTGCAACAGCTTGATATTAAAGAGAGTTGGCTATTAAGAGGATAAAAACAAGGAAAATGAAATATTTAGAACACATAAATGGCCTCATGAACAAAGTTTACAGAGCAAGCTATGGGGAACTCTCGAAGAACTCCAACTGACATGCAGCTTTACAGAAGCAACACATCTCATAGTTTAGTTGAGCATACAAAACCGAATGCAAAGAAGAAGAAGAAGAACACATCAGACGACATGAGTGAATAGAGTAGATAATTATGAAGGGATGGTGCCTAGAAGAAGAATGAGAGGAAGACCTAGAAGATGATGGGTGCATGATGTCAATGACGATCTGAAAATGACGACTGTTAATGCTGGTCAACTTTCACAGAATAAGAGTTTTTCAGGACTGCTGTCATGGGAGCCAAGTTCCGGATGGGACAAGCTATGTGATGATGAGTATGCACTGGCAAATATGTATGAATACATTACATATCAACGCTACAAATGAATACGGGGACACTACTGGAAAAATTCTGCTTCAAAGAGAAATTATTATTTCAAACACTACAAAAGGAAATAATTATTTACAATATTACAAAGGGAAATAATTATTTAAAATATTGCAAAGGGAAATAATTATTTAAACATTACGAAGAGAAATAATTATTTCAAACATTACAAAGGAAAAAAATATTTCAAATATTACAAAGGGAAAAAATTATTTCAAACATTACCAAGGGAAATAATTATTACAAATATTACCAAGGGACATAATTATTTCAAATATTACAAAGGGAAATAATTATTTCAAATATTACAAAGGGAAATAATTATTTCAAATATTACAAAGGGAAATAATTATTTCAAATATTATAAAGGGAAATAATTATTTCAAATATTACAAAGGGAAATAATTATTTCAAATATTACAAAGGGAAATAATTATTTCAAATATTACAAAGGGAAATAATTATTTCAAATATTACAAAGGGAAATAATTATTTCAAATATTACAAAGGGAAATAATTATTTCAAAATAAAAGCATTATTTCAAACATTTCAAAGAAAATAATTATTTCAAACATTTCAAAGCATAAAAATTATTAACACTGTTGACACTTCAGTTTGTAGAGAAAAGATTTCTTAATGAATAAACTTTTAGTTTCAGTTTGGAATTTCTACATTTCACTCCGAACATGTCCATATGTGCTCCATTTCTTTGCAATAGCTCCAACACAGCATCCAGTAACTAACCTTACCAGTTCGATATTGATTGATGAGCCTATCCATTAGCCTGTTTTACTGCTTTTTTTTTTTGTTCACTTCAATCTTCAATACAAGCTCTTGAAATGGGAAGATAGGCGGTCGCTTCTCAGCCTTCTGGCTAAGATCAAAGTGTGGTTCCCGCTTGATTGCTAACAAAGGGTGGGAGACTTCCTAGAGTCAATAGGCAACTAAACACAATAATTTTCCTAGCAGCTTTCGTTTGAAAGAATGACAAAGCTCAGGGTTTTACATATTTAAAACATCACTGGATACCAGCCTGTACAGAACTAAAGGCTAAGGGCCCAACACTGATTATAAAAATTAAAATGTGGTGCCCACTTGATTAGTCTCAAAGGGTGGGAGCCTTCATAAAATGCCAAATGGCACAATCAAGAACACTTAAACAAACTATGAGCAGCACTCATTCGAAAGAATGATAACACTCTCAGAGTTTACATGTTCAACCGTACTGAGTCCACTTATTGTGGCAAATCCGGGCAGGACCCAATAAATAAAAAGCTCTTGAAATCTACCAATTGACGTAGATTGGTTTTGATGAAAGTTCTCTTTGCTGTCAGACTATAACGAAATAATGCCAGCTATACCAAATGATGTTCGTCTTCTTCACCCTTCGCCTCTAGGAAGGAATTGGTCTGCAACCAAGGTCTTCCAATCTCTCCTATCCAAAGCCATCTTTTTCAGATTTATCCACTCTCTCCTCATTTTCTTGCATTTCGTATCCAACTCCATCTCCAGGTGTTCCTGGTGGGTGAGTACGTAGGTAAGCAGGCAGGCAGATCTCATGACATCTTCAATGGAGTCTCTCTTGACATCTTCAATGGAGGCATTGAGTATCTCAGGGCATCTTCAATGGAGGCATGGAGTATCTCAGGACATCTTCAATGGAGTGTCTTACGGCATCTTCAATGGAGCATCTCAAGACATCTTCAATGGAGTGTCTATGACATCTTCAAATGAGCATCTCATGATATATTCAATGGAGGTATGGAGTATCTCAGGGCATCTTCAATGAGGTGCCTCAAGACAACTTCAATGGAGTGTCTTACGACTTCTTCAATGGAGCATCTCACGATATCTTCAATGCAGCATCTCACGACATCTTCAATCGAGGCTTGGAGTATCTCAGGTCATCTTCAACGGAGTCTCTCACGACATCTTCAATGGAGTTCCTCACGAATCTTTATTGAAGACATTGTGGAATAACTGCTGTTCTAATGTTTCAACATGTGAAGCAAAAGGGCTTTCTTTCTGCGACTAGAGAACCCACATTGTTTACAAATGTGTGGTTTTTCTCCAGAATGTGTCATCTGATGTTCCTTCAAATTATATTTGGTTCTGCAAGAATATCCACAGATGCTGCACTTGAATGCCTTCTCATCCTTGTGGATTCGCATGTGCAGGTTCAGGTGGGATGAGTTCCTAAAGGAGGATCCACAAAAAGAGCATAGATACGGTCTGAGACCTGCATGTTTTAACCGGTGACCATCAAAGCTAGCCCTAGAGCTGCATTTGTAGTCACACTCGGAGCACTCGTACGGTGTCCTGTTCTCATGTCTTAGTTTATGATACTGAAACTTTCTCATAGTATCACAGGAATATCCACACAGCTCGCAGCACAGGTGTTGTATCAGGGTGTGTTTTTTTACATGCCGTGTGAACTGGATTCTATTATGCGTGATGAAATGACATTCAGCGCACTCAAATGATGTGTGTGTTGACATATGTTTCTTAAGCTCTGCTCTAGAACAACACACCCAGCTGCATTGAGAACACGTCTCTGGCTTGTGTCGTTTCATGTGCCGGTTAAGCTCGAAGCCAGTTTTCCCAGAATAACTACAGAATTGGCATGCAAACTCTTTACTCTCGGAATGACTGGACATGTGCATCTTCAACCTGACTTCTGTTTTGGCACGATAGTGGCATTCCTTACACACAAAAGGCCGCTCAGACGAGTGCGTAACCATATGCCTATTCAAATGTTCCTTCCTACGAAAAGATTGCCCACATTGTTCACAAGAGTGTGGTCTGGCATCGATATGTGCTAGAAGATGGCGCCTCAAGGTAGATGTATCTGTAAAGACTAAATTACAAAGAACACATTTTTTATGCCTCACCTTTTTCGGTTTCGATGTGCCCAAACTTTGTTGAAAAAGACTGCTTTTTGGATACACATAATGGTGCCAACGCTCAAGTCGACCTGAATCTGCATGTTCAGATCAATGGATGGATAAATCATATCCATCCATTCTTCTTTAACATTTGCCATTGCAATATCTGGGTCTGAATGTAATTCGTAGTCGTTGTCTATGAATGGGTAGGAGTACCCCACAACGTCGCTTGATACAGGTCCAAGATATGTTCTACTACTGCTGGAGTCACCTACAACACAGCTATTCTTGTACGACTGTAGAAGATTGTTTGAAATCATAGCAAGCTCTGTTGCTAATGACGATATATTCACAAGCTGAACTGAAACACTAGAATTATCATCACGCAACAAAGTTGCAGCTTTGGTCATGTCCGTTAATCTAGAAACTGCTGACGACATTTGCGACAGTTTTGCGTCCACTGTAGCAATATCCAGGAATCCAGAAGAGACCGTGCTGCTATGACCTGTACTGTCTTTGAGCAGTAAACTGGAGCCTAGATTCAAGTCTGGATATGTGACTCCGACCGTAGTAGACGATGCCTTCCTATGGCTTGACAAATGCTCCATGTGTTGGAGGCTGGTAAAATATATCTTGTCACACTTCTTGCATGAATTTTTCAATCCCATACAGTGACTTAACAAATGTTCAATCATATTTGATTGTTCTTTGATCACTATTCCGCAAATCACGCATGACATCTTACACGATAACATGTGTACTTTCATATGTGCTTTAAAGCTATCAAACACACTACTTTTGAAATTACACAACACACAATCATAAATTCTGGCAGTCGAGTGGACCCTTTTTATATGGCGATGTAAGCTGAATTTTCGTTTACATGAGAATTTACATAGTTGGCACTTGTGGAGATTTGTAGTGGAATGAACGACCATATGCTTCTTCAAATCGGTTTTCTGTTTAGCCTTGTACGAGCAATGCGGACAAGAGTGAGCTCGGACAATGGTTTCACCAGAGTTAGTAACTGAGGATGTATGATCTGAATGACTCGGAAGATGTTTCTTCAAGAGGAGCATGTTCTCAAAGCTAACGTCGCAGACCGAACAAATAAATTTCTTTGTATGTGTTTTTGTATGTTTAGTAAGGTCTTTCTTACTGTTCCAGAATTTCTTGCAGAGCTTGCATTGGAATCTTGGACTAGTTTCTACAGGTAACGATTGACTTATTGATTCGACAGCTGCTGCATCTTCCTCTGTTAATACATTTTCTCCGAGAGGTTTCCGCGCACAAGAATGTTGCAATGTATCATTTTCGTCAGTAACACCACCAATCTCCTCAGCAATATCCTCATCTCTTGAATTCGACTCAGTCTCAACATAAACACCTTTCTCAGCATCCGCAACAACCATCTCTGGTTTAAAATTTTTATCACAAACACTGACGGGAATTTTCTCCATTATTTCACAATCACGTTTTTTAAACATGCTTGCTACACAAAGTTTCCCACTTTCAGAATATACCTGGTCTTGTGTATCGCTTAATTCTGTTGTTGTTTGCTTGCCATGTTTTAACCTCTTCGTGTTAGCATCATTAGTTGCCACATTGTCCTCTTGTAAAACAAAATCAGCATTTTCATTTTTTCCTGAGAACCTTTTTTTTACCGAAAGAGAATCTGGCACAGTCTGTTTGTTGAAATAGACTGGATTCATTTGTATGTCATTTCTTGTGGCATCCAGCAAAAATACTGGTTTAAAATCATTGTCAGAAGAGACAGATGTTTCACAAATTTTCTTAGGAATATCATAAGCTGTTTCTGGTGTCTTTCCCCCAAAGGAAAATGAGATCCCATCACTTCTATAACAGTTTATGCCGTCTGCATGCTGCTCCTCTTGGGTAAGAAACAGGTAACTCCATCCCTCTAGACTTTGTCTCAAATCCTTTCTGCATACCTAATGCTCCGCAGTCACGTCTAATTATTTTGTCGCAGTCATTTTGCGTAAAATAAACCGACGACGATTTTGAAACATTGTTCTGAAGTTGGTTATCTAGTTCTCGAACACACACTCTTTCATCACTTGTAACTGCTTTGCCACAAGACCCTTGAACTGTGCATTCATATCCACATACAGCCACACCATCTGTGGTTAATTTATCCACAGTGTAATCCATTCGCTTGGGTGTATGTGAACTCGATCACAACCCAAGAGTACCTGGTTCAAACTCCGCTGCAAGTAGTTTAGAAGCAAATTTGTTTCCGTAGATTGTTATGGATGGTAAAATAGACCTCACCATTCAGAAAGCAATGGCAAACTACTGAATGTATAAGTAGTGTCTAGAAAATTAACAACTTGTTCAATGTGGTTGATGGTGACGTCCTCTAAAGGATATGCCACGATTTTCATTTCAATCCATTAAGTTCAAAATATATTCACATAAACATCATTCTGAAATACTGAATAAAATAAAACAGAATTAATTCATAGAAGTTTCTCAAAAGATTCAAAATTTTCATCCACCCTTGTATATAAGTGAAAAGTTAAAAATCTGAGCATGCAAAAATGTAGCAAAACAATATAATCCGGGGTCGATATCACATTCCAAGTTCAATCCAGATTAGCACTTTTAATTAATTGTTGTTCTTTTTCTTCGAATGCTCTATATCAACCACTTGTTAACCACCCTGTATGATGTGTATGTTATCTGAGCCTAAGAGCGATTGTATTCTGTGCCAGTTATGCACCTACAAGTAGGCCAGCACATCCGATTTCTACTATGCTTTTTATTTAATAGGGTAGCTTCCCTAGGTCCTACATCAGTCGCATCTTGCGACTTGACTTGTGAGTTGCAGTGATATTATTCTTCGCTTCCCTTGCAGGCCCCATCATCACACAGGCGTAATCAATTGTTCTGAAAACTATTATACTGACACTGCAGGAGACTGTATTACTGGAGATTTATATATATTCCTCTCGACCATTATATCGCTACATAGGGCCTCCAAGCAGTTTCTTCATATTGGACAACTTGTTCAATCTCTTCTATGGAACTGAGTCCAATATATCTCCAGACGCTCTGCATTACTGGATATATACATATATTCCTTTCGTACAGTTATACATTACATAGGGTCTCCAAGCAGTTTTTCCATACCACTCTACCTGGGACAACTTGTTCAATCTCTTCTATGGAACTGAGTCCGATATTTCTCAGGACTCTCCATGTCATATAGAGCCTCCAAGCAGTTTCTTCATACCGCTCTATACTGGTCAACTTGTTCAAACTCTTCTATAGAACCGAGTCTGATATTTCTCGAATCTCTCAGCGCGTCAAATGGTTCCCGGGGCCCAAATTGGGGTGTAGAGAATAGAACCACTGTTACCTGCCAAGCATGTCGTAAGAGGCGACTAAGGAGGTTGGGCTAGCTACCCCACACCGTCAAAAACACTAGATGGCTACAGAACAGAGAGCGAACCGAGAAACGCTGGCTGAAACCGGACACATCGCCAAAGGATAAGCACCAGAGCTCCAAATGGTACTGAAGATGTGACGCAAAACACACCAATGCTAAGGCTGCATGAATCAGATTTCCACATGAATAGAATTTATGGGGAGGTCTGGTACGCGAACTGGTGGTGATCGCGAGAGAATCTCTCCGTAAAGTTAGTTTCAGGGTTTCTTTCTTGAACCTTTTGCCTCCCACTTCAATGTCTACTTTATGATTTGCTGATAGTTTCTTCTCAGAGCATGCCCAACATATCTACAATATATAAGAATAACAAAACGTATGCCTCAGACACTATTTACTTACACATATAAAATAAACATATTGTGTGATATTTGACAGAATTTTCTATTTTTAACTTTCTGACGCCAGAGATCGCAGAAGAACTTTCTGACAATGACATACAATTGATTGAATGATTGATAAACCATCATCATTGGACTTTGATGAATAGCCCTGTGTGCTAAAATCTCTTTCTTACACAACGGCAGTGCACAAATAAATTCTGTAGCACCGACAGGTTTCTCCTATATAATTTTGAAGATGGTAAAAATTTTGCAAATGTTTTTAAAATCATTTTTTCAAACAAAATTTCTGAGCTGTGGCTTTGCAGCTTGCTTTCATTGATTTTCAACTACCAAGGGGTTCATTTGCGTGCTCAACTTGAACACGGGACTCTAGTTGTATTGTCCGTCTGTGATAGGACTATGACCTTGATTTCACAGAATCAAAGCTGAACCTAATTGTAGCAATGCACAAACCTTT
This sequence comes from Arion vulgaris, assembly GCA_020796225.1. Classification (NCBI taxonomy): domain Eukaryota; kingdom Metazoa; phylum Mollusca; class Gastropoda; order Stylommatophora; family Arionidae; genus Arion; species Arion vulgaris. Next base: position 32,449,340 of record CM036758.1, on the reverse strand, counting down.
CAACCCAACACGAGAACCCTTTTATTGATGGATTGATTGATAAGACCATCATCATTGCACTTTGATGAGTAACCTTGTGTGCTCCGATCTCTTTTTTACACAGGAAGATCTCAGCGGAAGTGCATGAACTCGCACCGGTATGGTTTGTTTTTGTAAGGATTTTTGTTTTTACATTTTTTAATGAATTCTGCTGTGCAGCACTGCTCCAGCTTGCTCTCTTCTCGATTTTGAACTCGATGTGAGAGCATATCATTTTAGTATATATCTATTATTCTCATCTAAGGAGCATTGGCTCATAAATAACATGTTCCGGAAGATGAAATATTTTGGCCACATTAAACGCCACAGCGGTCTGGAGAGAAAGGTTATAGAAGGCATGGTTCCTGGAACACTAGGCAGGGTACGACAAAGACGGCAGCAGGGCATCAAAGAAATCTTGAACATGACTCTAGAAGAGGCCAGAGAACTTGCAAGTGACAGAGAGTTGAGGGAGCTTTTTAGGCGGGCTGTGCCAGCAGTGTCAGTGTGATGAATGCGAAGTTCCACAAAGAGACATGCTACTACTACTTGAAATCTATATTTTCAAAGGTCAGAACTTACTCAAATAATCCAACTAGCAATTATTATTTGCAATACTCTCTCTCTCTGCCTTTTTAACCTGGATTAAGGCATAAGCCCTCAACCAACTCATGCCAAGTCTTCCTATCTCTAGCTATCTTCTGCATCTCCCTCCAGCTCTTCTTTATATTCTTAATCTCTGCCTCCAAATCTCATCTCTATGTATTTCTCGGCCTCCCTTCTTTCGCTGTCCCTGTGGGTTCCAGGAAAGGACCCTTCTTGTTATATTCCAATCAGGTTTACGCAAAGTGTGTCATATCCAGCGCTTTTTTTAACCCTCTTGGTTCACTGGAATCTGTCTTGTTCTCTCCATAAGTTCCTCACTTGTGACCCTATCATACCATCTCAGTCCCTCTATTCTGCGCAGACAACAGTTGATAAATGTTTGCAATTTATACGTTATTATTTTAGTAGTTCTCCATGTTTCTGACCCATACAGCAGAACTGCTTTAACCTTATATCAGAATTTTTTTAGATTTGATTTCTTTCGACTTCCATGTTTCCAGTGCAATGAAAGCTCCTCTTGCCTTCTGTATTCTTATTTTGACATCTCTATCTGTTCCACCCTCTTTGTCCACATTGCTTCCCAAATATGTGTATTATTCTATCTCCTGAAGTGGGATTTCACCTAGGGAGATCAAATTGTCGTTTGCTTGGTTAATTCTCATTATCTATGTCTTTCCCTTATGAATGTTTAGCCCTAGTTTGCTGGAACCTTTGAACAAGTGTGTAGTGTGTTTAGCTTATCCTGCGTCTCATTGTATGTATGGGACAGAAGGGTTATATTTATATCAATGATATTATCATCAGTGAAGTCCAGATCTAGTTGCTCTGTCACAGAATCCATTGGGTTCCATTTCTGGTGGTAGCTTACTACCTGTCACTCTCTCATAATAATCCAGTCTATTGTCGTAAGAACAACAAATGTCAATGTGATAGAAGGCATACCTGTCGCACTTCTGTTTCTATTCCAAAAGTGTCTGTTATTTGTAATACTACAAACACTAACCACGTGACCTGGGCAACTAACTTACTACAGTAAGTTATTGAGTTAATTAAGTTTAGTTTAAATCAATAAATGAGTAGCACTGTCCCGGGGCGTCCGAGTCACCACGTACGGTTAACTGGAGTTGTAGAGTAGTTTAATCATACTATGAATAATTCAGTGTCAGTGTTTCAGTTAACTTACTTCTGGTGGTACAAAATACCTACTTGCTGTACAACTCGAAGTTCGTATTCTTGCAAATATGAGGGGGAATATGAGAATTTTTGTTGATTTCAGTATTCTATATATTATATAATTATATATCTACACCGGAAGTGAATCAAATTGTCAATTACTTAAAAAAAAGAACGTGTATAGGCTTTGCACAGCCCTAACAGTTCAGAATGCATTTCATCATCATCGTGTGTCTTACCGGCTGGGGTGGACATTTTCAGTCGCCCCAAGCGGATGCCGATATGTTCAAAATACCTAATTTTTCGTATTATTTTCTATAGCCTAAGCGGTAGTGAGCTCGATCACAAACCAGGCGTGCAATGCAGCGGTCTTTGCATATGATGCGTATGAGGGGTTTCAGATGGGGATGGAAACGGCAGCAGCCGCCATTGATTTGCAGGACGCATATAACAATGTCTCTTACACCTTACTTATGCAGTTATTGATGGATATGCAGGTAGAAACACGCTTGGTCAAGTGGATTGCTGCTGCACCTTTTGAGCGCACGTTATCAATGCGTTGCGGTTCATGGGCATCACAACCACAACAGGTCCTAATGAGCCTTCCCCAGGGATCACCACTCGCCAGTCCTTTTCAATGTATACACCGTCGGGGTAACCAGCACACAAAGGGTCGGAGTTGGCAGAACAATGTCGTACGCCGATGATATTCTGGTGTATCGCATGGGCAAGGACAGAAATGAGATTGCATTTGCATTACAGTGTGAGCTGAATAGGATTGGTGACCGGTGCAACGAATTCGAAGCGAATGTGAACCCAGCAAAGGCCTCTCTGACATGGTTCTCTCTTAACACTCACATAGTAAATACACCTACCCCGGTTGTCAGCATGTGTAACAAAGACATTGACAGAAGCGAAACACTAAAGTATCTTGGAATAACAGTTGACAGAAGCCTGTCATTTAAGAGCCATGTTGAGAACGTAATCATAAAGGCAAGAAAAGGGCTAACCTCTCTCAAAGTTATGGCGGGGCGGATATTGAGCAACGCCTGCTACTCTTTCTTTATCAAGGACTAGTGCTGAGCGTGGTGGACTATGGCCTTGGTCTTCTAACAGTAAGCAGAACATCGTTGGATAAGTTAGAAAGGATCCAAAATGAAGCGATGAGGCTTATACTCGGTTGCACACGTGACACTTCTTGTGAGGCAATGCGCTATGTCCTTGGATTGCCAACGATAGCCATGAGACACAAAGTCGCACAGGTAAAAGCGTATCTGAGAGTTTCTGCGGACACAAATCATCCTCTGCACAAATCCATAAATGAGAACAAGGGAAGGCGACTGAAGAGAGGTCGATCCTGGATGGCCGAGGCAGAGGATGTTATTAAACAGGTCTGTACTCTAGATGAGCTGAGGCATGGTGACGAATGGATGCCTATATCAGAGGATATGACTGCTTACGCCAGGGTTATCAGCACACTTGGACGCCGCTGTAGAGAATGGGCCCCGGGCGTCGTCAATGCGGAAATTCTTGCACTCGTGGATCAGCACTCCCACCCAGGTGATATCATTATCTACACCGATGGCTCTGTCAAGCGTGGCACCAGATCATCGTGGGCTTACTCAGCACAACGAAACGGTCGCACACTTCATGAGGACTGCGGGGCTTTTGAGACAACGACATCGAGCATGACTATGGAGATCACCGCTGCCTCCAGGGCTCTGTCATTGGTGGCTGAGCAACAGGTTACCCATACGATCATCATATCAGACTCGGTGAATATACTTCAACTGATTGAATCTGGAAGTATGCGTGTGGAATGGGTGGACATCATTCGGAGATCACATCTCAAGAAAATGACTTGGCTGTACACGCCTGGACATGCTGGAGTGCTGGGTAACGAGCGTGCTGACTCTCTTGCAAACAGTGCCCCGACTCACGTGGGCAGAAGCATGGACAGAGCCGATATCATCAATGCGGTACGCTCTCAATTATGTGACATGGGCGGGTCTCAGACACTGGAACGAGTTCGAGAATTAGGCGTTAAGTTTGGACATGCCAGACAGTGTCGTCTTCGTGGTAGAGAGAGAAGATATAGTAATCAACTTCTCATGGGTACTGTGAGCAAATGGACTTTGGGATGGCTGCTGCAACGGAGGACAGAGCACGAATGGGAATGCCCAATGTGCCATGACGTCGATCGCATAACATAACATAACACAACCCAAGCGTACCTGGTTCAAACTACTCGGCCAGCAATTTGGAAGCAAATATGTTCGGCGTTGACTTTTACAAACGGTAAAAATAGATCTCACCATTCCGAAAGCAGTGACAAACCACTGAACGTATAAGTGGTGCCTAGAAAATCGACGTCTTATTTACTGTGGTTGATGACGTTCTGTAAAGGATATGCCAAGAAAAAAAAGCAAGTTTTCTTTGATTTTGAGTTATATCTGGATAGATCTATTTGTTCTCATCTCTGTCCATGATATACGGATGACTCTTCTGTAACACTTATTCCAACTGAACTCTTTATATCGCTGCAACGATTTAAATCGATTGTTTTCATCGAACGAGCCGTTAAGAAACTGTTACGCTATATCTATCAGAAACTTCCAGACGGATATTGTTGTTCTCCTAGGTTCTTTCATTGCGACCCAAATCCGATTGTCCTGGAAGTAGGTCCAAGCAAAGCCAACTCTAATATTGGGCTGCATAATTGACCGGGAAACTCTAGTTTGAGTTGGGGGATGGATTTTCTATTTGTTTGGTAGAACTGCAAGCTTTTTTGCAATTTTACTAAATTCTGAGTCTATGGTTATTTATTGATGAAAAATATTCATAATAATTCTTCTTTTGTCAGCACACTGTTACCGGGTTGTTAACCCAGTGTCGTGGTTTTATATGTTTGTCTTGCGCTTCTCTGGTGACTTGTGTGATGGTTTTCTTAGTCCCCTGGCAGAATTCAACTACGTTATCTATCCACCTTTACTGATATTCCTTATTGTTAAACTGAACTTGTTGCATAAAATAACCTTGATTTAGCATGTTGTGTTGATTTTAAAATGAATTCGTCTGTATACAACAATACTGGAATGCGAGGTCACGCGACGGTTGTGGTATTATTTTCTAGAACGAGTCCGCTGGCCGTGTGAGTTTAGAGTTGGCTGTTGTCCAAGTAACATCACAGAGACTCGATAGCCTATATCCAGTCATAACGCAATCTGCCGTTATGGACCTTCCGAAACATCGACTAAAAGCTGGACACTATGTTATGTTATTCGATCGACGTCATGGCACATTTGGCATTCCCATGCGTGCTCTGCCCTCCGCCACTTAACTCCTAACTCTCGCTCCATTGTCTGAGAGTGAGACTCGCCAATGTCACATAAATGAGAGCGTACATCATTGATAACATCGGCTCTGTCTATACTTCTGCCTGCTTGAGTCGGGGAAGTTGGGTGCTATAATATTCTCAGTATAGTGAGACTCAGAGAGGTGTTGGAGAACAGAATCCACAATCATGCTAGAAGTAGTTGTCATGTATGCTCCATTCTACTCCGTAACATGAAGCCTAAACTCGCAATTAAGCAGCTGATAGAAGACAGTGCAAGTATGATGACGTTGTTTATATAGATGGGTCTGTGCATCCTAGTGTTCGCTGCAACTTCTTCGGACGCTCCATATCGACCACTTGTTAACCACTCTGTGTGATTTGTATGTGATCTGAGCCTAAGCGCGATTGTAAGTGGCGCCTGTTATGCGCCTACAAGTAGACATGCACATCCGATTTCTACGATGCTTTTTTTATTTACTAGGGTAGCTTCCATAGGTGTTACATCAGTCGCCTCTTACGGCGTGCCTTGTAGTACTATTCTTTGCTTCCCTTGCGAGCCCACGCACCACACGGGTTGTTCGCGGCAACGAGAGAGCATACAGGCTTGCATCGAAAACATCGATTGTTGGGTCTTCAACAAACTTCTTCCAGCCTTTCCTCTCTCTCTTGCCATTCCATCCACGTCTTGCCTATCCTTTTAATATCAGTCTCCACCTATTTCTAGACATTTCCTACTCTTCTTTCCCTGCGGAATTTTTCGTCTTTACAGACGGTCAAATAGCAAGTGACTTACTGTACCAACTAAGTTTGCGTTTGTCTCTCTTACTTTTCAGCTCACCCCTAAGCCTCTTTTTAAAAGATTTTAAGCACATGACTAGAAGAGATCGCCGAAGGAGGTCTCCGTATTTATTATAGAAGGAAAGTGTTCTGTGCAGCTTCTATCGAGTGAGATGTGGATGGAAATTGTAATGTTGGTATAATAATAGCCGATGACAACAGCCTCAGATGTGCTGCTGCACCTCTCCAGAGTGTGTGGAGGTGACTGTAAAGTACAATCCTCGAACACAATTTCCTCCTACAGATGGAGTATAAATGATCAAGGTTAGACATGTGGGTGTTACGTGTTCTGTCTTTTTTTGTTGCGCAGCTCGCTTTCTCTGCGCCCCAACGATTCTCAGCTATGTGAGTTCCTCTTGTGTTGCTACAGTGTCACATTTGGCGATCTTGCAGAAGGGATTCCCAGCATGTGGTGGCTATATCGAAGCATTTTAGAGCGGTTTTTTCTGTTCACCAAACGATCGTCTGTCCCCGTCAAGCATCATCCGTTTTTGGATGCGTTTATCACGCATCCGAGCAACGTGACCGTTCAATCTAACTTAGACCTTCTGCAACAGGGTGTTGACACTTGGGATCAGAGTGCAATGAAGATATTCCATACCGTAACTTCTTGCTAAGCCACTCTGGCATCCAATTCTGCATGTACAACTTTTTAAATCGCTGGATAGATTTTAAAAATTTGAGTGCCCTCACCCAACAAGCAATCGCCAAGAGACCAACGAACTCCAGGCAGACCTATAGGTGTCAGTCTCCCCCAACAGATGCCAAAGAGTATGCATACTGATGGTTCATGTAGCTCGCTGGTTAAACACACTCCTCCCTCAGGCATCCAGTTCTACTTGTACAACGGGTAACTCCAAACTGCTTAAATTGGTGGATCGATTTAACATCTATTTTAGTGTCTTCATGCAACAGGTGATTGCAAAGAGACCGCAGAACATCCCCCTTATCCATCTTTAACTCCCCAACAATCAAGGCTGTTGATGCAATCCTGTCTGCTCTCTCATTGCCACAAACACCCGCATGCCCAGGACAGTAGATCCACGTAAGTCTCTGGAGGTTAGAAACTTTAATAGACAACGATACTATCACACAAACTGACGATACACAAAGATACATCCAGTCTGTTTAATGATATCCAACGATAATATCCCCATACAACCTGATGATATACAAAGATACATCCAGTCTGTTTAATGATACATATAAAAACCCCAAGCAATCTGATGATATACAGATATACCCAGTGAATGTATTGATACACAGTGCAAATATTCCCATACACATTGATAATATACACAACATGTATCTACTTCTATTTATCTATCTGTATATCTATTTATCTATCTATCTATCTATATATCTATCTATTCTCTACTCCTGTTTTGCCTTTCGATGTCAGGTTGAATAAAGAGACACCTGGAGCGAACCTCCTTATGAGCTTTGTACAAGGTGAAATTTAGTGTCCCGGATATTCTGTTGATCCATCGTTTACGTAGTTGTCCTCTGTGTCTGTTGCCGTTGTATCTGAGTGCTAGTGCTCTCTGTGAGAGACTGTCTTGTGGTAACCTTGATATGTGTCTGAACCATTTAACCTGTTGTTTCTTTATATATAGTAGTACCAGCACGGATCTCATATTTCTTCTTTTCTGATCTTATCTCGTCTTGTAACATTTTGAATTTGTTGTAAACACTTCATCTCTGTCATTTGGATTCTTTTTTCTCATTTGTTGTCAGTGTCCAGGTCTGACACTGATAGCACAGAATTGGTAAGAAAACTGTGTTGTACATTGCTCTCTTGTTGTACATCATTAAAAGCTTGTTTTTCAGTATTGGTGACATTTGTCCAATAATCTGGTTTACCTAACTACATCGTTAACTTTGGTTACTGGTTACTAAACTGACGTCATTGCACTCCGGGCAGATCCATAGGTGCTCAGTCTCCTCCAACAGATAGTGAAGAGTATGCATACTGATGGTTCCAGTGGCCCGCTGATTAAACATAACTCTCACTCTGCCTCTCAGGCATCCAGTTCAACTTTTACAACGGGTAACTCCAAACTGCCTAAATCGTGTGATCGATTCAACATCGATTTTAGTATCATCATCCAACAGACAGTCGCGAAGAGTACATCGTTAACTATACCAAGTTAATGTAATATTATATAAATATGCTATTATCAAACAAACTGATGATATACAAAAGATATATCTGTTTCAATTTCTACAATGCACAAAGATACACAGCTGATAGATTGATTGGCACAGCTACGATATCAGAGAGAGCTGCAATGGACCAAAATGACATTCTTAACGCATTGAGAGTCTTTTAGTACAGAGGAGTTTCAGGGTTGTGAATCCCAGTCATTGACTAGATTAGGAGAGATGGGTGTTGATAGTGGTACAGCCTGAAAAAAACGACATACCAAAACTGGCTTGTTGGATCGCTGATAGATTTGTTAAAGCGGGGATCAGAGCATCTATGGATACGTCTGGAGTGCTATGATGATAGCTCTCATCTAACTCATAATTGAGAAGACTAAGATGGCTAGGGTATGTGAGAAGAATGGACAATAGCCGCATACCCTAACAGGTGTTGTTCTGTAAACTTTCGGAAGGGAAGAGTCATCAAGGCAGACCGCTACTCATATATAAGGACGTCTGCAAGACCTCAATGAAGAACTTTTCTATCTGTCCCAACAAATGGGAAAAACTAGCTGATGACCGAGCTATGTGGAAAACAACATTATGCAAAGGTGCAGAATTTTTTGAAAAGAGACATAGGGATGAGCTGAAATGCAAGAGAGACTAGCGCAGACTCAGAAGTTGCCACAGTAAAACACCGTCCGTAAATTGACCGTCCGTAAAGACTAAAAAGGCCATATATACAAATATGCTATTATCAAAAATGATGATATGAAAATCATCATATACAAAATGATATACAAAAAATATATCTGCTTCTATTTTTACAATACACAAAGATCTGCTCATTTTGTGCCACATTTAATTTTTTCCACATGTGATAAATTCATGCCGCCTAATATGGCACCTCTGACTGATTTTTACCTGAAGTCTTGCTTCCCTTATCATATGCGTACCCTCGTCCTTCAAGCGAGATTAACTCTGACTTCAAGCGAGATTAACTCTGACTTCATGCGAGATTAACTCTGACTTCATGCTGTGTGTTACCGGGGTTCGCAGGAGAAGCAACGAATAGTAACACTGCAACCTACAAGGCATGTCGAAGAAGGACTGAGGTAGGGACCTAGGAAGCTACCCTAGTAAATAAAAAGCGTCACAGAAATCAGATTTGCTGGCCTACTTGTAGGCATATAACTGGGATATTGTATAGTCGTTATTAGGCTCAGATCACACAGAGTGGTTTAACAAGTGGTTGGTATGGAGCGTAAGAAGACTCTGACTCCAGAGGTAATATCGTGTCCACGGACACATAGAGACAAAAAATGCACTCAGTTCAATTTTGTGCTATGCTTTGGTATCTGAATCTTCATAAGCATGTTTTTTCTTGGTTGGTGTTTTTTTTCTCCTCTTATTATGTGGTGTCTCCTGCCTTACTTGTAACCACTCTTAGTCGCCTTTCACAACATGCAAGTGGAGACAATTGTTCCATTCTTCGCAAATCACACTCTTCTTCTTATCCACCTTTCAAATCCCAACAGAGCATAGGTCTTCAACAAATTCTTGCTGAATAGAACACACCCTCTTGCCATTCCTTCCACATCTTGCCTATCCTTTTAATGTCAGCCTCCAGCTTTCTTCTCCAGGTATCTCTAGGCCTTCCTCTACTCCTCTTTCCTCTGGGTTCCAAAACAATGCTTGTCTAAGGAAAGCAAAATGATACACACAAGATATATCTATATCCAAATGAATGACATACGAAGATATGTTTATGAAGTATGATCCAATTGTGAATGTAAATACTTCTTTTTTTTTTAAAACGTGGAATGTTTGCAAGACTAAATTAATAATGCTAGTCACAATATATTAAGTTGCTAGATATGACATGTGCTAATAAAACTAAGCAGCTCACATGATGATACTGATGCTAGACACAATATATGCTAATAAAACGAGGCAGCTCACATGATGATGATGACGATGTTAGACACAATATATGCTAATAAAACTAAGCAGCTCACATGATGATGATGCTAGACACAATATATGCTAATAAAACTAAGCAGCTCACATCATGATGATGCTAGACACAATATATGCTAATAAAACTAAGCAGCTCACATCATGATGATGCTAGACACAATATATGCTAATAAAACTAAGCAGCTCACATGATGATGATGATGCTAGATACAATATATGCTAATAAAACTAAACAGCTCACATGATGATGATGATGCTAGACACAATATATGCTAATAAAACTAAGCAGCTCACATGATGATGATGATGATGCTAGACACAATATATGCTAATAAAACTAAGCAGCTCACATGATGATGATGATGATGATGCTAGACACAATATATGCTAATAAAACTAGGGAAGTCACATGCTAAAAAAATAATTCCAGCCAGAGGTAAAACAAAAACCCTCTGTAGTGAATCAGTTAATAATTCTAGCCATGATATATCATGCTGCTAGACACAACATCCGCTAATGATGCTACACAGGTTACATGGTGTTGATAAAACTAGACAGATCACATGCTAAATAAAGCTAGACTTTAGATATGTTGAGGAAACATGTTGACTGACATTGAGTCAGCACTGACAGCCTCCTATGACCAATCAGATCTGATACCATGTTACAGTATAACTCCAAATGTGCTACTTTAAAGTGGGGTTTTTTCTGTTCTGTAAAATCTTACAGTTAACCCTCTGTATAAATGCGTGTCCTATTGGATAGTATGCACACACTTTGGTCAACATTCAGATGTGCCTGTCCTACATGCCGTAGGGGTCTAATGAGGATGCAATGTTCCAGGTGCAAATATGCATACATGTTAACAAAAATTCAGATGTGCCTGTTCTACATGCCGTAGGGCCTAACAGGGTTGGGAGGCAATGTACTTGCATTCCCGGCACAAATATGCATACGCTTTAGCCGAATTTCAGATATGCCAGTCCTATGTGTCGTAGGGGCAACGTACTCACATCCCTGGCTTAAATATACATAAACTTTGGCAGAAATTTGAATATGCCTATCCTACATGCAGAAGAGGCCTAACGGGGATGCAACATACTCCCGTTTAAGGCGCACATATGCATACACTCTGGTCTTCTTCGTCTTTATGATCGCTATTTTGATGATTATACCGTTAGATGTGTTCTTATGATGAAGTTGACTGTTGTCTGGAGCTCATCTCTGGTGTCATGTAGTTTTGAATGTAGTGTTGAGTTGTAGGGCCAACATCCCTCTCTAGGGAGGACTACAGTGTAGAGTCTTGTGGGGCATGTTCTGTGGCTTGATCAGCAGTGCCACAGAGACACCGAGGGATGGGGACAATCGTATCCTGTGTAGGTGTTTGTTCAGTCTGTTATATCTTATCCTGAGTCGGAAGATGATAGTTTGTCCTTGTCTATCGAGTGACACTTTGGTAAAAATTTGGATGTGCTTATCCTACATGCTGTAAGGCCCTAATGGAGGCCCAACGTACTTGCATTCCTGATGCAAATATGCATTGTCCTACATTCCATTGTACTCATGTTCTCAGCACAAATCTCAGTGACAGCATTCAGTTTTTTACAGTCAACATGTTAACTCTTAGTGGATCAGGGCAGATATGATTTTAGAGTAAAAAATGCAACATAGTGTGACGTTTGATCCACAAGGAGTTAAAAAATACAAACACAAATTAACCAAATAATATCAACACAGCGCAAACAAGTAGTCACTATAACTAGTAAATTACTCATTCAATTACAATTCAACTTATTCCTTTGGACTGCTCTAAAATTGGTTCAGAAATTTTTAAAAAAAATTTCATGGATAATAATACAGGGGAGTTAATCAGAACTTACATATCAAACAAGAGTTTTGGTCCTTGAGATTCCTGAACCAATGACAAACCTCATTGGCTGTGTGTGTGTGTATATATATATATTAATATATAAAATAAATGAACAATATACTGGTGCAGTATTGATTTTGTAAAATATAAGGGAGTAATATAATACATATATAAATGTATGTGAACTAACATCTATCTCAGTTCAGCTCTCTCAGACAGCGTACTTGCAAATTGGACAATAGAGAAAGGGGAATCACCAATAACAGCATACAATAAAAAGAGATCATGTACTAGAGCAAAGGAAAGACCAAGGGAAAGATGGATAGACAATATCAAGACCACATTAAATAAACACAACAAGGGCGATTTATCTGGCGTGAAATGCAATTAAAGCTCCCACCCTACGCTTAACGGCAAGAGTGGACAACCAATTCCATTATCCACCTGGGGAAAAACAGACAATAAGGAATGTCCAATGTGCAATAACGCCGATGGAATAACATAACATAAACATGGCTCTTCCCAAACAATGAGTACCAAGCTTTGATAATTGTGCGGTAATAATAACAAACCCCCCTGAACATATATTTTTTGTTTACAAATTAAGCAAAGACGCCAAGAAGCTAAACAAACAAACAGACAAATAGTAATACTGATGATTATTCAAGATGGCTAAATGCTGCCGCAACCATTTTGACCTACTTATAACATCTCCAGACGAGAGTGTGGCCGAATGGATTAGAGTGCTGGGTCCCATTCGAGAGACACAGGTTCAATCCCTGGTAAGGCCAAGAAGAATTTTTTCTGACAGGGGTCATAAATAAAAAATCCTAACCTGAACAGTTTTGCGCTGACTGCACTAGCAATGGGGCCATTCAATTCCTCAGGATCATGTGCCCCTGTCATACACCGCTCTAAAAAGTGGTAACACAGGCAGTGAATGTAGTTTCTTTTTCATAATAAAATTTTGAGCAATACTTTGATCCCACAACATGTGAATAAATTATTTTAAAATAAGCAAGTGTTTCTTTTTCAGCATTCTTCCCATCTCAAATTTGGTATAATGATTTTGTGAACATTTTTATTCGCTTCCACAGGTCTATCAGTTTAAATATCTTGAAACTGTAGATTGAAGTAGTTTGGACATAGAAAAAGACATCAAGGTTTGGGAGAAGACCATTATGGAAGGAGGGATCCCGTCAGAGAAAAAGAAGACCATGGAGAGATGGACTCAGGATGTAGCTGATGATATGAACATGATGGTTGCAGAGACAAGACATATAGTCTATGAGAGAGAAATTCCTAAAGAATGGCAAAGTTTTGCTCATGACAAGCTATTGGATTGTGAATTGAGCTACCATTTTGAAACCCATGGGGAAAGAGGAGATGGGGAAGGCCTAGAAATATCTGGAGACGAGATCTGGAGACTGATATTAAAAGGATAGGCAAGACATGGAAAGAATTGGAAGGGATGGCAAGAAGGAGGAAGGGCTGGAAGAAGTTTGTTGAAGACCTGTGCTCCATTGGGAGTTGAAATGTGAAGAAGAATAGCTGGATGACAGCTTTGAAGATGTTGCCAAACAAGTTTTTAAACAATTATGTAATTGGATGAGGTCTTATGAGGTTAGATCAGATGTTCCAATAAGAATGACAAAAATTGGCCGTGAAGAACGAACGCAAACAACAACACAGATCAGATGTTTCATCTGCTACCGTATGATAGTAGATAGTACCATCTGCAACTGTTAAACCCACTGCCTTGTGGAGAGAGGCTCAGAGAGCTAAAGGCTAGGGAGTAAACCCTGATAGAAAATCCCCACTGCCTTGTGGGTCACGGTTATGCAGAAGGGTAGATGAGTAAACCTTACCACAAATCCGGAGGGAGGGACTCTAAGGCGGTTGATGGTTATGTGTGTATTACATTCCATCTTCTGGCATCCCCAGCAAAATTACAAACATATGAACTTTGTCTTTCCTTTGGCTGAAACAGTATGATAGAGAGGAGGTTTGTCCAAAATGGACAAGGCACATTCCCTATATCAGCTGTCCAGGCTAGGCATAAATGGAGAGGACACTTCATCTTTGCTTTAATTGACAGTCTGTTAAGACGAAAAATGTCATATATGTCATATATAGTTGGATGACACCTTTCCGTCCTTGAAGACATTGCCAAACACAATTTTTTTTTTAAAAGTCACCACTAAAACTGAGACTCAACAAGTAGAAAACAATATAATAAAATTATAAACCCAGAATGCATCAGATATCTTCATCAGTCTATGCTCATCACTGATTGGATGAATAAGGACTTGGAGAGATTTCATTGGTTACAAGTGTATCGTCCATCTCCGTATCTCTTCCTTGTGCTCTGGCCATCATTGTGCTTCTATCCGCTCTGAAAATTTATATAAAATTTTATTTAATTATAAATCTCTGAAAATTAGAACAATTGTGCACAACATATTTCAAATATCACATTTTTAAAAAAAATTGTTGTATCTAACTCTCAGTCAATACTTCGAAAGGTTCAAACTGGCAGGTTGCGGTATGAGCGCTTACTTAATTATTCCTCTCGGCTCCTCGTGGACCGTAGAGCCTCAACAGTTGTTTGCCACTTTTCATTGGTTCTTGTCCTGTTCTTAATCACAGGTCTGTGTTTGCAACTCTGTCATACCATCTTGGTCTAAGCGCATGACAGCAGATGTCGTTGAGGTTTCCAACCTCCAGAGGATCAAGTGAATCTACTGTCCTGGGCATGCGGGTGTTTGCGGTAATGAGAGAGCAGGACACTAAAGCTGGTGCTGAATCTATCCAGCGATATAAGAAGTTTTGAATCACATGTAGTACACATAGAATTGGATGCCTTGGGGGGCAGAGAGAGTGTATTTAACCAGCCTGCAACAGGAACCGTCAGTATGCATACCATTCAACGTCTGTTGGGGAAGATCTGAGCACCTATGGGTCTGCAGGAGTGTAATGACATTGGTCTATAAAAGTATTTTTTTTTAACGTAATAGTCCGCACTCTTACTTTTTTGGGGGCCGGTCAAGAAAAGACAAGTTTAGAAATGAAGACATCAGAAAATAAGTGGGTACAACATCAGTACTGAGCGTCATCAAGAAACAACAGAGAGTGCACCTCAAAGAGCAATGTTACTCCGATACAATGGATACAAAGCAAAAAGAGGACCTCAGAAATAACAGAGGCAGTAAAAAAACTTCCTTCCTTTCCCTTGAAATATTATCTATATATTCAATGTTGTCTCTTGTATAAACTTCACTGTCTTTTGTAGCTCACACAGAGGTCCAGGTAGATTTTTCTGTCCAGTGTTGTTTCGTTAGACCAGTGAGTTTGCCTCAGTGTATCATATTTGGGGCTGTCTTGAAGTATGTGCTCTGCAGTCTGGTGTGCCTGTTCACATGTAGACATGGCAGAATTGCCAATCTTGAATTTTATACATGTGGCTGCGGAGTCGATTGTGTCCTGTTCTAAGGTGCAGAATAACAACTTGTTCCAATCTGCTTATATTATAGTAATCGTCTTGTGTTGGTATTTGTGGCTTTCTGATTGATTTAATCATCCTTTTCTTTTGGTGGCAGGTAACTGGCACATCCGGTTGCTCTCCTGCAGCACCTTCCTTGACCAGTCGGTCTTCTGTTTCATTTCCTGGTATTACACAGTGAGACGGGATCCACTGCAAGACTACCCTGCGCTGCTTGGACAGTTTAGACAGTAGGGTCTGTAGATCTGGCAATTTTCTGGACTGGAGTGCTTGGAGTACCGATTTTGTAAAAATACACCAGGTTTAAAAAAAACTACTTACAAAGCTCATATAAAATTCCGTTCTAGAAATCTATTTTTATCCTTACCCTGTGAGGCAAAACATGATTCGAGAAAAGAAGAAGAATTAGTCGATACACTTACTTAATTTATAAAGCAATTAGCTCATAAACTTTTCGTCTCTCGTTCCAAAGGTACTCGGTTTGCTCCCTAGTGAAGCCATCACGATCGAGTTCCTTGTCTGATCGGAGACGGATTATAAAAAGTAGGTCCTGTGTTCAAGTTGAGCACTTAAAATAAACCTCGGCAGTTCAAAATTGACGACAAGAGCTGGCTGGAAAGCCGCTGTACAGGCAAAATTCATTAGAAAGATTAAAAAATGAAATTCCTACAAGTTGTTGTTGCCATCTTCTAAATTACATCGGGGACCCTCGCCGGTACTACAGTGTTCGTGCACTACTGCTGAGATCTTCCTGTGTAAGAAAGAGATCGTAGCACACATGATTACTCACCAAAGTGCAATGATGATGATCCTATCAATCAATCAATCTAAGGTAATTAGTTCATAAACTTACTTTTTTCCTAAAGCAATTAGTCCATAAATAACTCCAGATGCAATCAACACCACACAGCCAATTATAGTCGTTATGGAGAAGCATAACAAGAGTGGTAAAAGTGGAGGCCTGCAGGCAGATACAAAAATGTAAAAATAAGAATCGACAAAAACTATTTTTGGTTTATCAAATAATTATTATATTCCTCTCGTACTCGTAAATAAATAGTCAGTAAACAAGTATTAGCTAAGGAAGAGACGCTGGAGATTGATAGGAGACATACATTGAGAAGGCTGACTGGAAGCTTTTCAAAACAGGCACTGTTTTGAAACCAGCAGGTAATGAGGAATAGGGAAATGCCTATAAATACCTGGATAGCTAGGGAATGATATTAAAAGGATCGGCACAACGTGTATTGTCCGGGTGCGCAAAGGGGAGTAATGAATAGTGACACTCTGACCTACAAGGCATGTCGTAAGAAGTGACTGAGGTAGGGGTCTAAGGAAGCTACCCTAGTAAATAAAAAGCATCGTCAAAATCGGATGTGCTGGCCTACTTGTAGGTGCATAACTGGAACAACGGACAATCACGTCTAGGCTCAGATCAAATACAGATCACACAGAGTGGTTAACAAATGGTCGATATGGAGCGTTCGAAGAAGAAGAAACTTCTTACTCTCTTCTGGAAAGAAAACTGCATAGCCCTGTGTGAGCTACAAAAGACAGAGAAGTTTATACAAGCAACAACATTGCATATATAGACAATATTTAGATAATATATATATACAAGATGGAGTCTGTGGCGTAGAGGTGAGGTGATCACCTCTCATTCCAAAGATGCTCGGATTGCTCCCTTGTGGAGCCATCAGGATATTTTTAGAGATCCTTGTTTTCAGTGTAGGAGAAGTGTAGGACAGATTGAGTTTATAGTCCTATTGGAGACAGATAACAAAACATAAGTCCTTTGTTCAAGTTGAGCATGTAAAAGAGCCCTTAGCAGTTCAAAATCGAGAACAGGCTGGAAAACCGCTGCCCGTGCAAAATGTATTATAAAATATATTTTTAAATGAAATTCCTACGTAATATTTTCACCATCTTCTAAATTTCATCTGAGATGCTCACCGGTGCAACCAAAATCGTGCACTGCCATTGAGATCTTCCTGTGTATGAAAGAGATCGGAGACTACTTGGTTACTCACTGAAGTGCAATGATGATGTTCCTATCAATCCTGATCAATCAATCAATCAAGCAAACAATATGAAGGAAGACACTTGCCAGAACTCTTTACATATCTTGACACTGAAATGCAACAAATGGAACGACTTATCTCCCTACCCAAAAAAATATAATTAACTCCCTTGTAAGTAACTTACAGTCCATAGACTAATGCCTTCTGCCAGTATGATCTTCTTTCACTGAATCTACTGATTGGCTGAATGAAGTCTAGAAATTGACAACAACATGGAGCTTCTAGAAGTATCTCAAAAAATCCCATAAACCTGAGAAAAAAAAACCATGATGAATGCTTGATTTTTGCACACAAACATATATAAACAAAGAAAAATTGTGGAATAAAGAATATAAAATGAGACGGTATCAGAGGGATTGGTAATTGGTTAATAAACTGACATAATTGCACTCCAGGTAAACCCATAGGTGTTCAGTCTCCCCCAATAGATATCGAAGGGTATGCATACTGATGATTTCCTTGGCTCGCTGGTTTAACACACTCCTCCCCTCAGGCATCCAGTTCTACTTGTACAACGTGTAACTCTAAACTGCTTAAATCGCTGGATCAATTCTCTCTCACGATCACCACCCAGATCGATGTACCAGATTTCCCCACAAATTCTATTCATGTGGAAATCCGATCCATGCAGCCTTAGCATTGGTGTGTTTACGTCACATCTTTAGCGCCATTTGGAGCTCTTGTGTTTATCCTCCGGCGATGTGTCCGGTTTTAGTCAGCGTTTACTGGGTTCGCTCTCCATCAGCCTTTGGCAGTCCCAGTCGACCTGCAAGGCAGCAGGTTGATTTTCTGTTTAGGTTTACTCCCATAGTTTTTGCCTCTCCCAAGGCTCCCACAAGGCAGTGAGGCTATTTGCCCAGAGCTGGGGGTCTGGATCTTGGATATCAGGGTAAATCCAATCATATCATAAGTCTGGGGGGAACCAGACCTCCAAGATTTTTTGTCGGGTTAACTCCACAAGGGCATTTTTTTTTTAAAATCCTGACCTAGTCCATCTCCCTAGGTGTGCCATTGCCCCGTTAGCCTTTGACCTCACGGTCAAAGTTTTCTGGTCTACACGCTGGATCGATTTAACATCTATTGTAGTGTCTTCACCCAACAGGCAATCGCAAAGAGACAGAAGAACATCCCCTTATCCATTTTTAACTCCCCAACAATCAATGCTGTTGATGCAAGCCTGTCTGCTCTCTCATTGCCGCAAACACTCGCATGCCCAGGACAGTAGATCCACGTAAGCCTCTTGAGCTTAGAAACTTCTATAGATGACATCCACTCATACCTAAATCTACCCGTTTGGATCTAGCTGCAATGGACCAAAATGAGATTCTTAACGCATTGAGAGAGCCTTACCGAACAGAAGAATTTCAGGGTTGTGAATCCTAGTCACTTCTTTGAATGCTCCATATCAACTACTTGTTAAACCACTCTATGTGATTTGTATGTGATTTGAGCCTAAGAGCGATTGTACACTGGGCCGTCAAGTAGGCCAGCACATTTGATTTCTGCAATGCTTTTTATTTTATTTTTTTATTTACAAGTGTAGCTTCCTAGGCCTCTACCTCAGTCACCTCTTACGACATGCCTTGTAGATCGCAGTATTACTATTTTGCTCCCGAGTGAGCCCCGGCAATACAAGGGTGTATCCTAGTCACTGACCAGATTGAGAGAGATGTGTGTCACTATTGGTACAGCTCTCAAGGAAAGATATACCAAATATGCAAAAACACTCATTAATCAACATCAATTGCAGCTAGATTTGTTGATGAGATCGGGGGACCTATGGACGTGTCTGAAGTGCTATGATAATAATCCTCATATAAATGATCTCTGATAGGTGCAGTTTTTGCTCGGGAGCTCAGGTTTTCACGGTACATGAGGTTCAAATAGGTTTTTTTGCTCGTTTGCTATAAATTCAAGTGCAGTCATGACTCTGACTGATTTTTATGCGATGGCATGTTTTCCTATCACCAGTATCCCTCGTCATTCAGGCAAGTCTTACTCTGACATCAGAGGTACTTGTAATTTTGATCCCTAAGTAAAGGATCAGAGTTTTCTGTAGTCCAACTGTGTACTGTGCACACACCAAGAGCCACGGAATTTCCACAGAACATGGTCACTAAGAGAGCTGCAGTAGTGTAGTTGTTAGTGAACACGCTTCTTGGTCTAGTGGTCTGGGTTCAACGCCACAGTGGGCGTGGAATATTTTTCAGATCATAACAACTCCCAGGACGATCCAGCCTCAACTGGAAACCAGGAAAAGCACTCGGAAGTAAAGGTGGCCGGCGTGATGTTGACCACATTACGTATCGTGAGGAGATGGTCAATGAAAAACATGAGCCTAACACGTATTATCCAATATACATTGAGGTAGAAAAAGCATTGCTTTACTTTTTATGGTCCCTTGTGCAGCGTGTTAAAAACTTCACTATCGGTGACACCATTATTTTATACAAATATAGATTACTCAGTCTCCGAGCCAATTTACTATTCAAACAAAACTATTTTATATAAATTTAGTTAACCAAAAACTTACATGAGAAGAATTTCTGCAACGAAACAAAGTGGAGTGAATGTGATCATCAGGAATAAGCCTGTTATTTTATATAAATATTGCATATCCTCAGAATCAACTTTACTATTCGAACAATTATTATATATATAAATATTGCCTATTCTTCTTCTTCTACGTTCGACCGCTTTGAATTTGGCGTTAGCCATGATGCCTGGTATGGCACTTCTGACTGATTTTTGCGTGAAAGCCTGCTTTACCATTTGACCATGCTGGCAGGCCTTCACCGACTTCAGAGGTGATTGCCTATTTTCAGAACCAACTTACTATTCAAATAATTATTATATATATAAATATTGCCTAGTCTTGAAATAAACTTGCTATTCAAAGAATTATTTTATATAAATATTGCACAGCCTCCATACCAACTTCAAACAATTACTGTATATAAATTTAGTTACGTAAAAACTTACATGAGAAGAAGTCCTGCAACAAAACAAAGCGGAGTGAATGTGATCATCCGGAATAAGCCAGTTATCATGGCAGCTGCAGACAAAATAAACAGCAAAATGAGAATGGTTAAACGATAAAAAGACAATGTCATTTGTCCACACCTCTACATACATATATCATTATCAAATAGCTTGTCTTGAGCAGAACTTTGCTACCCTAACAGTTCTTTGTAATTTGTCTCTCGCGTAGGCTGTATGCCCAGCCTCTCCAGCTCAAATCATGTTCAAATCATCATTAAGTAGCTTGTCCTGAGCAAAACTTTGCCACCACAACAGTCCTTTGGAATTTCTCTCTCGCTCTCATAGGCAAATGGTCTTGCATATGCAGCCGTTATGTTAAAATCATCAGTACATCCTGAATCCCTCTTCTCCGTGGTCTTCTTCTTCTCCCCTGTTCCAAAATGCATCCTTCCATGATGGTCTTCCCCAACCCTTCGTGTCTCTTTACATGTTCAAAATACTTCAATTTTCTCATTCTTATTTGTAGCATTAGCCAGTTCCTTTGATGTTGAGTTCTTTCTGGATAGATCTATTTGTTCTCTTCTTTCTCGGTTCATGATATATGGAGGACTCTTCTGTAACACTTATATTCAAAAGCACAACATTGTTAAATGTCCATGCTTCACACCCATATCACTGTGAATATGCATGCTCTTATTGGTATTCTGATCTTTGTTTTCAAATCAGTTCCATTCCACACTGTTTTCAGTTGTTTAAGTTTTTGTAAGGCCATGCTTGCTCTTTTAATTTTCTTCATCCCATTTCCATCTCTTGTTAGTAGTGAACCGAGATATTCAAAACTGTTCATATTTTCTATTTTATCTCCATTGATAAAAATAGCCTTTGTTATGCTTGTTTTATTCATTGTCATTATTTTTCTTTTTGCCACATTGGGATATAGATTTTGGTTTTCTCTTGCACTTCCATTAATTTCTCAATTCATTTTTGTGATTGATTCTCTCTCTTCTCTTTGCCTTTTACCCGGGTTGGGGCATAGGCCCTCAACCAACTCATGCCAAGTCTTCCTATCTTTAGCTATCTCCTGTAGCTCCCTCCAGCTCTTCTTTATATTGTTGATCTCCGCCTCCAAATCTCGTCTCCATGTATTTCTCGGCCTCCCTTCTTTCGCTGTCCCTCGGGTTCCAGGCAAGGACCCTTCTTGTTATATTCCCCTCCGGTTTTCGCAAAGTGTGTCCTATCCAGCGCCAGCGTTTTTTTAACCTGTTCGTCACTGGAATCTGTCTTGTTCTCTCCATAAGTTCCTCATTTGTGACCCTATCATACCATCTTATTCCCTCTATTCTGCGCAGACACCAGTTGATGAATGTTTGCAATTTATGCGCTATTGTTTTAGTTGTTCTCCATGTTTCTGACCCATACAGTAGAACTGCTTTAACATTAGAGTTAAATATCCGAATTTTTGTTCTAGATTTGATTTCTTTGGACTTCCAAATGTTTCCCAGTGCAATGAAAGCTCCTCTTGCCTTCTGTATTCTTATTTTAACATCTCTATCTGTTCCACCCTCTTTGTCTACGTTGCTGCCCAAATATGTGTATGATTCTACCTCTTGAAGTGGGATTTCCCCCAGGGAGATCGAGTTGTCGTTGCTTGGTTAATTCTCAATATCTTTGTCTTTCCCTTATGAATGTTCAGCCCTAGTTGCTGGGACCTTTGATTCAATGTGTTTAGCTTATCCTGCATCTGATTTCGTGTATGTGACAGAAGGGCTATATCATCAGCGAAGTCCAGATCATCTAGTTGCTCTGTCAGAGTCCATTGGATTCCATTTCTGGTGTTAGTTACTGTGGTCTTCATAATCCAGTCTATTGTCAGTAAGAACAACAAAGGTGATAGAAGACATCCCTTGTGATTGATTGATCGGACCATTATCATTGCACTTTGATGAGTAGACGTGTTCTTCAATCTCTTTCTTAGACAGGAAGATCTGAGCGGCTGTGGATGAACTCCGTAGCAGGAGGGAGGGTCATGATGCAATATAGAAGATGGTAAAAATATTTTGTAGGAATTTTATTTTTAATCTTTTTAATGAGTTTTGCCATGGCAGGGGCTTTCCAGTTTTCTCTTTTCAATTTTTAACTACAAACGGTGCTCAACTTGAACATGGGACATACATTTTATTATCCATCTCTGATAGGACTAGTAACTCGATCTCACCTACACTGAGATCAGGCATCTCTGGAAAAATATCCAGATAGCTCCACGATTACCTTTGGAAGGAGAGGCGAGCACATAACCTCTACGCCACAAACACTCCCGATTTTTGTGATGTTGACCGTAATACTGTAACAGTAACTCTTCTTCTTCTTTGCAATCACTATTTTGATATACCATCAGACGCTTTCTTATGATGAAGTCGACTGTTGTCTGGAGCTCATCTCTGGTGCCATGTAGTTTTTCTTCTTTGCGTTCATTCTTTACGACCAATTTTAATCACTCTTTGTGATATGTTTGATCTTTGCCAAGAACGTGTATATGTTGCACATTGGTTTGGTAGGTCCCTAAACGCATAAACTTCTACACGTTTAGGACACATGCATCCGATTTCAGCCAAACCTCCTTAGTCGCCTCTTACGACATTGTGGCAGATAATGGTGGTTCTATTCTTTACACTCCAATTTGGGCCCCGGTAACCACTCGGGCGATGTAGTTTTGAATGTAGTGTTGAGTTGTAGGGCCAGCATTCCTTTATAGGGAGGACATACAGGGGACAGTCTTGCAGGATATGTTCTGTGGTTTGCTCAGCGGTGCCACAGAGGGGATGGCGACAATCGTAGCCTGTGTAGGTGTTTGTTCAGTCTGTTATGTCCTATCCTGAGTCTGAAGATTATAGTCTGTCCTTGTCCGTTAAGTGTGTGGTAGTCGTCATTGGATAGTTTAGGTTCTTTTCTGATGTCCATGATAGCTCTTTTTTTTCGAAGTAGGTGTTTTCGTTTTCTACTTGTTCACATTCTGTTCCCTTTTTTGCAAGTTTACCTTCTCGTACTGTAACACTAACTGATTAGCTACTGAATTGAAAAACGGGTTGTGGCTGAATTAAATTTAGGTCATATTTTGTCATTGCAGGTGTATGTACAAATTCAGCTGCAGTTTTCTTAATTATTAACAGATTTTAAGAGTAATATGCCATTTTGTAAGGCAATAAATTTTCTTTCAGATCTAAAACAAATAAATAGTGGTGCTCCCAGCAGCTTATAGGAGCCAATCAGTTAAATACATACAACTATAAAAGTATTCACACAAAAAGAAAAATACTGGTCTGCTACTTACTCAGTCCTGCGACAACACAACATGTTCTAGCAAGTGATTTACACCACCAAGACACACCATCATCTACTTGCTGGCTTTGCGCTCCCGTTTGATTACTCTCAGCGCCAGCTTGAAGGCTTGATAGACTACTTGTAGTCTGCTTTTGCCCCATGAGAACCGATAATTTATTGCACTATTCTGCACTTTCTTAATAAATACAATTAAATGTCTTGTAAACTTGTAAAAAAACAGAACGTACTGAAACTTCTAACTTCACTATGACTCAGCGACAATTAATGACTAGAACTACTTTAGTCGGATGTAGAGACCAACAACTTATTTATGCTTTCATTGTCATAATGACGATGGCTTACAAGTTTAAAGTTACTGCAAATTTAACAGATTCAATTAGCCGTTATAATCGCTATCTATTCATTACTAACTTTTTACACATAAGCTTCTTTCTTATATATCTACTAGTACGATAACTCCATCAAAAATCTGGTTGGGGATATTCATTAGCAATTTCTGAAAGTAAGACATTCAAAAAATGGATTACAACTCTGACTCTCTTCTTAAAATTAAATAAAACTAAACTATAACTTTTTTATAATTAAATTATATAATATAATTATAACGAAATTTGTTCAACTATTGAGTAAACTGTAGGTCTGTGGCCTAGGGGTTAGTGACTCTGTCTATTAACCCCGACGTTCTGAGTTCGAATCACGCTGCGGACAGTTTGCCTGCAAATTGTTTCCATTGATTTTAACAAAGGACGATGGCGCCACCGCTTCAGAAAGCAATGGCAAACTACTGAACGTATAAGTGGTGCCTAGAAAATCAACGACTTGTTTACTGTGGTTGATGGCTACGTCCTTTGGGATATGCCACGATTTTCATTGAGTAAACATCATGTAACAAGTAAATTATAAAAACTAGTGCTAATGATAAATAAATTAATAAAAACACGGTTTGTTTCCCATGTACCAACCAATATTTATCATGTTGATAATATTTATATGATAATTTTGCGTTTACCATTTACGTAAAATTATAACTTGAAAATCCAAATGTATTCTAAAACTACTTAAAAATATCATAATTACGATTTATCTGCCTCTTTAACTCTTTTTATCTCACTACTCAGCAGTCTCATATGAGACAGTCACAATGGGCTAATACTAATAGGTTTTGTGTCACCACGTAACAAGTTTCAAGTTTGTTCTGGCCGAATCACAATGACAATCACAATGTATGTTATGTATAATGATAATGTTGGGTGTGGCTGAAATTACATTCTGGAGCGGCAATTCTTGCCTGCCCTCAGTTAGTTACTGCATGTGAAACTGGAACTGATGGCTGATGCAGAGGATGGCCTCACTCTCTCTGACAGTTTAAAGAGAGAATAGGTTGATTGAAGGTTCACTGTCCCAGTAGGGCCAGATTAGTGCCCCAATGAGTTTTTAGGACTCAGGACTGAGTTTTAAGAACCCCCGGAGCAATGAATATGATCAATAAATAGACAGTGAACAAGTATTAGGGCTTTCGGAAAAAAACAAATTACCAAACTAAATATTCGAACCACAAACCTTTATTTCTTACGACACCCATTGCCTAGCCCTACAGACGAGCGTTTTTCATATCTCTGCCTAAAATCGAACCATAACCAAACACAGATTCCACAACATCGCAACTTCCGCTTGGACGTGGCCTGAGATAAAAAAGATGGAATGCATACGAAAGAAGACCGTAAATGTGTGTGATTCGGCCATCGTTTTTCACGAAACAATATAGTTTAGTAGCTGGATCATCATCATCACTGCACATCGAACCAATTTGTCCATATGTATTCCGATCTTCTCCTCAGTATATCTTCCAGCGTGTCAACTAACGTCACCAGTTCTCTGTTGGTTTACTATTCTTCACCAATATCATCATCAAATAGCTTGTGATGTTTCTGGTGCAACGATAAACCATACCAAAGCTGCTATCATGGTTCTCCCTAAATAATCACATTGTGAAGTCCGACACACCAGATGTCACTTTAGATGGACATACACTCACCCGAACAGCATCTATGAGTTATTTGGGTGTAAAATTTGATCGCAGTCTCAGTGGGGCCAGATTAGTGTCCCAATGAGTGACCATACTTTAGTCTTGAGTCTTACTTTAGGGACCATATCGACCAAGTTATTGCCAAGGCTCGCAACGCACTATCCGCACTGAGAATCATGGCGGCTGCTAACATTGAGCAACGCCTTCTTGTGCTCTTGTACCAAGGTATTGTTCTGTCATGTATAGAATATGCATGCGCTCTAACAATTAGTCCTGCGCAAACAGTGAGACTGGAAAGAATTTAGAATGAGGCTATGCGCATCACTCTGGGATACACCAAAGATACACCAGGAGTGTCAATGCGATTCCTTCTTGACCTCCCAACTATTGCTAACAGAATTGAAACTTGGAGGGCTCGATCATATCTAAGAATCAATGCAAACAAGGAACATCTTCTCCATGAAGAACTCATTAAGGAGAAAGGGTGTAGACTCAAGAGAGGCAGATCATGGCTGAGTCAGGCGGAAGATACGCTTAGGAAAATATGTGATCCTTCCGGAATTGAAACAGGAGAGGAATGGATTGCTGTGCCACCTCAATTTCAGACTGCTTTCACCGTTATTACATCTATTAAGAAAAACTACGAACCCTCTTGAATGACATCATCAATGATACAGATGTGGTTATTTACACCGATGGTTCAGTCATTCGCCAACAACGCTGTGCATGGGCTTTTTCAGCACGTCCAGGAGGAAAAATAATAAGAGAGGCCAGTGGGGCCTACACACAACCACAAGTAGTTTGACAATGGAGGTTCGGGCGGTTACGAAGGCGGTGAAATGGTTGGCACCTCACAACTACTCTCGTGTTTTCATACTCAGTTACTTCATGAGCATGATTCGTAAAGTCGAATCAGGAATGGTGAGACGCAACTTGGTGGAGGTACTGGTACAGACAATGATCAGAGAAATCACTTTCATTTTTGTCCCTGGGCACGCCGGAGTTAAGGGTAATGAACGAGCTGACAGATTGGCTGGCTTGGCTACAATATCAGAAGGAGCTGCCATGGATCGAAATGACATTCTTCACACATTGAGAGAGTCTTTCCGAACAGAAGAGTTTCAGGGCTGTGAATCCACTCGCTGACCAGATTGAAAGAGATGGGTGTCAATATTGGTGCAGCCCGAAAAGAACGACATACTAAATATGCAACGAGATTGATTAATCAACATCAAACTGGCATGTTGGGTCGCTGGACGCTGCTGGATTTGCTGAGGCGGAGATCGGAGCACTTATGGACATGTCCGGAGTGCTATGATGAAAGTCCTCATATAACTGATAACTGATAGCTTGTCCTCAGCAGAACTTTGCCACCCCAACAGTCCTCCGGAATTTCTCTCCCGTAGGCCAGATGTCATGCCTCTATAGGCGTCATGTTCAAATCATCAGTTACATCCTGAATCCATCTTCTCCTTGGTCTTCCTCATCTTCTCTTTGCCGGTATGCCTCCTTCCATGATCGTCTTCCCCAGCCCCTCATGTCTTTTTATGTGTCCAAAAATATCTCACTTTTCTCTTTCTTATTTGTAGCATCAGCCAGTTTTCTTTAATTTTGAGTTCTTTCTGGATAGATCTATTTGTTCTCTTCTCTGTCCATGATATACGGAGGACTTTTCTGTTACATTTATATTCAAAAGCACATATATGTTTTCCCACTGATTTATTAAATGTCCATGCTTCACACCCATACGTTGCCACTGGGAACATGCATGCTCTTAGTATTCTGATCTTTGTTTTCTTATCAGTTCCGTTCCATACTGTTTTTAGTTGTTCAATTTGTTGTACAGCCACGTTTGTTCTTCTTTTAATTTCCTTCATCCCATTTACATCTGTTGTTAGCAGTTGACCAAGATATTCAAAACTGTTCACATTTTCTACTTTCTCTCCGTTGATAAAATGATATCTTGTCATGTTCACCAATAAAGGTTACCAATATAGTGTTCTTGTCTAGCTACACCACATTGGACTTGGCATTCTGGCAGTTTGGTAAGGGTTGCAGATTCACCACTATTACTTAAATCATTTACACATCCTCTCTTCCGTAGGGCATTTAGAACCTCAGTCTGGTCCATTGCTCGCCCGCTTTTTTCAGCAGCTATACGGCACGTTCATTTCCCCTTATATCTGCATGCCCTGGCACATCGTCTCCGAGCTAAACTTTTTCAATCTTCCTGAGCATACTCATTGAGTCACTGAGACAAATTGCATGGATACAAGTCTGTGTTTCCAGCCAGACCATCGCTTTTGTTACTGACATGATTTCCATAGTGAGACTGCTTGTAGTCACGGCAAAACTACCGCGGACTTCCTCCACAAAACCCCCTCTAACTTGAACAGTAAAATCCCACGAGCTTCGCAGGTGTCGAATCACTAACCCATCTGTGTAAATGGTTACATCGTTCTCAGAAATTAATGCATGAACTTCTGCCTCCACGACCACTGGATGTTTATGTCTGCATTCTTTATCAATTCTGATTCATACTGAAAATAATGTATTGATTTCTGCTGGCATTTGTAACCATTCTTCACCGGGTTCAAGTCTTCAAGTAAATACACCTGTTGAATACAGTTCTCGGCCTGACCCATCCTAGATGTTCCTCTTTTTAACACATCTCTTTTCCTCCTCTTTATTTCTATGTGCAGGGGATGTTGCGTGTCAGCATTGACTCGAAGGTATGCGTGTGCATGGCACATCCTTGTTCTATCTTCCATAGTAGGATAATCAAGAAGGTATCGCATCGCCCTGCACGACTTGTCTTTAGTGCACCCAAGTATGATGTACATAGGCTCATTTTGCATCCCTTCCAGTCATTCTATCTGACTATAACTGAGTCAGGATTGACAGAGCATACTCAATCACAGACAGGACCAGACCCTGATATAAGAGACATGGATGACGCTGCTCACAATTTTCTACATTCATAAAAGTACGAAAAAGGCGCTGGCGCTGGATAAGACACACCTTGAGAAAATATGAGGGAAATATAACAGGAAGGGTCCTTTCCTGGAACACACAATGAAAGCGAAATAGAATGGGGTCTAGAAATACATGGAGAAGAGATTTGGAGCAGATTTGGATATTCAAGACTTTGAACTCTGGTTCGAAAATTCCTCTCCGTGTTCCAATATACTTATCGGTTATGTCGTCTGTAGAGTTTTCCAACTTAAAGAGGCTCACGTGGATCTCTCGTCCTGCGCATGCGGGTGTTCGCGGTAACGAGAGAGCGGACATTCTTGCATGGAAAGCATCGATTGTTGGAGAGCTTAGGATGGATAAGGGGGAATGTTCTATTTGGGGAATGTCTGTTAGCGACCTAGTGTTTCATGAGGACACTAAAATTGACGTTGAATTTATCCTGCGATTTAAGGAGTTTGGAATTTGATGCTGTACAAGCAGTGAGGAGTATGTTTAACCAGCGAGATACAGGAACCATCATTATGCATACCCTTCGATATCTGTTGAGGATGACTTGAGCACCTATGGATCTGCCCTGAGTTGTGTCACGTCAGTTCAGTAACCAATAATCAATCACCTGTTAATATTTAGCTTCTTCTTCTTCTTTGCGTTCGTTCTTTACGACTAATTTTAATCACTCTTTGTGATATGTTTGATCTTTGCCAAGAACGTGTATACGTTGCACATTGGTTTGGTAGGCCCCTAAACGCATATATTTGTACACGTTTAGGACATGTGCATCCGATTTCAGCTCAATATTTAGCTATTTTCTTGACCCCATTATTTTTTAAGTCATCTTCAGCCAGTTTAGAAACAGTAACGTTATACAGGGTGTTCAACTTAAAAGCAGCCTATGAATGGAGCTAATCTGGCATATATGTATGGAAATGAGAAGGTTCAGTTATGACGTAGTATAGGTCAAGGTTGTGTGATGGTGTGTAATTATAGTGCGGGAAGGGGCGATGAACAAATGTGACGTAGGACGAGCTAGTCAGAACCGGTTTAAATAGTAAATAAAAACAACGCGATAGGTTATCTGGCAACTTTCGATTTGTCAATGGGGCTGCAATTATCGGGAACACCCTGTATTATGTTATGCGATCGACGTCATGGCACATTGGACATTCCCATGCGTGCTATATCCTCTTAAAGTCCACCTGCTCACCGTATCCATGAGAAGTTGATTAGTATACCTTCTCTCTCTACCATGAAGACGGCACTGTCTGGCATGTCAAAACTGAACTCCTAATTCTCCCACTCGTTTCCATGTCTGAGACTCGCCCATATCACATAAATGAGAGTGTACCGCATTGATGACATCGGCTCTGTTCATACTTCTGCCCGCTTGAGTTCTGGCATTGTTTGCAAGAAAGTTTCGAAAACAAGGTTTTATTATTCTCCTTATGTTTAATGAAGATGGAGAGATAGGAATTTCATTACTCGAAACCCTTGTCCTGGCATATGTTATTTATTCGTCATTAACAGAAAATATCATTATAAGGGACATAACAATTTTAATATAAGCAAGACAACTAGTGATTAGACGTGCCTTCTTGCATATCTCTCTCTCTCTCTCTCTCTCTCTCTCTCTCGCGATCGTTCTTTTACGGCCATTTTTATCATTCTTATTGTGATATATAAACAGCCTAACACCAAGAATGGGTGTGATACGTTCAGTAAAACACGTAATCACAAAGTACTGTAGTTTTACAAATTACAAAAACAATGACAAAATACAGCAACGTTTCGACCAACAAGGCCTTTATCAAGCAAACGAACAACAGGAGTGACAAATTTTAAAA
Source organism: Arion vulgaris (assembly GCA_020796225.1). NCBI lineage: Eukaryota > Metazoa > Mollusca > Gastropoda > Stylommatophora > Arionidae > Arion > Arion vulgaris. The sequence goes on along the minus strand of CM036758.1, from coordinate 32,418,627 downwards.
AACAAACGGACGACCAAAAACAAACGTTTCTAATGAAAATCTGGGAATAAAAACGACAACCTAGGAATAAAAACGAATAACGAAATAAAAGTAACACAAAAACACACATAAAAACTAGAAATAGAACGGAAGAGAAACGATGATAAATCTAGTAAATATATTACTTGAATACATGCAACATATACCCATATAGATTACAAGGCATGGGAAGAGAAAGTACTAAGAAGCATAGGAATGTAATACGTTGAGCACACGTGGTCGCAAGGTACCATACAAAGAAATCAACCGATTCTCCATAGCAAATCGACTGCGATCATCCGAGGAACACGATCGGATGGCTGTGACATGGACATCGTGAGCTCCTAAATGGCCAGTATCATTGAAATGGGTGGCTACAGGGTCACAGAGCATTGGCGTATGTCGCACAAGTGTTGGACGAATCTGTCACTGAGCCTCTTGCCTGTCTCGCCGATATAAGCCTTGTTACACAGCTTACAGATAATGGCATAGATAAGATTACGGGACTCGCATGTGAAACCATCGTCAATAAGAAACGTGGCTAAAGGAAAAGATACAGTACGCGTCTGTATCACATAAGCACACGTGTTGCAACGCCGACGGCCACACTGAACAGTGCCAAAATGAGTCTGGATATTGGACTTAAGGCGACTGTGTACCAACATATCCTAAGACTTCTGTCCCGTCTGTAAGCCACCAAAGGATAGTTGGGGAAGACAGAACTGTTCAGTGTGGCCGTACTGCTTTTTGTATTCTTATCTTGACATCTATATTTGTTTCCTTCTGTGTCTATGTTGCTACCAAGATATGTGTTTGATTCTACATCTTGTAGAGCTGTTTCCTCAAGTATAATCTGATTTATATTTACTGCATTTATTCTCGTGACCTTTGTCTTTTCCATGTGTATTTTCAAACCTAGTTGCTGAGACTTATTATTTATAATGTTCATTTTATCTTTAATCTGTGAGTCTTTTTTCTGCTCTGTACTCCTTATACTTGTTCAGTTTGGCTTTCTGTGTTAGTCGATATCAGGGCATTCTTGTCAGATGAATGCTCTTTTATGAATTCCATTACTGTTTTCACACCTTGTCTACCTCTGATTTCTTAATTTCGAATTGTGTTCTTCTCGTCCTGATCGTCAAATTCTTCTTCTTCGAACGCTCCATATCGATCACTTGTTAATCACTCGGTGTGATTTGTTTGTAATCTGAGCCTAAGAACTATTGTACGTTGTGTCAGTTAAGCGCATACAAGTAGGCCAGCACATCCGATTTCTGCGACGCTTTTGATTTACTAGGGTAGCTTCATTAGGCCCTTACCTCAGTCGACCCTTACAACATGCCTTGTAGGTCGCAGTGTTACCTCAGTCGACTCTTACAACATGCCTTGTAGGTCGCAGTGTTACCTCAGTCTCCTCTTACAACATGCCTTGTAGGTCGCAGTGTTACTCAGTCGTCCTCTACACATGCCTTGTAGGTCGTAGTGTTACCTCAGTCGTCTCTTACAACATGCCTTGTAGGTCGCAGTGTTACCTCAGTCATCTCTTACAACATGCCTTGTAGGTCGCAGTGTTACCTCAGTCTCCTCTACGACATGCCTTGTAGGTCGCAGTGTTACTCTCAGTCGTCTCTTACAACATGCCTTGTAGGTCGCAGTGTTACCTCAGTCGTCCTTACAACATGCCTTAGGTCGGTGTTACCTCAGTGCCTACACATGCCTTGTAGGTCGCAGTGTTACCTCAGTCGTCTCTTACAACATGCCTTGTAGGTCGCAGTGTTACCTCAGTCGTCTCTTACAACATGCCTTGTAGGTCGCAGTGTTACCTCAGTCGTCTCGCTACAACATGCCTGTAGGTCGCAGTGTTACCTCAGTCGTCCTCTACGACATGCCTTGTAGGTCGCAGTGTTACCTCAGTCTCCTCTTACGACATGCCTTGTAGGTCGCAGTGTTACCTCAGTCGTCTCTTACAACATGCCTTGTAGGTCGCAGTGTTACCTCAGTCGTCCCTTACAACATGCCTTGTAGGTCGCAGTGTTACCTCAGTCGTCTCTAAACATGCCTTGTAGGTCGCAGTGTTACCTCAGTTCCCTTAAACATGCCTTGTAGGTCACAGTGTTACCTCAGTCCCCTCTTACAACATGCCTTGTAGGTCGCAGTGTTACCTCAGTCGTCTCTTACAACATGCCTTGTAGGTCCAGTGTTACCTCAGTGCCCTTACAACATGCCTTGTAGGTCAGGTGTTACCTCAGTCCTCTTACAACATGCCTTGTAGGTCGAGGTACCTCAGTCGTCTCTACAACATGCCTTGTAGGTCGCAGCTGTTACACATCTTTAGTCAGTCTCTTACAACATGCCTTGTAGGTCGCAGTGTTACTCAGTCGTCTCTACAACATGCCTTGTAGGCGCAGTGTTACCTCAGTCGTCTCTTACAACATGCCTTGTAGGTCGCAGTGTTACCTCAGTCTCCCCTTACAACATGCCTTGTAGGTCGCAGTGTTACCTCAGTCGTCTCTTACAACATGCCTTGTAGGTCGCAGTGTTACCTCAGTTGACCCTTACAACATGCCTTGTAGGTCGCAGTGTTACCTCAGTCCCTCTTACAACATGCCTTGTAGGTCCATGTTACCTCAGTTCGCTCTACACATGCCTTGTAGGTCGCAGTGTTACCTCAGTCGTCTCTTACAACATGCCTTGTAGGTCGCAGTGTTACCTCAGTCGCTCTTAAACAGCCTTGAGGTCGCAGTGTTCTCAGTCTCTCAAACATGCCTTGTATCGCAGTGTTACTCAGTCGTCTCTTACAACATGCCTTGTAGGTCGCAGTGTTACCTCAGTCGTCTCTTACAACATGCCTTGTAGGTCGCAGTGTTACCTCAGTAGTCTCTTACAACATGCCTTGTAGGTCGCAGTGTTACCTCAGTCGACCTTACAAATGCCTTGTAGGTCGCAGTGTTACCCTCAGTCGTCCTCTTACAACATGCCTTGTAGGTCGCAGTGTTACCTCAGTCTGCTCTTACAACATGCCTTGTAGGTCGCAGTGTTACCTCAGTCGTCCTCACAACATGCCTTGTAGGTCGCAGTGTTACCTCAGTCGCTCTCTACAACATGCCTTGTAGGTCGCAGTGTTACCTCAGTGATCCTTACAACATGCCTTGTAGGTCGCAGTGTTACCTCAGTCTCTCTTACAACATGCCTTGTAGGTCGCAGTGTTACCTCAGTCGTCCCTTACAACATGCCTTGTAGGTCGCAGTGTTACCTCAGTCGTCTCTTACAACATGCCTTGTAGGTCGCAGTGTTACCTCAGTCGTCTCTACAACATGCCTTGTAGGTCGCAGTGTTACCTCAGTCGTCTCTTACAACATGCCTTGTAGGTCGCAGTGTTACCTCAGTCGTCTCTTACAACATGCCTTGTAGGTCGCAGTGTTACCTCAGTCTCTCTTACAACATGCCTTGTAGGTCGCAGTGTTACCTCAGTCGTCTCTTACAACATGCCTTGTAGGTCGCAGTGTTACCTCAGTCGTCTCTTACAACATGCCTTGTAGGTCGCAGTGTTACCCTTCAGTCTCTCTTTACAACATGCCTTGTAGGTCGCAGTGTTACCTCAGTCGTCTCTTACAACATGCCTTGTAGGTCGCAGTGTTACCTCAGTCGTCTCTTACAACATGCCTTGTAGGTCGCAGTGTTACCTCAGTCGTCTCTTACCACATGCCTTGTAGGTCGCAGTGTTACCTCAGTCGTCTCTTACAACATGCCTTGTAGGGTCAGCAGTGTTACCTCAGTCGTCCCTTACAACATGCCTTGTAGGTCGCAGTGTTACCTCAGTCTCCTCTTACAACATGCCTTGTAGGTCGCAGTGTTACCTCAGTCTCTCTCAACATGCCTTGTAGGTCGCAGTGTTACCTCAGTCGTCCCTTACAACATGCCTTGTAGGTCGCAGTGTTACCTCAGTCTCTCTTACAACATGCCTTGTAGGTCGCAGTGTTACCTCAGTCGTCTCTTACAACATGCCTTGTAGGTCGCAGTGTTACCTCAGTCTCCTCTACTAATATGCCTTGTAGGTCTGCAGTGTTACCTCAGTCGTCTCTTACAACATGCCTTGTAGGTCGCAGTGTTACCTCAGTCGTCCCTTACAACATGCCTTGTAGGTCGCAGTGTTACCTCAGTCGTCTCTTACAACATGCCTTGTAGGTCGCAGTGTTACCTCAGTCGTCTCTTACAACATGCCTTGTAGGTCGCAGTGTTACCTCAGTCGTCTCTACAACATGCCTTGTAGGTCGCAGTGTTACCTCAGTCGTCTCTTACAACATGCCTTGTAGGTCGCAGTGTTACTTCAGTCGTCTCTTACAACATGCCTTGTAGGTCGCAGTGTTACCTCAGTCGTCTCTTACAACATGCCTTGTAGGTCGCAGTGTTACCTCAGTCGTCTCTTACAACATGCCTTGTAGGTCGCAGTGTTACCTTAGTCGTCTCTTACAACATGCCTTGTAGGTCGCAGTGTTACCTCAGTCGTCTCTTACAACATGCCTTGTAGGTCGCAGTGTTACCTCAGTCGTCCTTACAACATGCCTTTGTCAGCAGTGTTCTCAGTCGCTTACCTCTAGTCTTTTCTCATTACAACATGCCTTGTAGGTCGCAGTGTTACCTCAGTCGTCTCTTACAACATGCCTTGTAGGTCGCAGTGTTACTAGCTCACACCCTAGGTCGGTTACCTCGTCTCTACAACATGCCTTGTAGGTCGCAGTGTTACCTCAGTCGTCTCTTACAACATGCCTTGTAGGTCGCAGTGTTACCTCAGTCGTCTCTTACAACATGCCTTGTAGGTCGCAGTGTTACCTCAGTCTCTCTTACAACATGCCTTGTAGGTCGCAGTGTTACCTCAGTCGTCTCTTACAACATGCCTTGTAGGTCGCAGTGTTACCTCAGTCGTCTCTACAACATGCCTTGTAGGTCGCAGTGTTACCTCAGTCGTCCTCTACAACATGCCTTGTAGGTCGCAGTGTTACCTCAGTCGTCTCTTACAACATGCCTTGTGAGGTCTCATGAAAGTCTACCTCAGTCGTCTCTTACAACATGCCTTGTAGGTCGCAGTGTTACCTCAGTCTCTCTTACAACATGCCTTGTAGGTCGCAGTGTTACCTCAGTCGACCCTTACAACATGCCTTGTAGGTCGCAGTGTTACCTCAGTCGTCTCTTACAACATGCCTTGTAGGTCGCAGTGTTACCTCAGTCGTCCCTTACAACATGCCTTGTAGGTCGCAGTGTTACCTCAGTCGTCTCTACACATGCCTTGTAGGTCGCAGTGTTACCTCAGTCGTCTCTACAACATGCCTTGTAGGTCGCAGTGTTACCTCAGTCGTCTCTTACAACATGCCTTGTAGGTCGCAGTGTTACCTCAGTCGTCCCTTACAACATGCCTTGTAGGTCACAGTGTTACCTCAGTCCCCTCTTACAACATGCCTTGTAGGTCGCAGTGTTACCTCAGTCGTCCCTTACAACATGCCTTGTAGGTCGCAGTTTTTACTCTACCGTGTCCCTCTTACAACATGCCTTGTAGGTCGCAGTGTTACCTCAGTCGTCCCTTACAACATGCCTTGTAGGTCGCAGTGTTACCTCAGTCGTCTCTTACAACATGCCTTGTAGGTCGCAGTGTTACCTCAGTCGTCTCTTACAACATGCCTTGTAGGTCGCAGTGTTACCTCAGTCGTCTCTTACAACATGCCTTGTAGGTCGCAGTGTTACCTCAGTCGTCTCTTACAACATGCCTTGTAGGTCGCAGTGTTACCTCAGTCGTCTCTTACAACATGCCTTGTAGGTCGCAGTGTTACCTCAGTCGTCTCTTACAACATGCCTTGTAGGTCGGCAGCTGTTAGTTACCTCAGTCGTCTCTTACAACATGCCTTGTAGGTCGCAGTGTTACCTCAGTCGTCTCTACAACATGCCTTGTAGGTCGCAGTGTTACTCAGTCGCTCTTACAACATGCCTTGAGCAGTTTCTCAGTGCCTCATCGTATCATTAACATAAAATGCCTTGTAGGTCGCAGTGTTACCTCAGTCGCTTCAACATGCCTTGTAGGTCGCAGTGTTACCTCAGTCGTCTCTTACAACATGCCTTGTAGGTCGCAGTGTTAACTCAGTCGTCTCTTACAACATGCCTTGTAGGTCGCAGTGTTACCTCAGTCGTCTCTTACAACATGCCTTGTAGGTCGCAGTGTTACCTCAGTCGTCCCTTACAACATGCCTTGTAGGTCGCAGTGTTACCTCAGTCTCTCTACAACATGCCTTGTAGGTCGCAGTGTTACCTCAGTCGTCTCTTACAACATGCCTTGTAGGTCGCAGTGTTACCTCAGTCGTCTCTTACAACATGCCTTGTAGGTCGCAGTGTTACCTCAGTCGTCTCTTACAACATGCCTTGTAGGTCGCAGTGTTACCTCAGTCGTCTCTTACAACATGCCTTGTAGGTCGCAGTGTTACCTCAGTCTCCTCTTACAACATGCCTTGTAGGTCGCAGTGTTACCTCAGTCGTCTCTACAACATGCCTTGTAGGTCGCAGTGTTACCTCAGTCGTCCCTTACAACATGCCTTGTAGGTCGCAGTGTTACCTCAGTCTCTCTACAACATGCCTTGTAGGTCGCAGTGTTACCTCAGTCGTCTCTTACAACATGCCTTGTAGGTCGCAGTGTTACCTCAGTCGTCTCTTACAACATGCCTTGTAGGTCGCAGTGTTACCTCAGTCGTCTCTTACAACATGCCTTGTAGGTCGCAGTGTTACCTCAGTCGTCTCTTACAACATGCCTTGTAGGTCGCAGTGTTACCTCAGTCGTCTCTTACAACATGCCTTGTAGGTCGCAGTGTTACCTCAGTCTCCTCTTACAACATGCCTTGTAGGTCGCAGTGTTACCTCAGTCGTCTCTTACAACATGCCTTGTAGGTCGCAGTGTTACCTCAGTCGTCTCTTACAACATGCCTTGTAGGTCGCAGTGTTACCTCAGTCGTCCCTTACAACATGCCTTGTAGGTCGCAGTGTTACCTCAGTCGTCTCTTACAACATGCCTTGTAGGTCGCAGTGTTACCTCAGTCCCTTACAACATGCCTTGTAGGTCGCGAGTATGTTAGTCCTCGTCGCTACACATGCCTTGTAGGTCGCATGTTACCTCAGTCCCTAAACATGCCTTGTAGGTCGCAGTGTTACCTCAGTCGACCTTACAACATGCCTTGTAGGTCGCAGTGTTACCTCATGTCGTCTCTTACAACATGCCTTGTAGGTCGCAGTGTTACCTCAGTCGACCTTACAACATGCCTTGTAGGTCGCAGTGTTACCTCAGTCGTCTCTTACACATGCCTTGTAGGTCGCAGTGTTACCTCAGTCTCTCTTACAACATGCCTTGTAGGTCGCAGTGTTACCTCAGTCGTCTCTTACAACATGCCTTGTAGGTCGCAGTGTTACCTCAGTCGTCTCTTACAACATGCCTTGTAGGTCGCAGTGTTACCTCAGTCGTCTCTTACAACATGCCTTGTAGGTCGCAGTGTTACCTCAGTCTCCTCTTACAACATGCCTTGTAGGTCGCAGTGTTACCTCAGTCGTCTCTTACAACATGCCTTGTAGGTCGCAGTGTTACCTCAGTCGTCTCTTACAACATGCCTTGTAGGTCGCAGTGTTACCTCAGTCTCCTCTTACAACATGCCTTGTAGGTCGCAGTGTTACCTCAGTCGTCTCTTACAACATGCCTTGTAGGTCGCAGTGTTACCTCAGTCGTCTCTTACAACATGCCTTGTAGGTCGCAGTGTTACCTCAGTCTCCTCTTACGACATGCCTTGTAGGTCGCAGTGTTACCTCAGTCGTCTCTTACAACATGCCTTGTAGGTCGCAGTGTTACCTCAGTCGTCCCTTACAACATGCCTTGTAGGTCGCAGTGTTACCTCAGTCGTCTCTTACAACATGCCTTGTAGGTCACAGTGTTACCTCAGTTGACCCTTACAACATGCCTTGTAGGTAGCAGTGTTACCTCAGTCTCCTCTTACAACATGCCTTGTAGGTCGCAGTGTTACCTCAGTTGTCTCTTACAACATGCCTTGTAGGTCGCAGTGTTACCTCAGTCGTCTCTTACAACATGCCTTGTAGGTTGCAGTGTTACCTCAGTCTCCTCTTACAACATGCCTTGTAGGTCGCAGTGTTACCTCAGTCGTCTCTTACAACATGCCTTGTAGGTCGCAGTGTTACTTCAGTCGTCTCTTACAACATGCCTTGTAGGTCGCAGTGTTACCTCAGTCGTCTCTTACAACATGCCTTGTAGGTCGCAGTGTTACCTCAGTCGCTCTTACACATGCCTTGTAGGTCGCAGTGTTACCTCAGTCTCCTCTTACAACATGCCTTGTAGGTCGCAGTGTTACCTCAGTCGCCTCTTACAACATGCCTTGTAGGTCGCAGTGTTACCTCAGTCGTCTCTTACAACATGCCTTGTAGGTCGCAGTGTTACCTCAGTCTCCTCTACAACATGCCTTGTAGGTCGCAGTGTTACCTCAGTCGTCCCTTACAACATGCCTTGTAGGTCGCAGTGTTACCTTTCTCAGGGCCCTGTACCTCTTACAACATGCCTTGTAGGTCGCAGTGTTACCTCAGTCGTCTCTTACAACATGCCTTGTAGGTCGCAGTGTTACCTCAGTCGTCTCTTACAACATGCCTTGTAGGTCGCAGTGTTACCTCAGTCTCCTCTTACAACATGCCTTGTAGGTCGCAGTGTTACCTCAGTCGTCTCTTACAACATGCCTTGTAGGTCGCAGTGTTACCTCAGTCGTCCCTTACAACATGCCTTGTAGGTCGCAGTGTTACCTCAGTCGTCTCTTACAACATGCCTTGTAGGTCCATGTTACCTCAGTGCCTTACAACATGCCTTGTAGGTCACAGTGTTACCTAAGTCTCCTCTTACAACATGCCTTGTAGGTCGCAGTGTTACCTCAGTCGTCTCTTACAACATGCCTTGTAGGTCGCAGTGTTACCTCAGTCGTCTCTTACAACATGCCTTGTAGGTCGCAGTGTTACCTCAGTCCCCTCTTACAACATGCCTTGTAGGTCGCAGTGTTACCTCAGTCGTCTCTTACAACATGCCTTGTAGGTCGCAGTGTTACCTTAGTCGTCTCTTACAACATGCCTTGTAGGTCGCAGTGTTACTCAGTCTCTCTTACAACATGCCTTGTAGGTCGCAGTGTTACCTCAGTCGTCTCTTACAACATGCCTTGTAGGTCGCAGTGTTACCTCAGTCGTCTCTTACAACATGCCTTGTAGGTCGCAGTGTTACCTCAGTCGTCTCTTACAACATGCCTTGTAGGTCGCAGTGTTACCTCAGTCGTCTCTTACAACATGCCTTGTAGGTCGCAGTGTTACCTCAGTCTCCTCTTACAACATGCCTTGTAGGTCGCAGTGTTACCTCAGTCGACCCTTACAACATGCCTTTTAGGTCGCAGTGTTACCTCAGTCGTCTCTTACAACATGCCTTGTAGGTCGCAGTGTTACCTCAGTCGTCTCTTACGACATGCCTTGTAGGTCGCAGTGTTACCTCAGTCTCCTCTTACAACATGCCTTGTAGGTCACAGTGTTACCTCAGTCTCCTCTTACGACATGCCTTGTAGGTCGCAGTGTTACCTCAGTCTCCTCTTACGACATGCCTTGTAGGTCGCAGTGTTACCTCAGTCTCCTCTTACGACATGCCTTGTAGGTCGCAGTGTTACCTCAGTCTCCTCTTACGACATGCCTTGTAGGTCGCAGTGTTACCTCAGTCGTCCCTTACAACATGCCTTGTAGGTCACAGTGTTACCTCAGTCTCCTCTTACGACATGCCTTGTAGGTCGCAGTGTTACCTCAGTCTCCTCTTACGACATGCCTTGTAGGTCGCAGTGTTACCTCAGTCTCCTCTTACGACATGCCTTGTAGGTCGCAGTGTTACCTCAGTCTCCTCTTACGACATGCCTTGTAGGTCGCAGTGTTACCTCAGTCTCCTCTTACGACATGCCTTGTAGGTCGCAGTGTTACCTCAGTCTCCTCTTACGACATGCCTTGTAGGTCGCAGTGTTACCTCAGTCTCCTCTTACGACATGCCTTGTAGGTCGCAGTGTTACCTCAGTCTCCTCTTACGACATGCCTTGTAGGTCGCAGTGTTACCTCAGTCTCCTCTTACGACATGCCTTGTAGGTCGCAGTGTTACCTCAGTCTCCTCTTACGACATGCCTTGTAGGTCGCAGTGTTACCTCAGTCTCCTCTTACGACATGCCTTGTAGGTCGCAGTGTTACCTCAGTCTCCTCTTACGACATGCCTTGTAGGTCGCAGTGTTACAACTCTTTGCGCCCCTTGAGGTGTTGGGTTGCTGGACGCTGCTGGATTTGCTGAGGCGGAGATCGGAGCACCTATGGACATGTCCGGAGTGCTATGATGATAGTCCTCATATAACTGATAACTGATCAAAGAACACTAAAGCAGACATTGAAGTTGGGGTGGAGGGGGTGTGGTGGGAGGGGGGTTTCAAGAAAGAGAAGAGGAAACCCTGAAACGAACTTTGCTCAAAGAGGCAAGAAATATCGGACTCAATTCCATGGAAGAGATTGAGCGAGTTGCCCAGAACAGAGCGGCATGGAGAAATTACTTGCAGACCTTATGTAACGTATAACTGCAAAGTAAACACTCCAAGCACTCCAGTCCAGAAAATTGTCATGTCTACAGACCCTACTGTCTAAACTGTGCAAGCAGTGCAAGGTCGTCTTGCAGTGGATACCGTCTCACTATGAATAACAGGAAATGAAACAGCAGACCGATTGGCCAAGGAAGGTGCTGCAGGAGAGCAACCGGATGTGCCATTATCTACCACCCAGAGCCGGATTAGCATAGTAGCAGAAGTAGCAAATGCTACGGCCCCGCGCTTTGGGGGGGGGCCCGCGCCTCTGGAGCTAAGTTGTCACTAGTCATAAACAAGGAACCAAGTTTGGGAGGTGGGTAATAATTCCCCCTTTCATTTTTTTATTGAGGTTAGGGCCAAGGTCATGTTTACTCAATTTCGGACTTAATTGGGCGGTCACACTGAGCTCATTAACAACGTAACAGTTTTTTTACTTTTTGTATAGGAGTGTCTCTTGTGTGCACACGCTTCTAATAAACGAAAACTTGAAAGCTTGAACAAAAGAACAATTAAATTTGACTCATAACCCAGTTCAAGTCTCTGTTCGTTCAGTAGTTTTTGCGCGCGAAACTTAGTTTAAAATAAATGCAAGTGGGCGTATGAAATATTGTTCTAAGACATGAGCAGATCTGGGCACTGGACTCTACTCCAGACATTTCGCATGTGGACCAACTCACTCTAATAGTGCGCTATGTGTTACCATCTGGACCAGTGGAAAGGTTTGTGAAGTTCTTGGATATGGAAGGTCATACTGCTGAACAACTCGCCCAAAGTTTACTTGATTTTTAAAGGAAAATGGCATTGATATCAAAGACTGTCGCGGTCAAAGCTATGACAATGCCAGCAACATGAGTGGGAAATACAACGGCTTACAAGCACACATTAAGGAGATAAATAAGTACGCAGAATACATTCCCTGCTTTGCACATTCACTGAATTTCGTTGCGAAGTGTGCTGCAGAATGTTGTATAGAAGCATCCATTTTTTCGATTTTGTTGAAAGTCTCTATACATTCTTTTCCGCTTCTACCTATCGATGGGGCATTCTTACAAAAGCACTGGAAGATACAGGTTCAAAACTCCCGACTTTGAAGAGACTATCGGACACCAGGTGGTCTTCCCGAGCTGATGCGACAAAAGCACTTTTATGTGGTTTTACCATTATCAAACAAGTTTTGGATGACATCTCAAATAACATGGATCAAAAGGTAGAGTGTCGTAATCAAGCGTATGGGCTAGTTTTGGAGATGAGTAAGTTGGAAACGGGAATAGTTAGCATTTTATGGAACGGAATTCTAGAACGCTTGCAAGCGTCTAGCGCTTCATTACAGTCACCTGATCAAGACCTTAACACGGGATATGCTCTTTATGAATCGTTACACGGGTACGTTCAAGCAATGCGGCCTACATTTTCAGATATTGAGGCCAAAGCCAAAATCCTGACTCACTGTCAAGAATATCAGCAACAAACTTCACGACGACGCAAGCGAAATACTAAGTACGACGATTTTAGTGGCTCTACTACGCTCGATGAAGTTGTAGAAAATCAAACACCCAAACAAAATTTGAAAGTCAGGTGTTTATTGTCATAATTGATAATGTACTCTCTGCCTTAGCTAAACGCATGGAAGCGTACCATAGAGTGACTGATGTATTTGGAACATTTCGGCAGTTAAAATCTCTTACAGCAGAAGAGATCTTGAAAAGAACTCCAAATATTGTCAGCTCTTACCAAGAGGATTTGGAAGAAAGCCTAGGCGACGAACTTGTGCAGTTCGCTGAACTTCTAAAACTAATGTAGCTGCTGCTATTAGCAACGAAAAGAATGAGGCCCTTGAACTGCAATTTTATAAACTTATAATGGAAAATTCATTAGAGTCGTGTTTCCCAAATGTAGAAATAGTCTTACGAATTTACTTGTCTTTAATGATTACTAACTGCAGCGGAGAACGTTCTTTTTCAACATTAAAGCGTATAAAAAGTGAGTTAAGAAACATGATGGGACAAGATCGTCTAAATAACCTCACCTTAATGAACATTAAATGTAATTTACTTAGAGAAATTTATTTGTCTAGTATTATCTCTAAATTTGCTCACATTAAATCGAGACAAGTTTGTTTGTAAAATTTATGTTTTATTATTTATTATCATACAAAACTTAGGGCCCCGCGCTAAAATTTGCTACGGCCCCGCGCTGGTCTAATCCGGCTCTGCTACCACCGAAAGAAAAGGATAATTAAAGCAATCAGAAAGCCACAAATACCAACACAAGACGGTCACTATAATATGAGCAGATTAGAACAAAATGTTATTCTACACCTTAGAACAGAAAACAATCGACTCTGCAGCCACATGTATACAAAATTCAAGATTGGAAATTCAGCGATATGTACCATGTGGACAGGCACATCAGACTGCAGAGCAGATACTTCAAGACTGCCCCGAATACGATATACTGAGACAAACTCACTAGCCTAACGAAACAACATTGGACAGAAAACTATACGGACCTCTGTGTGAACTAACAAAAGACAGTGAAGTTTATACAAGAGACAACACTGAATATATAGACAATATTTCAAGCGAACGAAAGGAAGGGAGGGAACTACAAAGGCACGAGAAGAATATATAATACATTCCCGTGCGAAGAATGGGTACATCTGCTACCCAAGCCACCAGACCAGCGCAAGACAAAACAGAAAACCACGACACTGAGCAACAACCCGGTAGTAGTGTGACGACAAAAGAAGAAGTAGATAATATTACAGAGTTGCGCATGTACTTATGGTGCGTAGGTACAAATTACAAACCAAAAATGCACAACAAAATTGTGCAAACGGTTACACACAAAATAGTGCAAAGGTCTGGACACAAAACACGGCTGAATAACGATCAACGGTTTCAGACAAAGTCAAGTTTTCTTATGTTCTTTTGAAAGTGTAAAATTTTACATTATATTTAAATTTATATATATATTTAGAAAGCACTCTATGTAGAAAATCTTGAATTCTTTTCTGAAATATGTAAGTATATTTCTTTGTCGCGACTACCCTTGATTAACAAGACAATCAGAATGTAACGTTTATTAGGGGGAAGACTGCAGTAACACTGTGTTGCAATAGCGAAACACAAAATAACAAAGTACTGTAGTTTCACAAAAATAAAAACCAGCAACGTTTCTACTAAAAGGCCGTTATCGAGCAGACGATGTAACAGGAGTGACAAATTTCACAGCACACTACATCAAGACTACGACAGAAACATTCCAACGGTCCTAAAATGACCGTTTTCAGTCACAGATTTTCATTTCGACGTTGAGTTATGTTGGATTTTATGGACATAACTTTCAATTCTTTTCCTGATAATTGTAAAAACGGTGTATGCCACCCATTATGTGGCGCATGTACCACTTGTAATTGAGGATTTATGGAAATGTTTGACTTTATGCCCTAATAATTGTTACAACAATTCATGTTCCGCCGTCGATTGATTCTGCCTCATAGCTTGCGAAGATGCTTTTTACGGAAAGAAATGTTTAACTGTCCTACAAACTGTAAGGATGACAAATGTCATTTCTCAGAAGGTGTCTGACTTGTGACAACAGATTATATGGTAAAATTTGTGACAAGGCTTGCCTTGAAAACTGTGAATACAGTTTATGTAATCCAGCAGATGACAGCTGCACAACTTGTGACAATGATGATCCGACAACTAGCACACAGGAATTCACACATGTGTGCATACTGAGCGACTCATTGAATGTGTGCATACTGAGCGACTCATTGAATATGTGTATACTGAGCGACTCATTGAATATGCTTAAGATATTTCAAAATAGCTGTATAAGACAGTAATTACTTGTCACATTGAACACATCCCAATGATCCTTTTAACCTTTATTTTTCACCAGGAATACAGGAGTTTCAAGGCAATGACCGTGCATATCACCTGGCTGATACAGCAGTGATCGAGGAAGTACAGTCAATGAATATCGTAGATATCATCAATGCCATACGAGTAACAGGTTGTATAGATGACTTTGAAAACATTTATAAATCTACATCTCTATCCAGAGTGAAACCGCATCAAAAATCTCAAGCTATCCCTAAGAAAAGAGGATATCATAATGACCGGACATAAATGTACTAAACTTGAAATTATAAGTTATAATTATGAATTAATAATTGATAATCGCAAAAATGGCGCTGCTATTCGTGCACCACTTGCTATGCACATGAGGTTTATATGTCGGCATGTTGAAATCCGGTGTCGTCACATTAAAGATCTCAAAATTACAATGAGAAAAGAGAAAATTGTGATGACTGGACGTAAGTGTGCCGAACTCGACATTTTAAGCAGCAATGAGAATATAAAAATCGACATTGTTCTAGGTAAGAAACGAGAAATTAAAGTTACCATCAGCTCAAATGTGCAGTTCCAATATGGGGAGTTTCAAAGCAACCGGTTTGAACTGCATCAACGAGTTGATGAACGAAATGCACCTTTCCTTTCAGCGAACGAACATCTAGAACGCCGCATAGCAACGAAGGAAAGGTAACTCATTAATTTGAGAAGATCTCGCACAGTGGCATTGAACCCCCACCTTTAATCATAAATAAGAAAGGTGAGGGTGAGCCACTCAGGGAAATCGAGCCGCCTCTCCTGTTAGTTTTGAAGGTAGACGATAGATTGCTAGGGGACATTGAACCATTATGCTCCGTCATAACCGACGATGTGGGTGAGCCTCTTTAAGCAATGTCGAGCTACCTCTCGAGTTGACGAGAGAAGAGGATAATTACTTCATTAGCGTTGATCCTCCTCTTACGTTCAGTTACCATGACAACGATGACTGTCAGCATTAAGCCACCACTCTCGTTCATATATACGGAAGACGACGAGTCCACCACTGATGTAAAATTGTCTCCTCTTTCATTCGCATATGAACGATGACGAAACATCAAATTAACCTGAGATGGTCTCGGAATTACAAGGTCAAAGCTAGTCATGTTAAGGCTGAAGAAGGGAATGTGAAATCCTGCACCTTTATCAGCCAAACATTTTGTTTGTCTTTTCCTTGGATGTATTTCTCCGTTCGACATGTAACCGGGACTACCCTAGTTTGAATCATGCCGTCCACCCTTAATCTAATGGTATTTGGTTTTCTTTATTTTTATATTTCCCTTCACTCACTGGACACGGCTTCCAACCTGGGTAGTCTCTGCCATGTGATGGAGAAATATGCTTGAATGTGTCTAAATGGTGTGTGATCATCATTAAAATTTCAACTTTTATAAATGTTTGGTTTTATTTTAATATAACCTTGTTTCAACTTCTTTTCTTCCTCTCCCAACGTTTTCAGACATCGACGTCAATAGTAGGGACTTCTAAAGTAGTTAGTAATTATTATGGTCAATGGAGTCTGTGTACATCTCCCATATCATTGTCTTGTACTGACATGGACTTATATACTTCTAAAGTAGTTAGTGGTCAACTGGATTTGCAGAATTACATTCATCTTTGTTCTGAGGCATATATGTGTCTATGACAATGAGAAAGCAGTCAGGTTCCACCATATCCGAGGGGGGGGTCAGCCAGTCAATGAATAGATCCATCATTCTGAACGCCCTCATGGGGTGTAGCCATGAAAACTTTCATCTAAACCAATCCACGTCAACTGCTGGACTGCAGGAACTTTGGTTGAAGTGTCCAGAAGAGAACAGCACAACAGACATATGAGTAGGCTCATCAATCAATATCGAACTGGTACGGTTAGTTGCTGGACGCTGTTGGAGATATTGCGAAGATCGGAGCACCTATGGACATGTCCGAAATGCAATGAAGATATTTCAAACTGAAACATAATTCTTGACAGAAAGCATATAACATGGATTCCAAAACATTGTTTTCCTTGTTTTAATAATCCTTCATAATGTTAGTCACATCCAACATAGCAAGTTGTGGTTTGAGTGGACATCGTCTATTAAAGGTTTCTAACCTGCAGAAGTTTACATGGTTCTACTGTCCTGGTAAAAATAGATAAGGAAATGGTCTGTGGTCTTCTAATGGCTGCCTGTTGGATCACGACACTAAAATAAATTTTGCAGCAGTCCAGCGACTTAAGGAGTTTAGAGTTACCCATTGTACAAGTAGAACTGGATGCCTGAGGGGCAGAGTGAGGAGTGTGTTTAAGCAGCGAGCCACAGGAACCATCAGTATGCATACCCTTTGACATCTGTTACAGGAGACTAAGTACAAATAGGTCTATCCTGATTGATGTGACATTGATTCAGTAACCAATTTTACTAAGACAAAACAGATAACAATGAACACAACCGATGTATCAACCAGTCTTCATTTTAGAAATAAGATACACTGAGAAAACCTTCATATATTTTATTATAATATATATATGGATATATATAGTGTCATCTATAGTGTGTATTTTTTTTTTCCGATCCAGAAGATCTGAAAGCTCTTCGGCTCGGTGTCATGGACATCGTAACCCTTCGGCTCGGTGCCACGAATACCGTAAGCTGGGAACCTGTAGCTTTTCTGCCAGTCCGCAGAGTTGAACCCGCACTTACAGAGGACTAGTCACCCGTAGTCCAACGCGCTATGAACACGCTGGCCTATAGTGTGTATATAGACATGTCATCTTTGTGTTAGAGAGTGAAGATATACTAATCAACTTCTCATGGATACGGTGAGAAAATGGACTTTGGAACGGCTGCTGTGGCAGAGGACGACACGCATGAGAATGCTCAGTGTGCGATGATGCTGATTGTATAACATAACATTCTATATGGCCTTTTTCGTCTTTACAGACGGTCAATTGGCCTCTCTTTGTGCCTAGCCTAGGCAGCTGATATGATATAACATAACATTATATATATATATGGCAATTTTGTCTTTGAAGACGATCATAGGCGCAAGTGTAAGTGTATTAACTTTAGAGTTTGCGCTTGTCTCTCTTGAACTGTTGATACTTATACCTGTAGTATTCAGTCCATTGTCTGACACGAACATGCCTCCATCTTCTGGATCATACTCGATGAACCACTCAGAATATATGCATGTAGCTTTTATCTTTCTAGAACAGCACTTTAGCAATGTCATCTGCAGGAAGCACATATGCCAATAATTGTTTCTCTTGAAATGTTGACACCTGTATGTTTCCGACTACCGTTGCTGCCGTCCACCTTCTTTTTTGTTCAGATCCCTTCACTCATGGAGGCCCAAGGAAGTCCTCATTAAAAAATGTCTCAGAAATCTAAATGTGTGTGCCATAAATTTCAACTTATAAATGTTGCATTTTAATATAACCTGTTTCCTTTTGCTTCCATCCCAACGTTTTCAACATGAGTCGATATGAGTATTCTAAAGAGAAGTCGTCCATCGAGTCAGTCTCCACTCTGTCCTACTAAATGGAAACCTCAGAATGACATGTAGCTTTATATTTTCAAACAGCTCACTTTGTTACCTGTTTCTGCAAAGAAAGGCAGATACCACCATACAAAGCAAATAAAGATCCTCATCTAAAGCACTTTGTCAGTTCATTAACTTTCACTAAATTCTCAATCCAGCTATCTGGTTGCATCAAAACTGGTGAGAGTGCAGTAAAACTGGAAAAAGCTAAACACGTAAAAAACAAGTACTAGTAGTGTGAACTTTGTTGAATCACACCTATACATGTCCATCTAATCACTACATCATTTACAAAGCTTACGGGATCAACATTGTTTTCTTTTTAATACCTTCTTTCAGTTCCAATGGCATGTTGTGGTTTTGACATCTCTCTAATTCTGACCTCAGTTCAGGCTACTGTCCGAGACAAATCGATAGAGTCACGAAGGGTCTGGATCTTCTAATGCGCTACCGGATAAGCACTATAAATTTGCTAATCCAGCGACTTAGAATTTAGAGAGCCCTTGTACATAGAACTGCAATTCTGAGGGAGTGAATTGTTTAACTTTCCACAACCTCATAGTTCATCTTTACGACTAGAAAATAGTCTATCTCATGATGTCATTTCTCCATTCTTCTAGTCAACGATCCTGAACACGTCAATCTTCAACACTTCCTTTGAGATAGCATACACTGGACAAACCTTAGATATGTTTTCAATGCTCATAGCTAATATCCAGAGTCATTTTGGATCCATCCAGTCTGGCCGTCGTGCATGCAACATGTGACTTATGTGCCACAAAGACCGTACTGGTGTCTTTTCCAGTCCACATTGACGCCTTGAGGACTAGTTTCACGCGTATGACCGCTGCTATATTTATATGACATTCATCTGTTAAGGTGTAACTAACAACTTCTCATGGATAAGTGAAAAATGGAACTTCAGGACGTGCTGTGCAACACTTGCGACGATCGCAAATGCTCTGTGCTGATGCTACTATTACAACTTCTATATGGCCTTTCCAAGGAGTCAATTGCCTTCTTGTCCGGGCCTAGGCCATCTGATATGATTCATCTCTGAATATGTAGCAATTTGTCTGAAATCATGTGAATGTGTAATGGTGACTTTAGAGTTTGTGCTTGTCTCTCAACGTGATACTTCCTTAGTTCAGTCCATTTCTCTTCCCATGCTCTATCTTCTGGATCATATGATTGCATGAATATATGCTATGTAGCTTTATCTTTCTAACACACTGCTGTCAATCTAGGGTAATGTTGCATGTATTCAAGCTTAATTTTACTAGATGTTCATTGTGTTCTTTTCCGCTCTATGTTCTAGTTTTATGATGTGTTTGCTAGATATTATTAAATATTCGTACAGATCCTGATGCTGGTATTTGGCATCATTTGTGTTTCATTTAATTTAGTCATCCTGTTTTAGTTCGTTGTAGATTCAAAGGTCTGTGCTCGAACCAGTCTACCTCTGATTATTGTCACTGATCTGTATATTTTGAAAGCCACTATATACTGTTTGAAAGGGGCAGATAACAAGCATAAGCTTCAATTATAAAGCAGCTCCTTTACTTAGGGATCTTAAACTATATGTACCTCTGAATTCAGAGTAAAGCCTGACGAAGTATTAAGAGACACTAGTAATAAGGAAAGAAAACCTTCATGTGAAAAAATCAGCCAGAAATGCCACATTAGACACAATGACTACGCCTGAATTCATAGCAGACAAACACAAAAAGAGCAGCATTACAAGTATTTTCATCAGATAATAATAAAAATAATGACAACGAATAAAACAAACATGAAAAAGGATATTTTTATAAACGGAGAGAAAATAGAAAATGTGAACAGTTTTGAGTATCTTGGTTCACTACTAACAACAGATGGAAATGGGATGAAGGAAATTGAAAGAACAAACATGGTCTTACAAAAAAATTAAACAACTAAAAACAGGATAAAATAGAACTGATAGGAAAACAAAGGTAAGAATACTAAGAGCATGCATATTCCCAATGGCAAAATATAGGTGAGAAACATGGACATTGGGAGTTTTTTAATATACGTGTTAGAGAAGAGAACAAATAGAGAACTTTAAATAAAAATAAACTGGCTGATGCTACAAATAAGAATGAACAATTTGAAGTATTTTGGACATATAAAAAGACACAAAGAGTTGGAGAAGACCATCATGGAAGGAGGCATCCCGGCAACAAGGAAGTCATTGATGATGATAATGGATAATTAGGTCTGGAGTAATACAAGAATGCGTACTATCAATGCTGTTCACATATATGTCGACCAAATCTGTAAAATAGCAAATAATAGTAAAATAACACCAGCGAAGGTGACTGATTGGTAGGACCATCATCACTGCACTTCGGTGAGTAACCATGTGTGCTCCGATCTCTTTCTTACACAGGAAGATCTGAGCGGCTGTGTATGAGCTCTGTAGCACCGGCAAGGGTCCGTGATGTAATTTTGAAAATGATAACGATATTTTGTTGTAATTTCATTTTTAATCATTTTCTAATTAATTTTGCTCTGGTAGCGGCTTTCCACAGTCTGCTTTCTCGATTTCAAACCAAAGCGTTCTTTTACTTGCTCAATTTTAACACAGGAACTACGCTTTATCATCGCTGTCCGATAGGTCTAGGAACTCGATCTCACCTATACTCAGATCAGGGACCTCTATAAAATATTCCGATTACTCCACGAGGGAGCAAACCGAGTACCTTTGCAACGAGAGGTGAGAACCTAACCTCTATGCCACAGAGATACCATAAAACTACTAAATGAAGGGGGCAGCCTTGATGAACTCCTAAATGAAATACTTTTTGCAGATGATCAGGTATTCATTATGTCAACAGAAGAACAGTTAGAACAACACATTAACAGACTCCAGTTAACATGCAATGACTACAGCATTTGTTAGAGAGGAAGGCACTACCAATATCTTCATCAACAAACATTTAAGTTAAAGACTACATATCTGTGGAGCATTTTTTTAAGCAAATGGAAGATTAACTAATAAAATGCAATATAGATAATCAAATCATAGGACAAATAGCACCAATTTTAACATGCAAACATGTCACTATCAACACTAAAATAGCATTGTACAACACAATCTCTCTCTCTCTCTTGCGTTCCCGTACAACACAATCTATTATATCACACATTATACTTTTAGTGCCAAGACATATCAAGTATTTAACAGCAGCTATCTGGCATGTTTCCATAACAACAGATTTTGTTTAGGCAACCACCTGTGTGTTGCTGGGGCTATCAAGCAAAGAATAGTAACAATGTGACCTACAAGGCATTTCACAAGAGGCGATTGAGGTAGGGGCCTAGGAAACTACCTAGTAAATAAAACGTGTCACAGAAATCTGATTTGCTGACCTTCTTGTAGGCGCATAACTTGCACAATGTAAATTGCTCTTAGGTTCAGATCACATACAGATCACAAGAAGTAGTTAACAAGTAGTCTATATGGGGCGTTCGAAGAAGTTTAGGCAACACCCTATTTTTTTGGCACAGATGAAAATGTTAGGGTTAGAATACAGAAGGCAAGATCAGCATTTGCCATTTTGAAGAACATATGGAATTCAAGAATGATCAGGAATAAAACTTAGATAAAGGATATTTACGATCGTGAGAAAAAAAAATAAGGCTATTTAACTCAAGTGTCAAGGCTGTCTGTCTGTATGGAGCGGAGACATGGAAAACAACTAAGGAAACACCAAAAATGGCAGATGCTCGTCAATAGATGTCTGTACAGGATACTCCTCTATCTATGATGGTATGACAGGATAGAGTAGGACAACAGCAGGTGGAACAAAAGATATAAGTGGCAGAAGGTGTCGATCGAGTCAGACTTTTATCTATGCATGTTTTCTCAGTGACTCAATGAGTATGCTCTGGAAGATTAAAACAGGATGGGCTCAGAGACAATGGTTGGGGTTGCTGAAGAAGTCTAGGCTGACAAAGATCAATTTTATTTTTGTGCCAGGGCATGCTGGTGTAAGAGGAAATGAACACAATGATTGGCTTGCAGGTATGGCTGCTGTAAAAAGCGGGTGAGCAATGGACTCGGTTGATATTCCGAATTCCCTATGGGAGAGAGGATGTGTAAATGATAATATGGCACTGACTATGCCTGAATTCACAGCGGGTGGATGAAGAAAAACAACTCATGAAGATTTTAAGGTGATAGTGTTAGGAGAATGTACAACTGCCAGTGATGAAGAACAGGGCAAACACCTATGAAGAAGCAGAGCTTAAAGTTATGCACAAGACTACACTTTCTTCAAACAATGCACCTACTCAAGCTGGCAGAGGTATGGACGGAGCCAATGTCATCAATGCAGTGGGTGCTCATTTATGTGATATGGGTCAGACACTAGACCGATTGCAAGAATTAGGCGTTAAGCTTGGGCATGCCAGACAGTGTCGTGTTTGTGGTAGATAGAGCAGATATACTAATCAACTTCTCATGGGTACGGTGAGCAAGTGGTATTGGGATGGCAGCGGAAGACTGAGCCCTCATGGGAATGCCCAATGTACCATGACGTTGATCGAGTAACATAATATAGATTTGAGGTGGAGAAAAAGGCACAAGATCGAACTGAGTTAAAACTTTTATTCTGCCCTATATGCAAGACGATGACAATGATGCTGCAGCAGGAACATTAAATATCAGAATAAATTGTTATTCATTTTTATGCAGATGTTCAGGAAAATGTGTGCCATCCCCTCCAAGTTTTGTAGGAATGTAGGGACATAAGAACACAAACGGACCAGCAGATCCGCAGATTTCATTAATACTGTTTCGTAATCCGAGATTATACGTACAAATATTTTTCTTTCGCTCATATTTCACCTGGCCATTGGCTATTTGCACAATCTGTGTCCACAACAGAAGGACAAAAATATTGTAAAAACATACCTAATGATGTGTTTACAGTTAGAAAAAAGTCATAAAAAGTATAGTAACCGAAAAATAACCCAGCATGCGGAGCAAAAAAAGCTGGCAATGTGGTCCATGTAAAACCCCCCTTTTGACTCATTACAAATTCCCAATTATAGATATTGCAATATATGCCAGCAAGCATGTAAAAAAGCTAGGAAACAAAATATCTGTGATTATTGAAGCCAATGCAGTATCCTACAAACCAACAGTGATGATCGCGTTTAAGAATACAGATGTCACATATCTTGCAGTGGTGAGATCGTGGTGGGGCATGACTTTGACATTTTTCACAAAATTTCCATCCAGCCTGAATCGGTACATGCGTTTCACTAATTTGATTTGTGGACACATCAGTGGTTATCAAGAAATACATGTTTGAGTAGATGATACACGTCAACAGCCCTGTTATCATAATGTGGGTTATGACAGAGTTATTCCACTCATGATGATAGTGCCACATCACGATGAAGCACTCATAAACAACTGTCCACAAACCACCAATCCAGAAAAAGCCAAATAGAAACTGTTCTTTCGGATGTTGTGGTAAATGAAGCATTTTTGTCCAAAGATTCTGAAAAAAATGGAGAAAAAAACTGGAAATAAGAATAATGATTGGTTATTCCTATGGCAAGTAATACAGATACAACTGGTTTATGGTTGAAACTGGAGTAAAGAAAGGCTGTATTCTACCTCTGTTATTGTTAGGAGTGGCCACTGACTGGGTCATGCAGGAATGTCACTTTTCTCATGTCCCCAGTCCTGCGATGTCATCAGGAATGATGACATTACACTCAATCTCTGAATATTCTTCTGTGTTCCTAAAATATCATTTAAGATTGCATTTCCTGTCCATTAACTTTACTACATGTACATCAATTCATCAGCATCACACAAATGAGGGAGGGTAGGGAATACCGGGTATATGTAAAAGTAAAAGAATCTAGCGATTCACAAACAAAAACATCATAATTAATATTAATAGCCGTCCATCGCAAGCCATGATGACAACAATCTCAGACGTGTGCTGTTGCACCTCTCTGGTGTGTGCGGAGGTGACTGTAGAGTCCAATCCTAGAACAGAATCCCCAACCACAGGTGGGACATACATGATCAAGGTTAGACATGTGCGTGTTGTGTGCTCTGTCTTTTCGCGCCTTCCCAAAATACATCCGTGAGCATGGCAGCAAACATCATGCTGAAGAGTGTTGGGGCCAGTACACAGCCCTGTTTGACGCCATTGGTGACATGGAAGGCTTCCGACAGCTCCCCTTCGTCAAGTACATTTGCCATCATGCCCTCGTGAAACTGTTGGACGATCTTTATGAATTTCACTGGGCATCCAAATTTTTCCATGATCTTCCATAGACCCTCTCTGTTGACCGTGTCGAAAGCCTTCGTCAGATCGACAAAGACCATGTAAAGGTTACGGTGCTGCTCTTGGCATTTTTCCTGTAATTGGCGAGCAGCAAATATTATGTCTGCTGTTCCACGACCTGCTCTGAAGCCACATTGGGTCTCAGGAGTAAGTCCTGTTCCAGGTGATCGATTGAGGAGGACTCTGGCCAGTATTTTGCCAGCAATTGACAGGAGGGAGATCCCCTGTGATTATCGCAGGCCTGGCGGTTTCCTTTCCGCTTGTACAGGTGGACAATAGTGGCATCCTTTAGTTCCTGTGGCACACGTTTGTTGCACCAAATGGATGTAAATAACTCTGTCAATTTTAGAATCAGCCCTCCTTCTTTGTAGACTTCGGTTGGTATTGAGTCCGCACCCGGTGCCTTCCGCTGGACATCTGGCTTGTTGCCTTCTTGACCTCTGCTAAGGTAGGTGGAATGTCAAGCTTGGCATTGATTGGGACCTGGGGCATGCGCTCTATGGCTTCATAACATATAGTGGATGGATGGTTGAGGACAGAACGGATGTGTTCTGCCCAGCGGTTTAGTATCTGAGGCTTGTCAATTAGTAGCCTTGCTCCATCTGCATCGAGTATAGGGGTGGGGTGAGATTGTTGAGGGCCGTAAACAGTTTTAGGGCATCGTAGAAGCGTTTGGAATCATGTCTGTCTGCATATATTTGGATTTCATCAGATTTTTTGCTTAGCCAGGCGTCTTGCAATTTCCTGATTCTCTCTTGAGCCCTTCTCCGAGCATCTAGGAAGGCTGTTTTTTTTTGGATGATGATGATGGGTCATTTTGATGGGCTCTGTATGTCTCATGTTTCACGAGGAGAATAGACTTTATTTCTTCGTCATTTTCGTCAAACCAGTCGTGTCTCTTGCGTACAAAGTGTCCTATGAGCTCAGAGGTAGATAGGTACATGGTGTCTCTGAGGGCAGTCCAGTCCTCGTCCACGCTGGTTTTGACAAACTGAAGGTACTTCAACTTGTCGTCCAGGTCTCTTATTAAACTTTCAGTGACAGCGGAGCTTTTCAATTTGGAGACTGCCAGCTTTTTGTTGGTTTGCGACCCTGGTGACGTTTTCTAGGCTTGATGCGGAGGTTGAGCTTTGACACGCTCAATCTATGATCGGTCCAACATTCTGCTCCCCACATAGCCTTTGTGACTCTGACACTTTTCCTTATGATGACGTAGTCAATGAGGTGCCATTGTTTGGAACGGGATGCATCCATGACGTTTTGTTTCGGGTTGGTAAACGAAACAAGGAGTTTGTGATTGTTAGGTCGTGGGCAGCACATAGTCTGTAATAGAAGCCCATTACTATTGCACTTGCCCACGCCGTGTACTCCTAGTACTCCATCCCAGATCCGATGATCTGTCCCTACTCTGGCATTGAAGTCCCGAGTATGATGAGCTTCTCAGACCTTGGGACCGTTGAGATGGCTGAGTCAAGGTCCTCATAGAAACCATCCTTGATTTCGCTTGGATTTGTCATTGTCGGGCGTGAGCGCTGAGTAAAGTGGCACTCTTTTTTCTCCTAGTGAGATCTGAAGAGTCATCACTCTGTCACTGACACCTTTGGGAGTCTGGTGAGGCCGCGCACAAGATGGGATTTGACAGCAAACCCTACACCAGATTCTCGACGTTCTGTATTGGCTCTCCCACTCCAAAAGAAAGTGTAACCTAGTAACCACCGCCCATCTCTGACAGCTGACCCTCGTCAGGGAGTCTGGTCTCACTCAAGGCAGCTATGCCGATATCGTAGCGTGCCAGTTCTCTAGCCACGAGTGCAGTCCGTCTCTCAGGTCTTTCAGCTTTGTTGTTATCTAATAGTGTTCGCACGTTCCACGCGCCTATGGTGAGAGCGTGTTCTTCATGTTGTGTGATTTGTGTTGTGTGTAGTCTGAAACTGTAGCTTGCGCTGTATTTGGATTATAGTGAGGAAAAGTTGCGCTATTCGTCAACCTCACTCTCTCGTCCAGGACTATCTGTTTTAATATTAGATTAATTAATATTAGTAATTAATATTAGAGTCAATCATCATTATCATGACTCGACAACAAGTCACTTTTAACCAGACATCAAACAAAGCACATATCCGATAACGTTTTGCACGTATCTGCCTGCTAATTAAAATCACACGTAGATGAATAAAGGTATTGTAAATACAATTCAAGACACCACATACTTAGTTAAGTGTATATTGATCAAATCGTTGCATTAGTAACACAAATGTCGTGTGTATCGTTGACAACAGATGTACGGAAATATTTGCTAAGTTTTGTCTAGTAGTCTCTGCAGTTGTTATTTTACCAAAGCCAGATTTAATAAACGAAGAGTTCTATTTTTACATGTTTCACTAAATAGCAATTTATAATTTTGATCATTAAATATTTCAGATGTACATACTTAAGGTATATATATCATAATATGATTAGATGATGATAACATTATAGATGCAGATCAGAAATACAGAACAGAATAGGGCAGGTCAAAGCAACATTACAGAAAAGTTTGATCATTAAATGACTAATGTGAAGGTGTTGAATGAGGTCAAGACACAAATAAAACTTATCAATATATGAAAAAGTCATCATTTTTCAGACATGTGATGAGAAAGGCAGGTTTAGAACACATTGGGACAACTGGTAAAATTGACGGAAGACGTGACAGAGGAAGACAGAGAGAGAAAATTTTGGATAGTCTGACTTTATGTCACGGAAGAGCGTAAACATCTGAGATGACATCAAATACCAGGGACACAGATTTGTGAAGATCTATGATCAGCCGACACGACACCTGATTAAGATGATAATAATATAATAAAAGTTAAAATAAGTTACGAAATATTAATATAAATTTTAATATAAACAGAATCTAGGTAAACAGGTACAAGTTTCTTATCTGGCATTAAAACGACATTCAAAATAGCGACAGGTTGAATTTAAATGAAACACAAATGATAAATTATAAAGTTTGTAATTGTGGTGATAGTGGAACGTTTCATCGTATGATTGTGCTACATTTAGAATAGATGTAAGACAACTATATACAAACATTTTCATGTGTTTGATATGTTATTTGATCACTGCAAAGTGTTGTTCAGCTGTCTGTTGATTTGTGTTTTCCAATCCTGACACTTAACAGTGAGGAGTGTCAGTGTGACGATGTGTCAGACCCAGTGGTGAGCCTGGTGAGGTGTGAGTAAGTGTTGCTGTAGTCGGACTAGGGGTCCAGCTTTTGTCGCAATATTTGTAGGTTAATCTTGTAGCAACTGGAGATTATTTATATTATCAGCTTCAAGTAAAAGATGCTGAATAAATCGAATTAGAAATCATATAATAAAATTACACAGCAAAATAGCTCAGCAACTTTACGTACTTAAGAAGAAAAGTAAAAGCACGTCTGGTAAGCTAAGTCACCTAAGTACAATCCAGTGGTTGCAGTCATCGGTTAGATGTTGTTCAATTCTATCACCTGTTATTACTATGATTATGTGTAACAAAATTCAGAGCTTAGATAATTGTTGTACCCGCATTCTGTGCTTTTCCTTTTCTATAGTTTTACACTGATATAGTGGCTTAGCTAGGCTGTGAGTGTCTGGGACTTTATTTACTACTTTACTCATCATACTTGAGTAAGAGTCATACCATACTCATGCATACTGAGAGTGTGTGTGGTCATTTTAGTGTCTGACTCAGTAGATGATCCAAAATGGCTGGTTGCCATAATGTATGAGTGGATCTCATCTGTTGAGGTTTCCAATCTCCAGAGGCTTATGTGGATCTACTATCCTCTGGGCATGGGATGTATGCGGCAATAGAGAGTGGTCAGGTTTGAGGTATCACCTGTTGAGGAGTTAAGCATGGATGAAGGGAATGTTTTTTCAGTCTCTTGGCGACCACCTGTTGGATGAGGACACTAAAATTGATGTTGAATATATCCTGCAATTGAAAAAGTTTTGTTGAGTTACCCGTTGTACAAGTAAAACTGGATGCCAAAGGGGTAGAGTGAGGAGTGTGTTTAACCAGCGAGCCACAAAAACTGTCAGTGTGCATACTGTCCAACATCTGTTGTGGAAGCACCTATGAGTCTACCAGGAGTTCTATGATGTCAGTTCAGTAACACTAACTTTGTTACTTTGCTTGTGCTATGCCATAGTTTCTTCATACTAACCACGCTCTAAGCCATAGCTAGTCACCTTCTGTTGTTGATTACAGACAAGGTATTCAACATTTGTAACATTTTCAGTGGAGATCTCTGTGCGTAGAGGTTAGGTGCTCATCTCTCGTTCCAAAGGTAGTACGTTCGCCCCCTCACGGAGCTGTCAAGATATTTCTCCATAGATCCCTGATCTCAGTGTAAGCAAGATCGAGGTCCTACCGAAGACAGACGATAAAACATAGGTTCCGTGTTCAATTTGAGCACGTTAAAGAACCCTTGACAGTGCTAAATCGAGAAGAACAGGCTGGAAAGACTTTCCTGGTCAAAATAATTAGAAAGATTAAAAATAAAATATTTTCACAATCTTTTAAGTTACAGGGGACCCTTGCGGTGCTTGAATTCATGCACTGCCGCTGAGATTTTCCTGTGTAAGAAAGAGATTGAAGCACACATTGTTATTCACCGAAGTGCATTGATGATGTTCCAATCAAGCATTTGCAGTGTCTTCATTATTGATGTTAATTTTTTCTTCTTCGAACACTCCATATCGACCACTTGTTAAACTACTCTTTGTCATCTGAGCCTAAGAACTAATGTATTTTGTGCCAGTTATGCGCCTACAAGTAGGCCAGCACATCTGATTTCTGCTGCGTTTTTTTATTTACTAGGGTAGCTTCCCTATGCCCCACCTTAGTCGCCTCTTATGACATGCCTTGTAGGTCCAGTGTTACTATTCTTTGCTTCCCTTGCAGACCCCCGGCAACATACAGGTGATAATTTTAGGTTGATGTTTATCTATTTTCCATAGGTACTGAATTAAGTCAATATATGTTGACAGCTGTTGCTAGGACAAACAAAACATGGAGCCAGAATGTTCACAAACTCACAGGCCAGAATGTTCAATACTAGGAGATGTACAGGTATCACTATGTGATGAATCAATGAAGAGAACAGCAAGTCAGATGGAAGAAGACACAAACAAGAAAGCAAAGAAGAAGCGAAGATCAAGTTTATCTTCGTACAGAAGATCTATCTCCGGGAGTGTTGTCTCAACATTTAATATTGGTAACACTTTGTTTCGTTGGCATGTTTCCAATTATATATTTTTGTTAATACATTTTGTTGTTGTTTTATTTTCTCATTTGCTAGCTACAAAGTCAGGCGTAGTCATGGCATTTAATTTGATACCTCTGACTGATTTAAAAAAGCAATGGCAAACTGCTGAATGTATTAGTGATGTTTAGAAAATCAATGACTCGTTTACTGAGGTTGATAGCGACTCCTTGTAAAGGATATGCCATCATTTTCATTTTCACCTGCTTATATATTAAATATATATATATATTATGTATAGGTATATATTTGAAATTCTTTTTTTTTATACTTTCCATTTTAAATGTTTTACATTTTTTGGTCACATTTTCATTTTGAAAGTTAGGAGCTAATCAATTCAGCCACTGTGTATGCGATGTTTGTTATATATGATCATCATCTGTATTTAATTTGTCCTATATCCTTTGTTAAACGCTTTTTGATCACAATGTTGCTGTATCTTATGTTACGTTGTTCGATCGACATCATAGCACATTGGGTATTACCTAGCTCCGTCCTCCGCTGTAGCAGCCATCCCAAAGTCCACTTACTCATCACACCCATGAGAAGTTGATTAGTATATATTCTCTCTCTACCACAAAGATGACACTGTCTGGCATGTTTAAACTTAACTCCTAATTCTTGCAGTCGGTCCAGTGTTTCAGACTTGTCTATATCACATAAATGATTGTGCACTGCATTGATGCAAGAAAGTCAACATGTTCGTTACTCTGCACTCCAGCATTTCCAGGTGTGTACAGCCAAGCCATTTTCTTGAGATGTGACCTCTGTATACTATCCACCAATTCCTCGCACAGACTTCCAGATTCAAACTTTTGAGGCATATTCATCGAGTCTGATATGATAATCAAATAGGTGGCTTGTTGCTCAGTCACCTACGAGAAGCCTGGCTGCAGTTTTGTATTTTGTAAAACTAACTTTCTTCATTGTAACATGTTTCTTCTTACAATGTATTTAAGTAGAAAAAATAGCTATATTCTAAATTGATTTTCTTCTTCACCCCTAGGGAGCCATATGTTAAAACTAAGGTTTTCCAAGGCCATCTTTTCCAGATCTCTCCACTCTCTCACCATTTTCTTGCATTCCATCTTCAACTCCCACCTCCAGGTGATTCCTAGATCTTCCCTTACCTCTATTACCCTTTGGGTTCCATCAGAGAGCCTGCTTCGTGATGCTGTCTTTGTGTCTCTTCAGTGTGTGTCCTATCCATCACCACTTTCTTCCCCATAATTCTTGTTCCACCTGTCGTCCGCCTCTATCCCACATTTTTCTTTTTGTGGTCCTGTCATACCAAATTCGCAGATGGAGTATCCTGCGCAGGCATCTATTGATGAAGGTCTGCAACATTTTAATGTACCCCTTAGTTGTTCTCCATGTCTCCGCAGATACAGGACAGCCTTAACATTTGAGTTAAATATCATTATCTTAGTTTTATTCTTTAGCTCCATGTATTCTTCAGAATTGTGTAAATGCTGATCTTGCATTTTGTTAAATTGATATACCATTTTATTATCTTTTAAAGATGCAGAATCTGGAAGCCAGACAAGTACAGAGAGTGGTAGCCAAAAAAGTCTTGCATCCTCGGATGATCAGTCATTGCAGACAAGCAAACCAGAAGAACAACGGTATATATGAGCACCCACCTACCACACTTCAGAACATCACACATCACAGTTTAAAGCTTCCACCTATCACACTTTCAAACCTTCACATTCTCCCCTTACCAGGTACCCAACTCCCAAGCTTCCATATACCACAGATGCATTCAAGTAATAGCATATCCCTTGTGGAATGTCACTTTCATCACACATATGTATTCACATACCCCAAATGCAACCACACACACCAACCTCTAAGCACCCACACACCCAACCTCCAAGCAACCACACACCCAACTTTCAAGCACCCACGCTCCCAATTTTTAAGCATCCGCTCCCAATTTTCAAGCACCCACACCCCACTTTTGAATCAAGCGAGTTCTTCAATAATTTAATTCAAATGTATGTCTTTTTGTCCACAGTCTCTTACCAAATCCAGCCAACATCAAGATGGATATTATCACCCGTGAGATGAAGGTACATATTGCAAAGTGAGTAGTACATGTTGGGGGGGGTGTGTGATTTTGTGTGTGCTTGTTCTAAGACACTTTGTAAGCTGATATTCATTTTATTAAGGCTGTTCTTGATACCATCTCTCCATCTTCTGCCTGGTCTCACTCTTGCTCTGTACTCGTTATACTTTTCAGTGTGGCTCTGTGTGGTGAGATACCAGAGCATTCTTGACAGGTGTCCAAACCATTTAATCTGTTGTTCTTTTATGAATTGCATGACTGGTTTCACATTCAGTCTTCTTCTGATTTCTTCATTTCTAATTTTGTCACTCCTGCAGCTCTTCTAAGGACCGTCAACTCAGTCTGTATAATTTTCCACTCTTTAGCTGCTGTTATTGGCCATGTTTGGCACTGGTAACATAATATTGGCTAGTAAATCGTTCTTAAAGATTTATTTTCGTTTTTAGCTGTATCTCTTTATGTGGCAACAGTGGTTTTAACTGTTCCAGTACCTAACGTCATGAAAGAACCAACAACATATCTCTTCTTTTTCTGTGATCAACCTCTGCTATGCAATTACGCTGGTATGTGTCATAAACAAGGCGGTGCGCTTCAGGTCTTCACAGGTTGTAGTTGTGTTTGGGGAATGGGGGCCCGGTGTTGTACCTGCCTGGCTTCGGCCTGTAAAAAGGATGCTATACCGAATTAGTGTTTGTTGCATAGCTTTGGTTATAGTGTGTAGATGTCCATTTTGTATTCCTGTGCCACTTGGGCATGCTTCTTTCGACTTGTGGTTGAAGTTTCATTTCTGGATGCCTCCTCTCATAGGCAGACTGCTTTTTTAGGCCTGAGGGTTCTGTGTACCCCAGACTGCTGTGTTCGTAGCATGTCGGTAACGATCGCAATTCTGAACAGTCACCTTCCTACATCTGCATCGCTTAACTACACCACAAATTTAGGAAAAGTAGTCCTCCAAACCATTGGAGCAGAATGAAATGTCGTTAACCAGCACAACTACTCAATGCCATTTTAAAACCGGAAGTCAAGCAGATCTTAACCAGCAGTCACCGTAGTGGGAAGAAATTTCCCCCATCAGCTCAGAAAATCTGATACTCATTTTCAGCTGGGTACTGGAGAATTGGCTGTACTGGAAGTTGAACTCTGCAACATGATAAACAAATCAAGCCACTGAACCTTGATGATTTTGATTCTTTAGATAAGGCCCCCCAAAAAGTATTTATTATTTTATTTCAATTTTTTGCAGGTTGCATGATGAATGTGAACAATGGAAGAATTTATTCGTGACATATGAGGAGCAGGAAGAGTTAGCTAAGCTGTAAGT
Source organism: Arion vulgaris (assembly GCA_020796225.1). Classification (NCBI taxonomy): domain Eukaryota; kingdom Metazoa; phylum Mollusca; class Gastropoda; order Stylommatophora; family Arionidae; genus Arion; species Arion vulgaris. The sequence goes on along the minus strand of CM036758.1, from coordinate 32,385,498 downwards.
TATTCGTCTTTGCGTTCGTTCTTTATGACCAATTTTAATCACTCTTTGTGATATGTTTGATGTTTGCCAAGAAAGTGTATATGTTGCACATCGGTTTGGTAGGCGCCTGCTGTAAGTTGTATTGTGATTCTTTCTTTTCTCATCACATTTTCCCCAGGATTTAGTCTAGTGTCGTCACACTGACACCAGGTTTTAGTCCAGTGTCGTCAAACTGCTGCAGGGTTATAGCCCAGTGTCGTCACACTGCTGCAGGGTTATAGCCCAGTGTCGTCACATTGCTACCAGGTTGTAGTCCAGTGTTGTCACACTGTTACCGGGGTGTGGCCCAGGGTCAACTTCTCAGTTGGCTTGAGTGATGAATTTCTGCATCTTTTGACCGCCCATTTGGTGCCGGAGCCTGCAAGGGAAGCAAAGAATAGCACCACTGCGACCTACAAGGCATGTCCTTAAAGGCGACTGAGGTAGGACTAAGGGAAGCTACCCTAGTAAATAAAAAGCGTCGCAGAAATTGGATGTGCTAGCTACTCGTAGGCGCATAACTGGCAACGTACAATCCTCTTAGGCTCAGATCACTTAGTGGTTAACAAGTAGTCGTGTGGAGCATTCAAGGTGTCTCTGTGATGATGGGGTTAAACCTTTGCCTTGCATTGTGAATGTCATGGGTTCTAATCCATACTCCAGCATTTTTGTCCATTTTCCATAGACCTTAAGATTGTTGATGTTGATTTAGAAAAAGAAGAAATTTGATATATTTTTTTTACGCTATGTTTTTAAGGAAAGCTATGGACTTGACTCTAAAAATAGCGGACATCTCTGCAGACGAGAAGGAACTTGCTTTGTCGGAATACATCACATCAAAACCTCTCGATCTTGGTTCTGTGAAACATAGACTTGACAGATTAGTTCTACAGTATAAGTTTGACGTAAGTAATAACTGCATGTTTATGTTTTGTCAACGTTATTGGTTAATGAACTGATGTCACAACACTCCGCCACTTTGCTTTGCAACAACCCAGCCATGAGTGCTAGCCAAAAAAAACGATGCTGACTTCTCACCACAATGCACATATCCATCGATCTAGTGTGGGAGAGCTACAATAGTTTAGTGGTTTGCTGTCTCGGTGACTAAGTGGTTAAGTAGTTATATTGTTAATACCATGTAAGTTTGATGTGATAAATTATCTATCTATATCCTCTATGTGACCCGTTTGAAACATAAGCTATTTGATAAGTTCTACACAAGCTAAAGACATTCCAAAATAAATGTTTTAGAAGAATACTACAAGTTTGCATGCCAAAAACGCTAACAAATGAAGAGCTTTTCAAAACGATCAAATCGCACCATTGGAGACCATCATTAAAAGATGAAGGTGGATTGGGCATGTATGCTATTAGGGATATTGGCTAGAACAGCTCTCCGATATACAGTGGATGAGGAGAAAAGGCCTGGACATCCAAAGGAAATGAGAACTGTAAAAAGAGTGTGGCCTGACACTCGAAAACAATTGATAAAAAGGCGACAGAACGGCAGCAAATGGAAATTTATCCAAGGGAATATAACAAGAAAGGCCCTTTCCTGGAACCCAAATGGAAAATGGAATAGAGGAAAGCCTAGAAATACATGAAAAAGGAGATTTGGAGGCAGAGATTAACAATATATATTAGGCCTGGAAGGAGCTGCAATAGATAACTAAAGATAGAAAAACTTGACACGAGTTGGTTAGGGGTCTGTGCCCCAACCAGCGATAAAAAAAACACAGAAGATAGGGTAATGATGAAAGAATTACAACATGAAATCAAACAAATAAAATGTTGCAGACACATAAAGAGGCACTACACATTGATCAAAACTATATTCGAGGGGAAAGTTGAAGTATGATGAGAAAGACTGAGACACAAGCGGGAGAGAAACATCAAGAGATTTCACCGATTCCTCGTGGAGCATAGGGCCTCAACACTTCAGCCAGCAACTTTGCCACTTTTCCTGGCCTCTGACTGTTTTATTTATGGTCTCCCAGGATAGGCTAGCACTCTTCAGATTCTCAAGAAGACTTCGTCTCCAGGTCTGTTTATAACATCCTCTTTTTCATTTTCCCTGCGGGTTCCACTCGAGTGCTTGTCTAATGACACTCGACTGTGTCTTCTGTAGAGTATGCCTGACCCATCATTATTTTCTTATCTTAACCTGGGTCATCATGGGTTCATGTCCTGTTCTCATCCACAGGTCTGTGTTTGCATCTCTGTCATACCATCTCAGTCAGGCAACCCACCGAAGAACATTTGATTACTAGGGCATCCTAAACACTTACATGTCGATTCTATTAAGTTGTTATTTGTTAATTTTATTATTTTTTTTTTTCAAATGTAGATGGAAACTTGCATGCAAAATTTACATTTGATACAAGGAACAATGGACACTGTTGCCAGCTTCAACAAATGTTTGCGTTCTCAATTATGTAAGTATTTTTTTAATTTAATGTTGGGGGTCATAGGAGCAGGGGTGGATTGAGTGTTGAAGTAAGTGGGAAGCGGGGTGGATTGAGTGTTGAAGTAAGTGGGGAACCGGGGTGGATTGAGTGTTGAAGTAAGTGGGGAGTGAGTGGGGAAACAGGGGTGGATTGAGTGTTGAAGTAAGTGGGGAAGGTGATTGAGTTGAGTAGTGGAAACAGGGGTGGATTGAGTTGAGTGTGAAGTGGAGAGTGTGAGAACAGGGGTGGATTGAGTGTTGAAGTAAGTGGGGAAGTGGGGAAACAGGGGTGGATTGAGTGTTGAAGTAAGTGGGGAAGTAGTGGGAAACAGGGGTGGATTGAGGATGGTAGGGAAACAGGGGGATTGAGGTTAAGTAAGTGGGGAAGTGAGTGGGGAAACAGGGGTGGATTGAGTGTGAAACAGGGTGGATTGAGGTTGAAGTAGTGGGGAAACAGGGGTGGATTGAGGTTAAGTAAGTGGGGAAACAGGGGGTGGATTGAGGTTAAGGTGGGAAACAGGGTGGATTGAGGTTGAAGAAGTGGGAAACAGGGTGGATTGAGTGTGGACTAGGTTGGGAAGCAGGGCTGGTGAGTGGGGAGCATGGGAGCAGGGATGGATTGAGTGGGGAAGCATGTGGAAAAATTGAGTGTGGGGGCAGGTGTTGGATTGAGTGAGTGCACATGGTGGATCAATAGATGCATGCGCAGGATACTCCATCTATGATTGTATGACAGGACCACAAACAGGGAACTGTGGGATAGAGCGGGACAATGCCAAGTAGAACAAGAGAAAAGAGGCAGACGGTGACCCCTGAACAGCATTCCCGAACAGATCCTCCAATGGAACCTCCAGAGTAGTAAGGATAAGGGAAGACCCAAGAACAGAGTTGGAGAAAGAATGCAAGAAAATGTGGAGAGATTCAGAAAAGATAAAAGGATGACCTTGGTTGCGGACCTATGCCTCCCTAGGGGTGAAGGGTGAAGAAGATGTGGGGTGGAGGGGGTGGTTACTATTTACAGTTGTTGGCCATTGATGCATATATCAGTTGTTGTATCTGTTTTATCAGGTGTAAAAATTATGGGTTATGCGGACTATTACATCTTCCTCTTGTGCCTTTTTAACCCCAATTTGAACCTCAAGCAACTCATACCAAGTCTTCCTTGCTTTAGCTATCTCTTGCAACTCCTTCCAGCTCTTCTGTATATTGTTATTCTTTGCTTTCAAATCTCTTCTCTGTGTATTTCTAGACTCCCCTCTCTTTCACTTTCCCAGTGGGCTCCAGGTAAGGACTCTTTGTTATATTCCCCTCTGGTATTTCTAAAGGTGTCTTTTCTTCTGCTAGTCTTTTCTTCAACTCTTGGTTCACTTGGAATTTTTCTTGTTCCCTCCATAAGCTTCTTGTTTATCATACCATCTCAGTTCCTCTATTCTGCGCAGACATCAGTTGATGAATGTTTACAATCCCAGGTCATTCTGGGGGGAAGGGCAATGAGAGAGCGGATGCACTAGTGAGCAATGCTGCGAATCGAGAATGGGTCTTATATGGAGAAAAGCCACATCAATGCTCTAAAAGAAAACATATTCTCTGAAGATTTCAACGAAGAAGATAAGGGATATTCTCTATCTCGGTTGCGCAAGTTATGCATACCAATAGGTGAGTCAAGATGGGGAAACCATGAGAGAAACCCCAGTAGACTCATCAACCAGCGCAGAATGGGAGTTATTAGTCTAAAACTGTCTTTACTGCCTGTAATACCGCTTTTTATGGGAGTGTAGGACAGGGGGACATGGCTAGTGCAGATGCTGCAAAACTGTTTGGGTTAGGATTTTATTTATCTTTATGGGGCCCCCCTTCCCAACATCCAAAACTCTTCAGCCTTACCAGGATCGAACCTGGATCTCCCGAATGTAAGCCCATGCTCTAATCCATTTGACCAGATGCTCCTTATGAGTCTAAACACACTGAAATATATGCTTAGAAGGAGATCTGATCAACTATGGACATGTCCGATGAAGATGATCCTCAAATAAACAATGTTTGCAATATATTTGTTATTTTGTTTTAGGCGTTCTCTATGTTTCTGAGGACTATTATTGTATACTTCTAACGCATTGTTTTGTCTTCTATTGTTGTTGATAGTGTACAGCACTGAAACAGAAGCACAGGAGAGCATGGACAATGAAGACACCGGACAGCAGCCAGGAGACTCTAAGCAGACTGTTCTCAACTATCTTAATTATGTCTGATATGTGGTTTTTTAAAATTAAAATAAAGACAGGTCTTGTATCGACACAGACAGACATTTGTCACAACCATAGACCAACATTTGACAGTTGTTACTACCAATGTTTGGGACGAATTAGCATAATGCATGCTCGTTTACCTATCAACTCTTACACAAGAGAGTTGTGATTTTAATCCCACACTCAATGGAGGACCAATTTTCTCCACGCATTCCACGGGTGAAAATAATTGGACCTTCTCAACACTAGGGTCGAGAAATGTGAAGTGAGGTGACTTCATACCCTAAGGTCTGAAAAGGCTACGGAAAATTGTGTTTTTATATTTACTACCAGACATTTCTTTTTAGAGTATTCCTAACATATCTCTATTTTCTCCTTCTTATAACAGTTCTTACTAGTGGTTGACCAGACATTTCATCTTAGAGTATTCCCAACATATCTCTATCTTCTCTTTCTTATAACAGTTGTTACTAGTGGTTGACCAGACATTTCTTCTCAGAGTATTCCCAACATATCTCTATCTTCTCTTTCTTAAAACAGTTCTTACTAGTGGTTGACCAGACATTTCACTGATTTCATCACTTTTTCTGAATTCATCACATTTTATATTCATTATGTTTATAACAATCAATTATGTAGTCTATAAAATGTGAAATAAATGTTTGCCCAAAAAACATTTATTCCGAATTGTTGTTGATGTGTGATCAATATTGTGTTGCCTTTTGAGTAACTCCAAAAGATCACCCAAAATAGGAAGAGATGGATAGTGGTCATTGCTGTTCTATGGGAAGATAAAACGAACAAGTCATTTATGAACATTATTCTTCTTCTTTGCGATCACTATTTTAATGATTATATCATCAAATGCGTTCATATGATTCTTCTTCGAACGCTTCATATCGACCACTTGTTAACCACTCTGTGTGATTTGTATGTGATCTGAGCCTAAGAGCGATTGTACGTTGTACCAATTATGCACCTAGAAGCAGGTCAGTAAAATCTGACCAGTAGTCCATCTTATTCCATCGCAGCAACTCCACGAACCTAATAAAATATAGGATTTATTATTTTTTTTAAATGACCCCACACAAAACACCACAGAACAAAATGTAATAAATAAAATGTTGGAAAGTACAAATTATTTTATTTTCTCTAGAGCAGGTAATACAATGACATCTGAAAGCCTATGACATTTCTACTTCGCTACAAGGTCATTCTATAATTTTATAAGATGATACATACAAGAAATATTTACACATTCAGTCATTAAATAGCTTGTCCTGAGCAGAATTTTGCCACCCTAATAGTCCTTCGGAATTTCTCTCATAGGCCAGATGTTCCACCTCTACAGCTGTCATGCTGAAATCATCACGAAATAGCTTGTCCTGAGCAGAATTTTGCCATCCTAATAGTCCTTCGGAATTTCTCTCATAGGCCAGATGTTCCACCTCTACAGCTGTCATGCTGAAATCATCATGAAATAGCTTGTCCTGAGCAGAATTTTGCCATCCTAATAGTCCTTCGGAATTTCTCTCATAGGCCAGATGTTCTGCAGCTGTCATGCTCAAATTATCATCAAATAGCTTGTCCTGAGCAGAATTTTGCCACCTTAAAAGTCCTTCAGAATCCTCCTCTCGCAGGCGGATTCCACCCGTCTGCAGCTGTCATGCATCAGTTGCATCCTGAATCCATCTTCTCTTTGGTCTTCCTTTTATCCTCTTTGCTCGGATGCCTCCTTTTATAATGATCTTCTCAACCCTTGCATCTCTTTATGTTGAAAATACTTCGATTGTCTCATTCTTATTTGTAGTATCAGTCATTTTTCTTTGATTTTAAGTTCTTTCTGGATAGATCTATTTGTTCTCTTCTCTGTCCATGATATACGGAGAATTCTTCTGTAACACTTATATTATTCTTCTTCGAACGTTCCATATCTCTTGTTAAACCACTTTGTGATTTGTATTGGATCTGAGCCTAAGAGCAATTGTACGTTGTACTAGTTATGCACCTACAAGTAGGCCAACACATCTGATTTCTGCGACATTTTTTATTTACAAGCGTAGTTTCCCTACGACATGCCTTGTAGCTTCAAGTGTTATTGTTCTTTGCTCCTCCAAGACATAGGTGACACTTATATTCAAAAGCACATATATATTTCTCCACTGCCTTGTTAAATGTCCATGCCTCAAACGCCGCCACTGTGAATATGCATGCTCTTAGTTTCTGGTCTTGGTTTTCCTATCAGTTTCCCTTCCATACTGTTTATTAGTTGTTTTTTGTAAGGCTATGGACAGTAATTACATTTTCAAAAATACAGACAAAATAATATACATGACTAACTTACATAATACATAACATCGCAAACTATTTTGTGATAGTTCTAAAAACCAGCAGCCTAAAAAGTCAGCAAAGAAATCACGAAACAATTATTTGCTAAAATAATGAAGTAAATTCTATTGCTACAAACACACTCAACATATATAAAATAACATTTTCCACAACCATTTCAAACCTTAGAGAGTGAATTCACTTCACATGTGTAGCTCCTAGTGTGCATGAGGGCCAATTCCTTTTCTCACGCGTGAAACAGTGAGTGTGGTATTGAACTCACAACCCTCTTTTGTCTGATTCAATAGGCGCTTACTTATGCATAACGTTATCCCTAGAGTGCATGAGGTGGGAGGGCCAATTCCTTTTCTCATGTGTGGGATTGAACTCACATTCCTCTTGTGTCGATTTGATTGCGAACACCTATATATTAAGCTACCCCTAGTGTGCAGGAGGGCCAATCCCTTTCCTCATGTGTGGAACGTCGAGTGTGGGATTTAAACCACAACCCTCTTGTGTCCGAGTCGATAGTTGAACGCTTATGCATTAAGCTAATCCGTCCCACTCAACATATACACAACAGGAAAGAAACAACAAATAATATCATGACTAAATCAAACAAAAATATATAACTCCACATAGTGGCACAGTCTCATGGTGATTTTAAAAATATATGTTTGGACTCTGTCAACATCGATTCAAGTAGTAGTTTGTCCCTTGAGTAATGTTGCTTTCATCACAGCCCACCTTAAAATCTGTCTCTTGTTAGTTCTCCCGCCTCTTCCAATGTCATGTTCAATATTTCTTTGAGGTTCTGCTGCCACATTTGTCTTGATCATCCCCTGTTTCGTACTCCAGGAACCACACCTTCCATTACTGTTCTCTCCAAACCACTGTGACATTTAACGGGCCCAAAATATTTCATCTTCTAGGACATGATGTTATTTATGAGTCAATGCTTCTCAATATGCTGGTCTTGTAGGATGTCTGTTTTTCTCTTCTCTGTCCAGGATGTTCTAAGAACTTTTCTGTAACACATTGTTTCATAACTTTTAATTTTGTTCTTTAATGTTTGTGCTAGTCCACGATTTGCATCCATATGTTGCTACAGGAATATGCATGTTCTCAGAAGTCTTACTTTTGTTGCTTTGCTTATGTGATGCCATAGTTTCTTCATACTGACAACACTCTCGAGTGCCATGGCTAACTTCTTCTTCTAACTTCTTTCGTACAAATACGATACCGCTCACTAAATATTTATAGCACTTTGAGCAAGAAAGAAGGGACTTCACTCTTATTTGCTACCCCTAGAATTTTGAAGTTCTCAGTTTAATCCCCAATTGATTAGGTCCCTTATTTGTAGTGATATTTATACCTCTATTCTCCTTTAGTCTATCTATCTATCTATTCTCTAATCCTGTTTTGCCTTTCAGCGTTAGGTCAAAAAAGGGAGACACTGTATAACTTGTTTCGTCTTTTATACAACTTTTCACTTCAGACGTTATTTCTCTGTGTGATGAATATATAACTATCTTCACATACTGTCTATTTATACACCTTTTTTTTACATCTGGCACAACCGAATAAGTCATAGTTTCTGAACTCATATTTATACAACTTTCTTCAAATATGTCTCTTTATGCAACTTTCCGGTGACGCTCTGTGCCTAGGGATAGTGACTCAGTCTATTAACCCGACGTTCTGAGTTCAAAAACGCTGGACAGTTTGGTTGCAAATTGTTTTGCGTGATTAGGACAAAAGGACGATGGCACCACCCGCTCAGAAAGCAATGGCAAACTACTGAACGTAATAATGCCTAGAAAATCACAAACAGCATTAAAAAGCTGGGGTTGATTCGCAAAGTCCTGTAAAGGATATGCAATTAACTTTAACTATACAACTTTTCACCTCTGGCACAGCAAATTGTCAACTCTCTATTTGCACAACTTTTTTTTACATATGTCTATTTGTACATTTCCACAGGCATAACCAGTTTCTTCCAGGAACTGTTATTTGTACAACTTCTTTACCTTTGGTATATTAATATAACTTCTTTTATCTATTTATACAACTGTTTCCTTTTCTGGAACAATGGGTAAAGTACTTTTTTCAAAGTCATATTTATACAACTTTTTTCACCATTGGTAGGCTTCTATAACTTTTTTCCTGTCGCCTATTTATACAACTTTTGTCACCATTTGGTATATTTTTATAACTTCTGCCATTCCATCTATTTATAAAACCTTTTCTTTCTGGAACAACCGATTAAGTCATATTTTTTGGAGTCATACTTATACATTTTTCACCTTTGGTATATTTTTAAATAACTTTTCTCCAGTTGTCTACTTATACAACTTTTCTCCTGTCTTCTATTTATACAACTTTTTTCACCTCCGGCACAACCATAAAGCATTTCTGAAGTAGAAGAGTCATTGAATCTGAAATTTAAAAAAAGACATTTAAAATTTGTAACAGGCTGCTAAGTAATCAATTGTCAATATTTTACGAGTTAGGCACATCTTAGGGGCATATTAGGCACATCTTAGACGTATCTTAGGCACACCTTATGGCATATTAGGCACATCTTAGATGTATCTTAGACTCACCTTATGACATATTAGGCACATCTTAGACGTATCTTAGGCACATCTTATAGCATATTAGGCTCATCTTAGAGCGTCATCGCTCATTCTTACACCAATTTTAATCACTCTTTGTGATATGTTTAATCTTTGCCAAGAACATGTATACGTTGCACATTGGCTTGGTAGGCCCCTAAACACATAGACTTCTCATGTTTAGAACATGTGCATCCGATTCAGCCAAACCTCCTTAGATCGCCTCTATCGACATGCGTGGCAGGTAACAGTGGTTCTATTCTTTACACCCCAAATTTGGATCCCGGTAACCACTCGGGCGATCTGAGCTTAAGAGTGATTGTACATTGCATCAGTTATACGCCTACATGTAGGCCAGCACATCCGATTTCTGCGATGTTTTCTATTTACTAGGTATCTTCCTAGGTCCTACATCAGACCCTTCTTACGACATGCCTTGTAGGTTGTGTGGTACTATTCATTGCTTTTCTTGGGTCCCGCACCACACGGGCATATAATAAGCCATTTTGGATTCTCCTAAATGAGTTCTTATTTTTCATGTTTCTAGATAATCTGTATGGGTCAGAAACATGGAGAACAACTAAAACAATAGCACATAAATTGCAAACATTCATCAACTGGTGTCTGCGCAGAATAGAGGGAATAAGATGGTATGATAGGGTCACCAATGAGGAACTTATGGAGAGAACAAGACAGATTCCAGTGAACAAACAGGTTAAAAAGGAGCTGGATAGGACGCACTTTGCAAAACCGGAGGGAAATACAAGAAGGGTCCTTGCCGGGAACCCGCAGGACAGCGAAAGAAGGGAGGCCGAGAAATACATGGAGAGAGATTTGGAGGCAGAGATCAACAATATAAAGAAGAGCTGGAGGGAGCTGCAGGAGATAGCTAGAGATAGGAAGACTTGGCATGAGTTGGTTGAGGGCCTATGCCCCAATCCGGGGTAAAAGGCAAAGAGAGAGAGAGAGATAATCTGTTTATGTGACCGAATCATCTAATTTGTTGTTTCTTGATGAAGTTCAGTACTGATGTTGTGCCCACTTGTTTCTTGATGTCTTCATTTCTAAACTGGTCTCTTCTGGATACTCCCAGCATTCTGTGTTGACACTTCAAGTCTGTCTCTACGGGTTAATATGTATTGAACTCTCTTAAATATTTGAGTCACAATACAGAGGAGAGAAAATCGACTCAGGTAAGAATTATGGGAAATCAGACCACAACTACACCATGTGACCTCGCATTCCAGTATTGGTGTATATAAAGGAATTCATTTTAAATCATCACAAAATGTAACACAATATTACGTGTTTTGCCAATTAAATATTTGCGGAGCATCTGGTGGAATGGATTAGAGCGTGGGTCTCTTTGGGAGATCCGGGTTCGACTCCCCGTACGGTCAATGAGTTTTTTCTGTTGGGGCATAAAGAAAAACTCCTAACCTGAACAGTTTTGCATTGACTGCACTAACCATGCGGCAATTAAAGTCTCCAGGTTCGTATCCTCCCTGTCCTACACCGACCTAGTAAGTGGTAACACCGACAGTAAAGATGGGTTTTTTTTATAAAACAGTACCCTCTCTTACCCATATGGTTGTGAGACATGGACCATTGACAAAGCGGCTGAGAAGATCATTAATGCCTTTGAATGCAAATGTTACAGAAGAGTGCTTAGAATATCACGAACAGAGAAAAGAACAAAGTTCTATATTCTACAATAACTTGGTATTAGAAAGAGTTGACTATTAATGGAAATAAAAACAAAGACAATTATATATTTCTGACGCATCAAACGACATGAGTGCCCAAGGAAGATCATTTTTTAGAGGGAATGGTGTCTGGAAGAAGAATGAGAGGAAGACCTAGAAGACGATGTGTGTACGATGTCACTGACGAGCAGAGAATGACTGCTGCTGACGCCGGTCAGCTTGCACAGAATAGAGAGTTTTTCATGGCTGCTGTCATGGGAGCCAAGTTCCGGCAGGGACAAGCTACTTGATGATGGTGATGATGACTCTCTTACCCATAAAATCCGTAAAGACCTTCGGTTTAGACTTCCAAGCCACGAAAATAACGTAGACTGGCACACCAGTACTGATAATTATCAGACCAATACCTGAAACGGGACATATAGTTCTGTTTATAGTAAGTGTCAAATCTTTCAACAGATCAAACAAATTTGATTTATTTATATAGCATTTGTCGTCTTTATAGGCGATCAATTGGCGTTTTACTGTGACAACTTCTGTTTTGCTCTTGTCTTTACAGACGGTCAATTGGTTTTTACTTACAACTTTGTGTTTGCTTTGTCTTTACAGACGGTCAATGGGAAGGGTTTTACTGTGACAACTTCTATTCGTTGCCGTAGTCATTAGTCTTGTACGTTTTTCCCTTTAAGCGCAAGAGAGTGTCCTCCGCATTTATGCCTAGCCTGACAGTTGATCTGGGAATGGGCTTACCATTTTGCACAAACCTTCTCTCTACTGTTTCATCCAAAGTACATACGTTTGGAATCACATGGATGCCAGAAGATGGAAATGAATACACATATAACCATCAACTGACTTAGGGTCCCTCCTTCCGATTAGTGGTCAAGGTTTATTCTATAGCCTTGTGCATAACGTGCTGACCCACAAGGCAGTGGAATTTTCTACTAGGGTTTGATCCCTAGCTTTAGTTCTCCTCGCCCTTCCTCTCACAAAGTGGTTTAATAAATGCAAATGGTACCTTCTGCTGTCATACAGTAGCCGATGAAACATTTGATCTGACAGTGGGTTTAATAAATGCAAATGGTATCATCTGCTGTCATACAGAGCCGATGAAACATTTGATCTGACAGTGGGTTTAATATGCAATGGTACCATCTGCTGTCATACAGTAGCCGATGAAACATTTGATCTGACAGTGGGTTTTACAGTTGCAGATGGTACCGTCTACTCTCATACGATGAAACATCTCATCTGACCTAAATTGATTTATAGGACTATCATCATTACACCTCGGCGAATAACCATGCATGCTCCTATCTCTTTCTTACACATGAAGATATCAGCGACAGTGCACGAACTCCGTAGCACCGGCGAGGGTCTTTATGTAATTTATAAGATGGTAAAAATATTTTGTAGGAATTATATTTTAAAATCTTTCTAATGAATTTTGCCCGGCAGCGTCTTTCCGACCTTCTCTTCTTGATTTTGAACTGCCACGGGCTCTTTTCCGTGCTTAACTTGAACACAGCACCCACGTTTTATCGTCCATCTCCGATATGACTAGGAACTCGATCTCACCTACACTGAGATCAGGATCTCTGGAAAATATTCCGATGTCTTCAAGAGGGAGCGAACCGAGTGCCCTTGGAACGAGAGACGGGCACCTAACCTCTACAACTCAGAGGCACTCATGAATAGTAAGATAATAAGCATACACAAAAACTGCTGTCAATTAAAGGACGTTTTCTACACGTGAGTTAGCATACCTGTCTCTACTGGGCTGGCATACATGGGGAGAATGACAAGGTATACAGTGACGATTGTGTAGATAATTGGCCAGATCAGAGCTACCTGTCAATAGAATTTATATGCTGATTATGATGATGATGAAAGTGGTGGCGAAGATGTTGATGTCGATGGTAGTGATAATTATTGTGACGATGGTGATGGTGTGATGATGATGATGATGGGGAGTATGTCGACGACGGTGATGATCTGATGATGATGATGGTGTCGATGACGGTGATGAGGGCTATGATGATTATTGTTATGGTAACGATGATGGTGACGATGTGAAAATGATGATGAGGACTATGATGATAATAATGGGGATGGCGATAATAGTAATGTCAATGATAGAGATAATAATGGTGACCTTTATTGGTCTGTGCATATCTGGCCGCTTCCATCTCAGATACAACAGGACAACAATCGCCATGCCAATGGACAACCAGGTAGCAAATCCAACATAGTTTATCAAAGCGTAGATATCAGAGGAGGCCAGGTACACTAGTGAAAGAGCTCCCTAAGAAAGAAAGAAAAGGCCAAATATAAATAAAATGTTGCTATAGTCAGTGCTGTCGAACGTTTTCTTATATTGGGGGACATCTGAGTGATGGTTGTGTAGGTGCGGTCGCGCCATGTGGTGATCCACAGCCAGGCTCTAGTACAGGCCAGACAACTGGCCGGGTATTCCCTGACCTAGATAAGAAAAGGGATCTGGAAATTACAGATGTTTGATAGAACACTGCACGTTTTTTGCAATTTTACTCAATTCTGTGAGTCTATGGTTATTTATTGGTGAAAAATATTTGTAATATTGATATTCCTTATTATTAAACTTAACTTGTTGCATAATATAACTTCGATTTAACATTTTGTGTTGATTTTAAAATGAATTAGTCTATATACACCAATACTGGAATGCGAGGTCACGTGGTGTAGTTGGGGTCTGATTTTCCACAATTCCTACCTGAGCCCGAAGGCCCAGTAGTTTATAGTTGGCTCTGGATGATCGCAATACTACTAATAATAGTAATAATAACAATATGAATTTTAATATAGTTAAGATGCTGACACTTTCTTTGGGAACTTCTTCTTCGAGCGCTCCATATCGATCACTTATTAACCACTCTGTGTGATTTTTTTGGGGATCTGAGCCTAAGAGCGATTGTGCCAGTTATGCGCCTACAAGTAGGTCAGCACATCTGATTTCTGCTACGCTTTTTATTTACTAGGGTAGCTTCCCTAGGTCCCTACCTCAGTCGTCACTTACGATATGCCTTATAGGTCACAGTGTTACTATTCGTTGCTCCTCTTGCGCGCACCAGCAACGCAGGGCGCGAACAGGGCGACGAAAGACGCTATCTATGAAGCGCACATAAAAACCTGTTCTAGAAATCTCTTCTTTTCCTGACGCTGTAAGGCAAAACAGGAATGGAGAAAAGAAAGAAAGAAAGAAAGACAAAGTTACGGATATACAAAACATGCTAGGATAATCCTCCACTATAGATCTGAGATTGGAAAAACTGATAAGAAAATTAGAAAGTCTGTTAAGAGGATTCTATGGAGGATTATTTCGAATATTTGGGTATACTGGTGATGGGTATACCTGTGATGATCCGACCTCTTACGACATGCCTTGTAGGTCGCAGTGTTACTATTCTGTGCGAGGGACTGCCTAGAGTAGTTGATAGTAGCTCGGCCTGCTAGCTGTGAGACGCCTCATAGCTCGGGTTCGAACCTACTATCCGGCATTTGTTCGAGTCCCCTGGTCTTACTCAGGACGATAACGTGAGTACCTCTGAAGTCGGAGAAAATCTTCCTGTATGGCGAGGGAATACTAATTACGAGTACATTGAGCACACGGCTGCCAGTGTAAAGTAATTTACAATGTGCACGCTGCTGCCATTGTAAGAAATTGAAAAACGGATTTTCACACAAAAATCAGTTTCAGAGATGAAACTTCGTCTGAGTTGAAAGCGGACGAAAGAAAAAAACAAAAAACTATTCTTTGCTCCCCTTGTGAGCAACGGCAACACACGGGTGACTGGGAGGATACGATTATCAATATCAGACTTCAAGAACTAACTGATTTGAAAGATATAAATAAAGAGATACAAAATAGATGATGGATTGGTCATGTACTCAGGAGAAAAGTGGATAAGACATGTACTGCAGTGGACACCGCAGTGACACCGTGATAATGGTGGTCTAGAAGCACACAGAGTCAAAACTTTTGAAGCAGATCTCAAAGACATACATAAGATAGCTTTGAAGTAGAAAGAAAGGCATAAGATTGACATATAGTGGAATGTGTTTGTCTCTGCCTTATGTGAGTTGGGCGCGACGAGGACTGGTTATGAGGAGTATGTGTAATCAATACAGTGTGTAATCCATTCAATGTGTAATCAACGCAATGTGTAATCAGTACAATGCGTAATCAATGCAATGTGTAATCAGCGCAATGTGTTGTTATACATACTAGTATGTGGATCTAGCACTACAGTTTTCTTAATCTTTCAACTCCCAACGGAGCACAGGTCTTCAACAAACTTCTTCCAGCTCTTCCTCTCTCTTGCCATTCCTTCCAAATCTGTCCACGTTTTTCCTATCCTTTTCATTTCAGTCTCCAACCTTCTTCTCCAGGTATTTCTAAGCCTTCGCCTACTCCTCTTTCTCTGCGGGTTCCAGAACAGGACCTGTTTTGCAATGCTTCCGGTCGATCATCTCAATGTGTGTCCTATCCATCGCTAGCGTCTCTTCCTTAGCTCTTTTTCTACTGGTATCTCTGAGTTCCTCGTTCGTAATCTTATCCACAGTCTAGTAACCATATTCTTGCATAGCAACAGATGGAGAAGATGTATGAACGCAGAGAGTAATAATATACAGAAGGACTGGAAGGAGCTGCAAGAAACACATCTTGAGCGCATCTTAGACACATCTTAAGCACATTTTAGACGTATCTTAGGCACACCTTATGACCTATTAGGCACATCTTAGACGTATCTTAGACTTACCTTATGGCCTATTAGGCGCATCTTCTTCTTCCTCTTTACGTTCGTTATTTATGACCAATTTTAATCACTCTTTGTGATATGATTGATCTTTGCCAAGAACGTGTATAGTTGTACATTGGTTTGTAGGCCCTAATACATAGACTTCTCACGTTTAGACACGTGCAAACCTCATTAGTCGCCTCTTACGACATGCATGAAGGTAACAGTGGTTCTATTCTTTACATCCCAAATTTGAGCCCCGATAACCACTCGGGCGGACTTCTACAACACCTCCATTTATCATTTTAGCAGTCCATGGAATTTCATCATTCTTCTGTAAATCACATTTCTGTGGTGCACTTACAACACCTCCACATTTATCATTTTAGCAGTCCATGGAATTTCATCATTCTTCTGTAAATCACATTTCTGTGGTGGACTTCATACAACACCTCCATTTATCATTTTAGCAGTCCATGAATTCTATCATTCTTCTGTAAAATCACATTTCTGTGGTGCGGACTTCATACAACACCTTCACATTTATCATTTTAGCAGTCCATGGAATTCTCATCATTCTTCTGTAAATCACATTTCTGTGGTGCGGACTTCTACAACACTCACATTTATCATTTTAGCAGTCCATGGAATTCTCATCATTCTTCTGTAAAATCACATTTCTGTGGCCTCCAGAGATTTTTATATCTGATTGTTTACCGTTCATGACTCGCTTACGCTTGACATTATTGGTTCTATGTGACACATTATAGTTTGTTTTTAAAGTGTCTAAAACTGAAGGATTGGCTTCATTGCACCAGGTTTTACCCCATATGACTTTGTTCCTCTCTACAGGAATGGCACACCACCTGCCGAAAGTACTGCACAAATCACGAACTCCGTAGCTCAGGTAACAATCCTAGGGGTCTCTGAAAAAATGCACCCGTGAACAGAACGGCGTGGTCCGGATTTTCTAACCAGCGACCTTCGCGGCAAGTGCTTAACCATACAGCTATTATTGTTTATAAATTGCGTTTTAAAACTGCATACCATAAACAAACAAGCTGGCATTGGGGTCAGTCTCTGGATCTGTACCATACTGAGAATTTGGGGCATGTGTCCCTCACGGCCACCCACGTAGAACAACCTAGCAGAGAAAAAAATATATGAGTAATCTTCCTTTAATATGTACTTTTGTCAGTGTCAAACATGGCCATTAATAGCAGCTAATGAGCGGAAAATCATAACGACAAAGATAAGGTGTCTTAGAAGAGCTGCAGGTGTGACAATAAGAGACAAAATTAGAAATGAAGAAATCAGAAGGAGACTGTATGTGAAACCAGTTATGCAATTCATAAAAGAACAACAGATTAAATGGTTTGGGCACCTGACCAGAATGCCCTGGTATCGTCTACCACAGAGAGCCACACAGAAAAAGTATAATGAGTACAAAGCAAGAGGAAGACCACGCAAAAGATGGAGCGACGACATCAAGAACAGCCTTAAGAAAATGAATATCAGCTTACAAAGTGCCTTAAAACAAGCACACACAAGATCGCTACGCCCCAAACAAAACTTCTATAAAGAAGTAAATGGTGGAAGATAAGAAGAAGAAGATCTATTATCTATTGTCTTTCCCCAGGTGGATGATGGAATTGGTTGTCCACTCTTGCCGTTAAGCGTAGGGGTCATCATCAAACAGCTTAAGGTGTTTCTGTGTCGTAGAGGTTAGAGGTTAGAGGTTAGGTGCCTGTCTCTCTTCCAAATGTACTGAGTTCGCTCCTCGGGAGCCATCGGGATATTTTTCCAGAGATCCCTGATCTCAGTGTAGGTTGAGATCGAGTTCCTAGTCCTATCGGAGACGGACGATTAAGCATGGGTCACGTGTTCAAGTTGAACACATATAAGTACCCTTCGCATTTCAAAATCGAGAAGAGCAGACTGGAAAGTCGATGCCCGGGCAAAATTCGTTATAAGGATTAACAAATAAAAATTCTTACGAAATATTTTTACCATCTTCTAAATTACTTCGGGGCCCCTCGCTGGTGCTATTGAGTTTTTGCACTGCCGCTGTGATCTTCCTGTGTAAGAAAGAGATCGCAGCACACATAGTTACACACCAAAGTGAATGTGATGTCCTCAATCAATCAATCAATCAAAACCTCACCATCGACGTACTGGGGAGAAAAACTATAAAGAATAACAGCAGAAGAATTCAATGGACACTTACCTCAGTACTGGAAGATTTGGATAATGTAGACGATATTAGTCTTTTAACCAGTCGATACGAGAATGCTCAATCGAAAGTAGATACACTTTCCATCTTATCTTATCTTATCTTAACCACATTTGCCGTGAAGCGTCGTGGGAGAGTTAGTTTCCTATCTTGTGCCAGGTGTGTTGCGCTTGACGTTGTCAGTCCATGCTTTCGCAGGGACTCTGAGATGTTATCTATCCATCGTGTTCTTGGCCTGCCTCGTGCTCTGCGCCCTGGGTTCGATTATTATAGGCACGTGATGGTAGTAAATGTGGTTCCATTCTCATTAAATGGCCGAACCACTTGATTCTTTGCTTCTTGATGTACTGTATGCATGGTATAGTACCAACGATGTTTCTGATATTCTCGTTTCTCACTATATCTCGCCTTGTAACGTTGACATCTTTTCGTAGACATCTCATTTCACTACACTTTCCATAACAGCTCAAAACAATAGGACCAAAAACTAATATTGTAAATCTGCCTTGTGTGGCTCGGATACGTGACTAGTCACCAAGTTAAAACTAATATTGTAAATCTGCCTTGTGTGGCTCGGATACGTGACTAGTCCAGTTAAATAAAAAAACAAATTCTAGTTAGATGTGAAATCTGCGCCATCTCCACTAAAACAAAGCTCAGATATTTAGCTCAAATCTGAAATCCATTTGTTGTATGGTTCAGGAACGTGAGTAACCAAGTTAAATGCAAATAAGATTCAGACCTTTGTCAATTGATGTCTTCTGTGGATTCTCAGACTGAGAAGGTATGACAGAGTTGCAAACACAAACTTGGATTCTCAGACTGAGAAGGTATGACAGAGTTGCAAACACAAAACTGTGGATTCTCAGACTGAGAAGGTATGACAGAGTTGCAAACACAAAACTGTGGATTCTCAGACTGAGATGGTATGACAGAGTTGCAAACACAAAACTGTGGATTCTCAGACTGAAAGGTATGACAGAGTTGAAACACAAAACTGTGGATTCTCAGACTGAGATAGGTATGACAGAGTGCAAAACACAAAACTGTGGATTCTCAGACTGAGAAGGTATGACAGAGTTGCAAACACAAAACTGTGGATTCTCAGACTGAGAAGTTGATGACAGAGTTGCAAAACAAAACATGTGGATTCTCAGACTGAGAAGGTATGACAGATTGCAACACAAAACTGTGAGATTCTTCAGACTGAGCAAGGTATGACCAGAGTTGCAAACACAAAACTGTGGCTTCTCAGACTGAGAAGGTATGACAGAGTATGCCAAAACCAAACTGTTGATTCTCAGACTGAGAAGGTATGACAGAGGATTGCAAACACAAAACTGTGGATTCTCAGACTAGAAGGTAGACAGAGTTGCAAACACAAAACTGTGGATTCTCAGACTGAGAAGTATGACAAGTTGCAAACACAAACTGTGGATTCTCAGGCTGGAAGGTATGACAGAGTTGCAAACACAAAACTGTGGATTCTCGGGACTGAGAAGGTATGACAGAGTTGCAAACACAAAACTGTGGATTCTCAGACTGAGAAGGTCAGAGCATATTGCTCAAACTAAACTTGTTGATGTTCGAAACTGAGAAGAACCAAGTAAGACAATAAGTTCAAACACAAAACTGTGGATTCTCAGACTGAGAAGGTATGACAGAGTTGCAAACACAAAACTGTGGATTCTCAGACTGAGAAGGTATGACAGAGTTGCAAACACAAAACTGTGGATTCTCAGACTGAGAAGGTATGACAGAGTTGCAAACACAAAACTGTGGATTCTCAGACTGAGAAGGTATGACAGAGTTGCAAACACAAAACTGTGGATTCTCAGACTGAGAAGGTATGACAGAGTTGCAAACACAAAACTGTGGATTCTCAGACTGAGAAGGTATGACAGAGTTGCAAACACAAAACTGTGGATAAGAACAGGACAGGAACCCATGATGACCCAGATTAAGAGGAGAAATTGGCGGTATACACTGAGGAACACACAATCAGGTGTCACTAGACTAGAACAGAGAAAGGAAAAGAGGATGTTCTAATTCTAAACTGTCCTTAATCTTCTTCTTCGAACGTTCCATATCGACCACTTGTTAAACCACTCTTTGTGATCTGTATGTGATCTGAGCCTAAGAGCGAGTGTAAATGGTTCCAGTTATGCACCTACAAGCAGTCCAGCACATGCGATTTCTGCGACGCGTTTTATTTACTAGGTAGCTTCCTAGGCATCTACCACAGTCGCATCTTACGACATGCCTTGTAGGTCGCAGTGTTTCTATTCTTTGCTCCCCTTGCAAACCCCGACAACACACGGGCGTAAACTATCCTGGAGACGAAGTTTTCTTGAAAACTTGAAGGATGCTGGACTTTCCTGGGAAGCCATAAAGAAAATGTCCGGAGTGCTATGATGATAGTCCTCATATAACTGATAACTGATATAAAGAAAATATCAAGACACCGGGAAAAGTGAAGGACAACTGTTGCGACCCTATGCTCCTCGAGGATGGGAGTGAAATATGTAAATAATTCAAAACTTAGCTAAAGGAATAATGGATACCTTGAAGTTGTGAAGAGAATTCCATTGACTCCTCCAAAAGTGGAGAGAGACACGAAGACGGGCATACACCACCACATCACGCCATACAATCTTTTGGAGAACATCTGTAAAGGGAGATAAATGACACATTTTTAAAAAAACATTTCAAAGGGGGATAATTTATATTTGAAGTAAATATTCTATCTATGTCCCATGCATGTCATAGTTGACATACAGGGCATACAAAAGTGATCTCAAATGATGCCGGTCTGCTGTCTTGATCTCATGTCAATCGACACTCTTTCATTTTTCTTTTCACCGTCCTTCGTTACGTTTTCTTGTGTCTGTACAGCCTTCTCATTCCATCTGTTGTCCATGAATAGCTGTTATCTTTGCCAAAGTGCGCGTTGAAATTATATATAATGTATATATATATATATAGAATATGAACAGTTTTTTAAGGCTTTCGAAAAAAACAGTTGACAAACACTGAAAGCGAACCACAAACCTTATTCCTCTCAGCGCCCATCGCTTAGTCATGAACACAAACAATTTTAAGATCCCGACAAGCTAGCTACCATGAGGCCAAATTTTATGACAATTTTTTTCTGTTATTTGTTTGAAAATATAACCCCAGTTTTTGGTGCTTCTTAATCCTTAAACTTCAAACAATACTTCAGGGTGTCAGTGACATTATGACAACACTTCAGGGTGTCAGTGACATTATGACAACACTTGAAAAATAGATAATTCACTAACATCATTAAGAGACGCTTCATCTGGTGCCTTAACATGACACAAAGTATACATAGCTTTTCCTACTTACCACTGCAACAGCTGCGCCACCAAGGACCTCCTCAGGGCTAACAGTCGTGAAATAGGCAATGTTGACAAAGATATACACAGACGTGACCAGTATAATGGAAATCCATATGGCTTTCGGCAAGTTTCTGTAAGAAGTTAAATTGTATCAAATGTATAGTTATATAACAAATTTACAGCAGATCAGTTGGCCAAGAAAGATGCTGCAGAAGAGCAACCAGTTAGCAACCAGAAGAGCCAGTTAACTACCACAAAAAGAAAAGGATGATTTAACCAACCATAAAGCCAGCAATACTTACACAATACGTTCTCCTCCATGTAGTTTTGAGTTTTCTATGTTTTAGTTTACCCTCTGGTGTTCGTCTCAGTGCAGTTTTCGTGACAGATTTAGTCTATATGCGTATCACATGTACGATCCATCTCCAGTGTCACTTTTGGATAATTATGCTCATATTCTATTGTTGACACTGGGCAAGCAGTTCTTGGTTAGTGATAGTATTTGGCCAGAACGTGTGGACGATACTTCGTAAACAAGTTGCATGGAAAGTGGAGAGTTTGGACATACATAGTTCTGTCATTCTCCAGCATTCTGATCTGTATAGTAAAGTTGATATCACAAATCTGCGATATATATATTAATCTTGGTTATGGTGCTCTATTGGGCTGATTTCCAAACTGTCTGAAGGGTCAATACCATAATTGGTTATTGGTCACTGAACTGACGTAACAGCCCGCTAGACAACTCGGAGATATTGCTCGTCAGTTGTGCGGACATATCTCATACCATGCGTAGCTGTGCTTTCACTTCTACCAGTGAACGCAAACTATCTGTCTGTTCCTGCACGTGGTAGTTTAATACCTCTCTGGGAAAATCACACAACGTTCGCATAAAGTGTTCTTTTTCTTCTTCTAACCAGGGCTGCGAGTTTTCACTCTAGGGCAGCCAATGCCAATTTGTAGAATCTGCATGTGTTCTGTAATTGTGGAAGACTAGTGTTAAGGGTATTGTGGATAGATGGGTGTGGTGGGAGGAGTTCTTGTCTAGCGTTATGTAGTCCAGGGCATTCAAGCAAGATATGCTGTACTGTCTCACATGAATGACTGCACTTTCTACATTGTAGTAGGTGAGGGGTTTATTATGTTTAGGTGGTAATTCAGTCCAATATGCCCTGTTCTTAACTGGAAGATAGTGTAATAATCGTTTCGTTGTTGTAGATTTATATTGCACTTAGAGTTTGGCCTATTCATCTCTGCATACATGAACCGACCAGTCGTTCCCATAGTCCACTATTCATCTCTACATATGAACCGACAGTCGTTCCCATAGCCCACTATTCATCTCTGCATACATGAATCGACCAGTCGTTCCCATAGCCCACTATTCATCTCTGCATATATGAACCGACCAGTCGTTCCCATAGTCCACTATTCATCTCTGCATATATGAACCGACCAGTCGTTCCCATAGTCCACTATTCATCTCTGCATATATGAACCGACCAGTCGTTCCCATAGTCCACTATTCATCTCTGCATATATGAACCGAGCAGTCGTTCCCATAGTCCACTATTCATCTCTGCATATATGAACCGACCAGTCGTTCCCATAGTCCACTATTCATCTCTCATAATGAACCGACCAGTCGTTCCCATAGTCCACTATTCATCTCTGCATATATGAACCGAGCAGTCGTTCCCATAGCCACTATTCATCTCTGCATATATGAACCGAGCAGTCGTTCCCATAGCCCATCATTCATCTCTGAATATGAACGCGAGCAGTGTTCCCATAGCCACTATTCATCTCTACATATGAATGACCAGTCGTCGCCATAGCCCTATTCATCTCTCACTGAACGAGAACCGAGCAGTCGTTCCAATAGCTCTACTATTCATCTCTACAATATGACCGAGCATCGTTCCCTAGCCCACTATTCATCTCTGCATATTGAATCACCAGGGCGTCTCCCTCATAGCTCCCATTATTCTCTGCATATATGAACCGAGCAGTCTTCCTATGCCCACTCATTCATCCTCTGCATATATGAACCGAGCAGTCGTTCCATAGCCACTATTCATCTCTGAGATGAATCGACCAGTCGTTCCTCATGCCCACTATTCATCTCTGCATATGAACGAGCAGTGTTCCATAGCCCACTATTCATCTCTACATACATGAACCGAGCAGTCGTTCCCATAGCCCACTATTCATCTCTGCATACATGAACCGAGCAGTCGTCGATAGCCACTATTCATCTCTGCATATATGAACCGACCAGTCGTTCCCATAGCCCATATTATTCTTGCATATAGAATGAACCATAAGTGTTCCCAAAGCCACTATTCATCTCTGATATATGAACCGACCAGTCGTTCATAGCCTTTCATCTCTGCATATGAACCGACCAGTCGTTCCATAGTCCACTATTCATCTCTACACTATATGAACCGACCAGTCGTTCCATGAGTCCACATTCATCTCTGCATATAGAACCGAGCAGTCGTTCAGAGCCATATTCATCTCTAATTGGAACCGACCAGTCGTCGCCATAGCACTATTCATCTCTGCTAATATGAACAATACGACAGTCGTTCCCATAAGCTCCTACTTTCATCTCTGCATATGAACCGACCAGTCGTTCCAAGCCACTATTCTTCTTGCATAATGAACCGACCAGTCGTTCCCATAGTCCACTATTCATCTATGCATAATTTAACCGACCAGTCGTTCCCATAGCACTTATTCATCTCTGCATGATAGAACCACCAGGTCGTTCCCATAGTCCACTATTCATCTCACATATAGAACCGAGCAGTCGTTCCCATAGTCCACTATTCATCTCTACATATATGAACCGAGCAGTCGTTCCCATAGCCCACTATTCATCTCTACATATATGAACCGACCAGTCGTTCCCATAGCCCACTATTCA
Organism: Arion vulgaris; assembly: GCA_020796225.1. Taxonomy (NCBI): domain Eukaryota; kingdom Metazoa; phylum Mollusca; class Gastropoda; order Stylommatophora; family Arionidae; genus Arion; species Arion vulgaris. The sequence continues at coordinate 32,360,825 of CM036758.1, read as the reverse complement.
TCTCTGCATATATGAACCGAGCAGTCGCCCCCATAGCCCACTATTCATCTCTGCATATATGAACCGACCAGTCGTTCCCATAGCCCACTATTCATCTCTGCATATATGAACCGACCAGTCGTCGCCATAGCCCACTATTCATCTCTGCATATATGAACCGACCAGTCGTTCCCATAGTCCACTATTCATCTCTGCATACATGAACCGACCAGTCGTTCCCATAGTCCACTATTCATCTCTGCATATATGAACCGACCAGTCGTTCCCATAGCCCACTATTCATCTCTGCATACATGAACCGACCAGTCGTTCCCATAGCCCACTATACATCTCTGCATATATGAATCGACCAGTCGTTCCCATAGCCCACTATTCATCTCTGCATATATGAACCGACCAGTCGTCGCCATAGCCCACTATTCATCTCTACATATATGAACCGAGCAGTCGTTCCCATAGCCCACTATTCATCTCTACATATATGAACCGACCAGTCGTTCCCATAGCCCACTATTCATCTCTACATATATGAATCGACCAGTCGTTCCCATAGCCCACTATTCATCTCTGCATATATGAACCGACCAGTCGTCGCCATAGCCCACTATTCATCTCTACATATATGAACCGACCAGTCGTCGCCATAGCCCACTATTCATCTCTACATATATGAACCGACCAGTCGTTCCCATAGTCCACTATTCATCTCTGCATATATGAACCGGCCAGTCGTTCCCATAGCCCACTATTCATCTCTTCATATATGAACCGACCAGTCGTTCCCATAGCCCACTATTCATCTCTGCATATATGAACCGACCAGTCGTTCCCATAGCCCACTATTCATCTCTGCATATATGAACCGACCAGTCGTTCCCATAGCCCATCGATTCAGCTAACCTTCTCTGGAGTTATTTTTCAGAATCATCTACTTTGTATACTAACAGCATAGGGTGGTCAACGAATGGTTGTTCGAGAGCAATCGCGGAAGTAGCACTTTGGACTATAATCCCATGCAGATTGACCAGTGTGGTCAATGCGTGATGTTTCTAGAGCATCTACCGCGCTGGAAACGAGAGGATACTGCAGTGGTTACCAATAGACTCTATCTGTGTAGGAGTTTCCGCAACATTGAGCAAAGCACTACACGCTTAGAGATGTTGGAGTCTTCATGGTCTGCAAGAAAACCAGGTACTCTCCCGCGCTCAAAAATAGGAAACATTGTAAAAACCCATTATTCCTGAGATTTCGACAGCAACAACACTGCTACCTAATCTTATGGTAGCTTCCCTTCGATCCCTACCCGCATTTCCAGAACACAGTGCAGTAATTTGCTTCCATGATCACTATCATCAGGAGATGGAGTAGGGTCTTAGTGAGTGTCAGCTCACTGACCCTGACACTGCCTTTTCCTTGTATTTCATTGCATATGGCCTGATGAAAAGATTAAGTTCTCAACTCAGTCTTCAAGACATCACACTTCTAACGAGAAACATTCTCTACAGTATGGACTGGAACTGATAGTAAAATAAAGATCAGAATATTAAGAGCATGTATATTCCCAGTGGCAACGTATGTGTTTGAAGCATGGGCATTTAACAAGGCATTGGAACAAGATATATGTGCTTTTGAATATGTCTTACAGAAGAGTCTTCCGTATATCATGGACAGAGAAGAGAACAAATAGATTTATCTAGAAAAAAAACTTACAATCAAAGAAAACTGGATAATACTACCAAAATAAAAATGAGAAAAATGAAGTATTTTGGACATATAAAGAGGAAAGAAGGGTTGGAGAAAACATATGGAAGAAGATATCCCGGCAAAGAGGAGAAAAGGAAGACCATGAAGAAAATGGATTCAGGATATAACTGATGATTTGATCATGACGGCTTCATAGGCTTCTATCTGGCCTATGAGAGAGAAATTCCGAAGGACTATTAAGGTGGCAAAATTCTGCTCATGACAAGCTATTTGATGATAGTTTAAGCATGACGGCTGCAGAGACGGGACATCTGCTCTATGAGAGAGAAAGTGAGAGAGAGAGAAAGAGAGAGAGAGAGAGAGAGAGAGAGAAAAAAGAGAGAGATTTCGAAAACTGTTAGGTGGCAAAATTCAGCTCAGAACAAGCTATTTTGATGATATATATATATATTGCTAATTTTTTGTTTAACTAATACAAGAAACATATTATACAAAATAATTCTACCTGTAAGGATCTTTCAGCTCTTCAATCACAAAGTTCAGATAATTCCTGTGCAGAAAGGAAATAGAATAAATCTTACATTCAAGAAAAAGGAAAAAAGTGAGACCGCCATACTTAATATGGAAATATATATTAAATGTATATATTTGATTATTATTATTATTATTGTTTGATCTTCTTTCCTCCATTTCTAGTTTTTGCATTTATTTCGTTAGAGTGAAGGGGTGGAGATAGCTCTTAGTAAAATAGAAGGGAAAGGGGGTCCAAATCGGAAGGATTGGTTTCATTGTACCGAGTTTCTCTATGACTCGGTCCTCGAAGCAAAAATTAAATTCCACCTGCAGTTAGTTTTGCACAAAGCACGAACTCCGTAGCTCCGGCAACAACTCTATAGATCTTTGGAAAAACTGTACTCGTGAACAGAACCACGTGGTGATTCAAACCAGACATTCAAATCAAAACGACATACCGACAAATTCAAGAAACTACAGACGACATAACCACAGTACTAAATCTAAACATATCAATGTGAAACCTAGCAGACGACATAACCACAGTACTAAATCTAAACATATCAATGTGAAACCTAGCAGACGACATAACCACAGTACTAAATCTAAACATATCAATGTGAAACCTAGCAGACGACATAACCACAGTACTAAATCTAAACATATCAATGTGAAACCTAGCAGACGACATAACCACAGTACTAAATCTAAACATATCAATGTGAAACCTAGCAGACGACATAACCACAGTACTAAATCTAAACATATCAATGTGAAACCTAGCAGACGACATAACCACAGTACTAAATCTAAACATATCAATGTGAAACCTAGCAGACGACATAACCACAGTACTAAATCTAAACATATCAATGTGAAACCTAGCAGACGACATAACCACAGTACTAAATCTAAACATGTCAATGTGAAACCTAGCAGACGACATAACCACAGTACTAAGTCTAAACATGTCAATGTGAAACCTAGCAGACGACATAACCACAGTACTAAGTCTAAACATGTCAATGTGAAACCTAGCAGACGACATAACCACAGTACTAAATCTAAACATGTCAATGTGAAACCTAGCAGACGACATAACCACAGTACTAAATCTAAACATATCAATGTGAAACCTAGCAGACGACATAACCACAGTACTAAATCTAAACATATCAATGTGAAACCTAGCAGACGACATAACCACAGTACTAAATCTAAACATATCAATGTGAAACCTAGCAGACGACATAACCACAGTACTAAATCTAAACATATCAATGTGAAACCTAGCAGACTACATAACCACAGTACTAAATCTAAACATATCAATGTGAAACCTAGCAGACGACATAACCACAGTACTAAATCTAAACATGTCAATGTGAAACCTAGCAGACAACATAACCACAGTACTAAATCTAAACATTTCAATGTGAAACCTAGCAGACGACATAACCACAGTACTAAATCTAAACATATCAATGTGAAACCTAGCAGACGACATAACCACAGTACTAAGTCTAAACATGTCAATGTGAAACCTAGCAGACGACATAACCACAGTACTAAGTCTAAACATGTCAATGTGAAACCTAGCAGACGACATAACCACAGTACTAAATCTAAACATGTCAATGTGAAACCTAGCAGACGACATAACCACAGTACTAAATCTAAACATGTCAATGTGAAACCTAGCAGACGACATAACCACAGTACTAAATCTAAACATGTCAATGTGAAACCTAGCAGACGACATAACCACAGTACTAAATCTAAACATATCAATGTGAAACCTAGCAGACGACATAACCACAGTACTAAATCTAAACATGTCAATGTGAAACCTAGCAGACGACATAACCACAGTACTAAATCTAAACATGTCAATGTGAAACCTAGCAGACAACATAACCACAGTACTAAATCTAAACATATCAATGTGAAACCTAGCAGACGACATAACCACAGTACTAAATCTAAACATGTCAATGTGAAACCTACAGACGACATTACCACAGTACTAAATCTAAACATGTCAATGTGAAACCTAGCAGACGACATAACCACAGTACTAAATCTAAACATATCAATGTGAAACCTAGCAGACGACATAACCACAGTACTAAATCTAAACATATCAATGTGAAACCTAGCAGACGACATAACCACAGTACTAAACATGTCAATGAAACCTAGTGGTTGTTTTATGCCGCTATGAATTTAAACGTAGTCATGGCGCTCTAGCTGATTTTGCGTGAAGTTTCTTTTTATTTTCAGTTTCTTCACCATTCAGGCAAGCCTTACTCTGGTTTCAGAGGTACTTGTAAGTTAAATCCCTAAGGAAAGGATCAGGATTTTCTGAGCCATTCCAACTTGCTTACCGTATGTATACCGAAAATTGTTTGTCCAAGCTGGACTCGAGCCATGGAACATCTACGGCACGTTGTCTCTAGCGCAACGTGTTATCAACGACCCCTAGCCAGGATTTGGCTCTAGATTGATTCATAGATTGATTGATATATTGATTGATTGGATCATCATTATTACACTTCGGTGAGTAACCATGTGAGCTCCGATCTCTTTCTTGCACAGGAAGATCTTAGCGGAAGTGCACGAACTCAGTAGCACTGGAGAGGGTCTTCGATGTAACTTAGAAGATGTGAAATTATTTAGTTAGAATTTTTACTGTTGAATCTTTCTAATAAATTTTGCACGGGCAGTTGCTTTCCAATTTACTCTTCTGGATGTTGTACTTCCAAGGGTTCTTTTACATGCGCAACTTGAACACGGAACCTATGTTTTATCGTCCGTCTCCTATAGGACTAGGAACTCGATCTCACCTACAATGAGATCAGGGATCTCTGGAAAAATACCCCGATGCCTCCACGAGGAGCGCACCAGTACCTTTTGAACGAGAGGCGAGCAACTAACCTCTACGCCACAGAGATCCCCATAGAAAGCTTGGTTCTAGAAAAACTTACCATCCCATTGTAGGTATACAGTCCAGCCATCCATTGTATGCATACAGTCCAGCCATCCATTGTAGGTATACAGTCCAGCCATCCATTGTAGGCATACAGTCCAGCCATCCATTGTAGGTATACAGTCCAGCCATCCATTGTAGGTATACAGTCCAGCCATCCATTGTAGGTATACAGTCCAGCCATCCATTGTAGGCATACAGTCCAGCCATCCGTTATAGGCAAACAGTCCAGCCATCCATTGTAGGCATACAGTCAAGCCATCCATTGTAGGCATACAGTCCAGCCATCCGTTGTAGGCATACAGTCCAGCCATCCGTTGTAGGCAAACAGTCCAGCCATCCATTGTAGGCAAACAGTCCAGCCATCCATTGTAGACAAACAGACCAGAATAAAAACTTACCATCCATTGTAGGCAAACAGTGCAGAATAAAAACTTACCATCCATTGTAGGCAAACAGTCCAGAATAAAAGGCCAGTGATATCTCTCCGATGTCGCTTTTTGTGTTTTCAAACGGATGTTGGAAATGTTCAAACTCACCTGTGGAAACAAGGATAGTATGCGGGATAAGTAAGAGACATTAATAGTACTCATCATTATCATCATCAACATCATCAGTATTATTATTATCTTCATAACTCTAACATCAATTAAAACAAGTCAAAGACTTTATATACCTAGGGAGGTTTCTTCAACAAATGGAAGAATAACTAACGAAATCCAACATAGGCATAAAAACAAATCAAATCCTAAGACAAATGGCACCAATTTTTAAATGCAAACATGTCATCATGAACACTAAAAGAGAGCATTATACAACACAATCTTTCTCCCAACATTATGCTATAAGTGCCAACCATGGACGCTGATATCAAACGATAGAAGAAAACTAGTCAAGAAAGAGATGAAGTGTCTACGCAGAATGCTGGGAGTATCGAGAAGAGACCTGGTTGAGAAATGAAGACATCAGAAAAAAGTGGGTACAACATCAGTACTGAACTTCATCAAGAAACAACAAATTAAATTGTTCAGCTACATAAGCAGATTACCAACAGGAAGTACACCTCAAAGAGAGATGCTACTCTGATACAGGGGATATAAAGCAAAATGTCTTCCACTCAAAAGATGGACCTCAGATAACAGGGTAGTGAAACCACTATTTATGAAGCGCACACACAAAAGCTAGTTCTAGACATCACATTTTATCCTGACGCTGTGGGGCAAAGCAGGATTAGAGAAAAGAAAAATACAAATAATATAACATTTCATTCTCTCTTTACTACGCAGACATCAGTTGATGAATGGTTCTTCTTCTTTGTGTTCATTCTTTACCACCAATTTTAATCATTCTTTGTGATATGTTTGATCTTTACGTCTTTACTATCAATTTTAATCATTCTTTGTGATATGTTTGATCTTTACGTCTTTACTATCAATTTTAATCATTCTTTGTGATATGTTTGATCTTTACGTCTTTACCACCAATTTTAATCATTCTTTGTGATATGTTTGATCTTTACGTCTTTACTATCAATTTTAATCATTCTTTGTGATATGTTTGATCTTTACGTCTTTACTATCAATTTTAATCATTCTTTGTGATATGTTTGATCTTTACGTCTTTACCACCAATTTTAATCATTCTTTGTGATATGTTTGATCTTTACGTCTTTACTATCAATTTTAATCATTCTTTGTGATATGTTTGATCTTTACGTCTTTACTATCAATTTTAATCATTCTTTGTGATATGTTTGATCTTTACGTCTTTACTATCAATTTTAATCATTCTTTGTGATATGTTTGATCTTTGCCAAGAACATGTATACGTTGCACATTGGTTTGGGTAGGCCCCTAAACGCATATACTTGTACACGTTTATCCGATTACATGCAAACCTCCTTAGTCGCCTCTTACGACATAGGTAACAGTGGTTCTATTCTTTACACCCCAAATTTGGGCCCCGGTAACCACTCGGGCGATGAATGTTTGAAAGTTATTAGTTATTTGAGTCGTTCTTCGTGTTTCTTAACCATACAGCAGAACAGCTTTAACACTGAACTTGTAGGACAGCAGAACAACTTTAACACTGAACTTGTAGGACAGCAGAACAGCTTTAACACTGAACTTGTAGGACAGCAGAACAGCTTTAACACTGAACTTGTAGGACAGCAGAACAGCTTTAACACTGAACTTGTAGGACAGCAGAACAACTTTAACACTGAACTTGTAGGACAGCAGAACAGCTTTAACACTGAACTTGTAGGACAGCAGAACAGCTTTAACACTGAACTTGTAGGACAGCAGAACAGCTTTAACACTGAACTTGTAGGACAGCAGAACAACTTTAACACTGAACTTGTAGGACAGCAGAACAGCTTTAACACTGAACTTGTAGGACAGCAGAACAGCTTTAACACTGAACTTGTAGGACAGCAGAACAGCTTTAACACTGAACTTGAAAGGACAGCAGAACAACTTTAACACTGAACTTGTAGGACAGCAGAACAGCTTTAACACTGAACTTGTAGGACAGCAGAACAGCTTTAACACTGAACTTGTAGGACAGCAGAACAGCTTTAACACTGAACTTGTAGGACAGCAGAACAGATTTAACACTGAACTTGTAGGACAGCAGAACAGCTTTAACACTGAACTTGTAAGACAGCAGAACAACTTTAACACTGAACTTGTAGGACAGCAGAACAGCTTTAACACTGAACTTGTAGGACAGCAGAACAACTTTAACACTGAACTTGTAGGACAGCAGAACAGCTTTAACACTGAACTTGTAGGACAGCAGAACAGCTTTAACACTGAACTTGTAGGACAGCAGAACAGCTTTAACACTGAACTTGTAGGACAGCAGAACAACTTTAACACTGAACTTGTAGGACAGCATTGGAACAGCTTTAACACTGAACTTGTAGGACAGCAGAAGCTTTCAACACTGAACTTGTAGGACAGCAGAACAGCTTTACACCTGAACTTGAGACAGCATTTGGAACAATTTAACACTGAACTTGTAGGATAGATTTGCGTAATGCGTAAGCGTTTTACTATCGACTCTGACACAAGAGGGTTGCTGGTTCAATCCTCCACTCAACGTTCTACATATGAGGAAAGGAATGGGCCTTCCTACACCCTGTACACTAGAGACAGCATTTTTTGGACATATGATGAGAATGGGAGGTTTAAAACACATTGTGACAACAGATAAAATCGCAGGGAGACGAGACAGAGGAAGACAGAGAGAGAACATTTTGGATAGCCTAACTACATGGCACAGAAGAGCGTCAACATCTGAGATAATAGCAAACACCAGGGACAGAGATTTGTAAAGATACATGATTGTCTTCGCCAGTCGGCACGGCACATACTAATGATGAAACTATAGAGCTCAGCATCCAGTGGTTTGCCTTATACAGAATATTGGCATCAGAACTTTTTCTTTCTGTCTCTTAAATTCCTCTCCGTTTCTAATGAATTTGACAGCAAAGAAGTTAATAATGGAAGTGCAAGAGAAAAGCAACAAACAAAATCTATATCTCAATGTGGCGAAATGACAACGGATAAAACAAACATGACAAATGATATTTTTATCAAAGGAGAGAAAAATAAAAAAATTGTAACAGTTTTGAATATCTTGGTTCACTGCTAACAACAGATGGAAATATGAACAGTTTTGAATATCTTGGTTCACTGCTAACAACAGATGGAAATGTGAACAGTTTTGAATATCTTGGTTCACCGCTAACAACAGATGGAAATGGGATGAAGGAAATTTTAAAAATAACAAACATGACTTTACAGAAAACTTAAAATAGTAACGAATTGAAATGATAGAAAAACAAAGATCAGAATACTAATATCATGCATATTGCCATTGACAAATTATGGGTATGAAGCATGGACATTTAACAAGGCAGTGGAAAAATATGTTTCTGATTTTGAATATAATTGTTACAGAAGTGTCCTCCGTATATCATAGACAGAGAAAAGAACAAATAGATTCATCTAGAAGGAACTCAAAATCAAAGAAAACTGTCTGATGTTACAAAGAAGAATGAGAAAATTGAAGTATTTTGGATATATCAAGCGACACTAAAGGTTGGAGAAGATCATCATGGAAGGAGGTGTCCTGGAAAAGAGGAAGACCACGGAGAAGATGGATACAGGGTGTAACTGGTGATTTGAGCATGACTACTGCAGATACGGAACAACTGGCCTATGAGAGCGAGAGAAATTCCGATGGACTGTTAGGGTGGCAAAGTTCTGCTGAGGACAAGCTAGTTCATGAATGTCCATCGGATAGCTGCTGTAGCCAATGCTCCTACTGGCATAAGTCAAACATAACCTATTCATCTCCATCTTCATATTTGAATGATAGTCTCCAATGATGCACATTTTGTTCATTTTAAAAGCTCTTTATTTGCTATATTATTTAACGAGCGTGCTGACTTTCTTGCAAACAATGCCCCGAAACAATGCCCAGGCAGAAGTATGGGCAGAGTCGATATCATCAATGATGTACGCTATCATTTATGTGACATGGACGAGTCTCAGACACTGGAACGAGTGCGAGAATTAGGAGTTAAGTTTGGACATGCCTGACAGTGTCGTCTTTGTGGTAGAGAGAGAAGATATACTAATTAACTTCTCATGGGTACGGTGAGCAAATAGACTTTAGGATGGCTGTTGCATATGTCTGACAGTGTCGTCTTTGTGGTAGAGAGAGAAGATATACTAATTAACTTCTCATGGGTACAGTGAGCAAATGGACTTTAGGATGGCTGTTGCACATGTCTGACAGTGTCGTCTTTGTGGTAGAGAGAGAAGATATACTAATTAACTTCTCATGGGTACGGTGAGAAAATGGACTTTAGGATGGCTGTTGCACATGTCTGACAGTGTCGTCTTTGTGGCAGAGAGAGAGAAGATATACTAATTAACTTCTCATGGGTACAGTGAGCAAATGGACTTTAGGATGGCTGTTGCACATGTCTGATAGTGTCGTCTTTGTGGTAGAGAGAGAAGATATACTAATTAACTTCTCATGGGTACAGTGAGCAAATGGACTTTAGGATGGCTGTTGCAGCGGAGGACAGAGAACGTATGGGAGTGCACAATGTGCTATGACGTCGATCGCATAACATAACATAACAACATTTAGCTAGAATATTCGCAAGATTCTTCTGAAACATTTATTTTGAAATGTCTCCAGCTTGTGTATGATGTTGTGTGTCATTTTCCAGTACTCACTACTGTATAATAACACTGCCTGCCTACATAATACACACACAAGCAAACACTCTTAACACACATACATACCTCTGCCAAGTTGAACGAATCCTGTAACAATGATGAGACCAAGAGCAATCAACTTGGCGTATGTAAATATGTCCTGCACTCGAGTCGCCCACGTGACATCGGCACAGTTAACGAAAGTCAGCAGCACTGAAAACAAAAGCAAAACACAACTTAGCTTGCTACGACAACTACCACAACTACTACTGCTACTACCATTGCTTCTACTACTACAACTACTACTACAACTACCATTGCTTCTACTACTACTAGCTATTAAAACTACCATTGCGTCTACTGCTACACCATTGCTTCTACCTCTACTACTATTGCTTCTACTTACTACTACCATTACTTCTACTACTATTACTATTAAAACTACCATTGCTTCTACTACTACTACTACTATTAAAACTACCATTGTTCTCTCTACTACTACTACTACTACTACTACTACTACTACTACTACTACTACTATTAAAACTACCATTGCTTCTACTACTACTATTAAAACTACCATTGCTTCTACTACTACTACTACTACTATTAAAACTACCATTGCTTCTACTACTACTACTATTAAAACTACCATTGCTTCTACTACTACTATTAAAACTACCATTGCTTCTACAACTGCTACTACCATTGCTTCTACTGCTACAGCTACTATTTTTTTCCGATCCAGAAGCACTTGAGCTGAAAGCTCTTCGGCTCGGTGTCATGGACATCGTAACCCTTTGGTGCCACGAACACCGTAAATCTGGGAACCTGTAGCTTTTCTGCCAGTCCGCGGAGTTGAACCCGCACTTACAGAGGACTAGTCACCCGTAGTCCAACGCGCTACGAACACGCTGGGCACGCGGGCACTCTCTCTCTCTCTTTAGCCTGTTACGCCCTTGGCATTTAGGGCAGCAACAAACGTACACCATTCTTCCCTGTTCATGGCCTTCCTCTGTATTGTGTTCCAGCTATGATTCATTTCCTTCAGCTCTTGCTCTATCGTTCTCCTCCAGGTCGTCTTGGGTCTTCCACGCTTTCGCCTACCCTCTGGAGTCCATCTCAGTGCAGTTTTCGTGTCGGAGCCAGTCTCCATGCGCATCACATGTCCAATCCATCTCCAGCGTCGTTTTCGGATGATAGTGCCCATATTCTCTTGTTGGCATCGTGCAAGCAATTCTTGATTCGAGATAGTAGTTGGCCAGTACACGCGTAAGATTTTTCGCAGACAAGTTGTATGAAAGGCGGAGAGTCTGGACATATCCTGTTCTGTCATTCTCCAGCATTCCGATCCGTACAGCAATGTTGACAGCACACAGCTGTTATAGATACTAGTCTTGGTTCTGATGCTGTATTGGGCAGATTTCCAGGCAGTCTGAAGGGTCATGAATGCACTTCGTGCCTTACTCAGTCTGTTTTAATGTCAGATCCAGCACCTCCTTCATTGCTAATAACACTTTCAAGGTATGTGAAAGCGGTTGTATCTCGGAGGGTTTTACCTTCTAGTTTGACTGGTGCTGGGGTTGCTATGTTCAGAGTCATTACTTCAGTTTTCTTCGGATTTATTTTCAGCCCAACCATCTCACTATATTGGTTAAGGCGGCAGGTCTTTTCCTGGATATCTCTATGTGTATGAGATAGGAGTGCGATGTCATCTGCAAAATCTAGGTCTTCCAGAGTGGATGTGAGCCTCCATCTAATACCTCTTGCCTTATCTTCAGTTATTTTACGCATCACCCAATCTATGACAGTGTTGAATAATAAGGCTGACATAACACATCCTTGTCGCACGCCTGTTTTTACTTCAAACTTTAGTTCTGAGGTTTCAACACTGCATGCAAACTTGCTGTAGCAGCTTTTTATAATATTTATAAAACACAGTGGGATTCCATACCATCTTAGGATACGCCATAGACTTTCGCGGTGTATGCTATCAAAAGCTTTTCAAAATCTACAAAGTTGATATAGAGTTTGCTTTGCCATTCTGTGCATTGCTCTATGATATTTCTAAGAGCAAATATTTGGCCTATACAGCTCCGTCCTCTGCGAAATCCTGCTTGTTCCTTTCTCAGTTTCTTATCCACAGCATCAGTAATACGTTGTACGATGATTTTGCTTAAGATTTTACTTGGGACAGAAAGCAGTGTTATTCCACGCCAATTATTACAATCGGCAAGGGAGCCCTTTTTGGGTATCTTGATGATGACTCCTCTGTTCCATGCATTAGTTATTATTTGGGCATTCCATATAGTAGTAAACAAAGGTTGCAATATATTAGCTGCAAGTTCTGGGTCTATTTTGAATAGTTCTGCGTTTAAGTTATCATTCCCTGGTGCCTTGTTATTCTTAAGAGATTTAATTGCTGTAATGATCTCATCCCGGCTGGGTGTTTCAATGCCAATTTCTAATTCCTCTGTTGGTTCTGGTATGTCTGCTACTACCATTGGAGGTGGTCTGTTTAGCAATTCTTTAAAATGCTCTGTCCATCGTATTTCTTGTTCCTTTTCCGTTGTCAATAGTATTCCATTCTTATCCTTTATGCCTTTTCCGTTGTCAATAGTATTCCATTCTTATCCTTTATGAGAGTATTTGATCTCCTGTAATGTTTTCCGCTTATTAGCTTTGTAATTTTGTACACTGTTCCCTGATCACACTTTTTGCTGCTTCTTCTGCCTGTACTGCAGGTCTTCAACATACATTCTTTTGTCAGCTCTCACAGCCCGTTTGATTTCTTTACTTGCGCTTTTGCACTGTTCTTGGTATCTTGCTTTCAGTCTTTCAGACTTTGCTTCTAACAATTTTTTTTTTAATATTCTTCGGCTGTCTATTATTTTCCATGTTGTTGGTGTTATCCATTCTTTTCTTTTCTTTGTGCGGTACCCTAGACATGTTTCACTGCTCTTGCTATATATAGATGATATGTTGTCCCATGTTCTATCTGTGTTGTCAGTTTCATCCGTAGTTTCATTACTTTCTAGGGCTTGGAATCTGTTCTTTATCCGCATTATAAACTTATCCCTTACTTCCGTGTCTTTTAGTCTATCCACATCAAACCTCTTTTGGAAGTTTTTCTGTTGTCCTGTTTTCTTAGTTTAAGTTTGACATAAGCTGTGACTAGGTGGTGGTCGCTACCAACATCTGCACCTCTCTTGACTACAACATCTAGCAGCGAGCGTCTCCAGGGTCCATTGATCATTATATGGTCTATTTGGTTTTATCTCTGCCATTAGGGAATACCATGTTAATTTGTGGATATCTAAATGTTGAAATAGGGTTCCTCCTATAACGAGATTATTCATGCTGCAGAAGTTTACTAAACGTTCCCCATTTTCGTTCATCATACCACATCCATATTTTCCCATAGTTCTATAACTATGCGTGTTGTCTTGTCCGACCTTCGCATTGAGATCTCCCATAACAATGATAACATCATGGGATGGTGACTTGTCTAATTCTGCTTGTAGGTTTTCGTAGTACGAGTCTTTCTTCGTATCCTCGCTATCATTAGTTGGCGCACAGCATTGTAGGATTGTGATGTTTGTATGCTTCCCCTTAGTCTGATCTTAATCAAGCGGCTGCTGGTAGGTTTCCATTCTAACAGACACTTTTCCACGCCTTTTCTTAGGATTACTGCTACTCCTTCATGGTGTAGGTCATCGTCTCGTCCAGAAAAAGGACTGTTTCACCTGTTGCAGTGGTACTTCTTCCGTTTCGTATTCATCTGCTCTCGCTAACCCCTAGGATATGTAGATTATATCTTCTCATTTCTGCTGTTATTTGTGATAGTTTTCCAGCTCTCGCTAACCCCTAGGATATGTAGATTATATCTTCTCATTTCTGCTGTTATTTGTGATAGTTTTCCAGTTCTCGCTAACCCCTAGGATATGTAGATTATATCTTCTCATTTCTGCTGTTATTTGTGATAGTTTTCCAGTTTCGTACATAGTTCTTACATTCCAGCATCCAATTCTGGTCTTGGTTTTGGCATTCAGGACTTCCGTCCTCATGAAGTAGCTTCCTTTCGGCTTTCACCACTTCCAGTCATGTGAGTCAATGACTCTGGTAGCCCTTCATGCCGTAGATAGGTTGTATGTTTGTTGTTGTTTCCGTAACTTTAATTTTTTTAAAGGATGGGATCGTTAGTCCCAAGCCCAACCCCCAACCTGGAGGACCAGAAGACCATGCTTCGTCTGTCCCCTCTTCAGTGACCTTTCCGGCTTGGGTAACCCTTCCAGGAACATAAGTTCTCGCCGTCCTAGCTCACTGTATCATTGGAGCACGCAAGCCTCCCAACCACTACAAGGTAATGGCCTCATGGGGATGACCGGCACTGCTACTATTAAAACTACCATTGTTCTACTACTGTTATTAAACCCATTGTTCTAATGTGCTATTAAAACTACCATTGCTTCTACTACTGTTGCTATTAAAACTACCATTGCTTCTACTACTGCTACTATTAAAACTACCATTGCTTCTACTACTACTACTATTAAAACTACCATTGCTTCTACTACTGTTGCTATTAAAACTACCATTGCTTCTACTACTACTACTATTAAAACTACCATTGCTTCTACTACTACTACTACTACTACTACTACTACTATTACAACTACCATTTTCTACTCTGCTGCATTAAAACTACCATTGCTTCTACTACTACTACTATTAAAACTACCATTGCTTCTACTACTGCTATTAAAACTACCATTGCTTCTACATTGCTATAAACTACCATTGCTTCTACTACTAACTACTACTGTGCAGGAATATGACCGGTTTTCCTAGTCCCAAGCTCAACTAGCACTATTTTCAATTAAACAAAGGTAACCATATACCTGGTCTGTGGACTAGGATAACAGACAAGATAAATGCATGTTGTTTCCTAACTGGGTTTGAACTATACCTGCCTTATTTCTCCTGCAGTCACTCGAGTTAATTGTATTCTTGTTTTCTAGAAATTCCATGGTCACAAATATCAAATTGCTGGATTTTCCAACCAGCAACTAGATTTGACCGTGAGAATTATACTAACAGGACAATGACTGATTTGGAGACAAAAATTGCCAGTGGTTAAATAGAATGCTTTTGTAGATTAGACACAGACTTGCACAGACACTTCATAGAGACGGAGGGACGAAGTACCATGGACAGGCAGTGAGGGTAGTCGATTTCTCTTCAGACAGAGGACAGAGGTAGGTAGTCTGAAATAAGCTAACAACAGTCAGAAAGAGTAGACACACTATAGACACAACTTAGACAACTTGAGAGACGCATTGGATAGAGACAGAGGATAAGAGTAGGTAGTCTGAGTCTGAGACAGTTACAGACAGAAGAGTAAGAACTCGCTCAGACAGTTGCAAGGAAAACTTAGACACACTTACAGAGCCAGGAACAGAGAGTACCCACAGACAGACAGTTTGAAGAGAGGATAGTGAGGCCAGAACAGGATAACAGACAGTTAATTGATAGAAGGAAAGATTAGCCAGTGCTTGGTAGTCTACAGTTGACATCATTCAAGCTAACCAGTGCTGTAGTCTACGTTGGACATCATTCAAGCTAACCAGTGCTTGTAGTCTACAGTTGGTGACATCATTCAAGCTAACCATGCTTGTAGTCTACAGTTGGACCACCAGAACTAGTATTATCACAAGACAGTCCTGATGGTGTTGACTTTGACCTAAATAGAGACAGTTGCAACTAAATCGGAAAGACATTCTAAAAAAGTGAATATTAAAGGCGGTTAAAACTACCATTGCTTCTACTACTGCTGCTATTAAAACTACCATTGTTTCTACTACTACTGCTACTATTAAAACTACCATTGCTTCTACATACTCTACTATTAAAACTACCATTGTTTCTACTACTACTGCTACTATTAAAACTACCATTGCTTCTACTACTACTACTACTATTAAAACTACCATTGCTTCTACTACTACTATTAAAACTATCATTGCTTCTACTACTGCTGCTATTAAAACTACCATTGCTTCTACTACTACTGCTACTATTAAAACTACCATTGCTTCTACTACTACTACTAATAGCCGTCCATATTTTGCGATGATGACAAGCGATTATAACTACTGCAACTACAGCAACTACAACTGCAATTGCTGCTGCTACTACTGTTGATACTACTGCTCTTACAACTACAGCTGCTACAACTACTACTGCTACTAATACTACCAATGGTACTAGAGCTACTGTTGCTACCACCATTACTATTTCTGCTATTACTACTATTACTAGTACTGTTGCAACTAAAGCAACCACTGCTACTGGTATCACCACTACTACAATGACTACTACAACTACTGCTACTAAAACTACGGTTACTATGACTACTGCTACTACAACTACTACTTTGACTACTACTACTTCTATTACTACTACTACAGCTACTACTACTAATATTGGGTGGGGTTGGATTGGATAAATTTAGTTTAACTTATCTTAGCTTAGCTTAGATTAGATTAGATTATATTTAGATTAGATAGACAAACAGACAGGCATGTAGGTAGGCTAGCAGACAGCTAAGCTGGCAGACAGGTAGGCGGGCAGACAGGTAGACTGGCAGGCAGGTAGATAGGTAGGCTGGGAGGTAGGCATGTAGGCGGGTGAGTAGGCAGGTCACATACAGACCACACAGAGCAGTGTACCATGTTGTTGCTTCAGAGCGCACGAAGAAAGGAGGAGGAAAAGAAGAAGAAGAAGAAGAAGAAGGAAAAGAAGAAGAAGGAGAAGAAGAAGAAGAAGGACAAGAAATTAAGGAGGAGAAGAAGGAGAAGGAAAATAAATGAAGTAGGAAAGAAGGAGAAGAAGAAGAAAGTAGGAAAGAAGAAGGAAAGAAATGAAGGAGAAGGAGAAGAAGTAGGAAAAGAAGAAGGAAAAGAAAAGAAGGAGAAGAAGAGGAAGAAGTAGGAAAAGAAGAAGGAAAAGAAATGAAGGAGAAGGAGAAGAAGTAGGAAAAGAAGAAGGAAGAACAAGAAGAAGAATAATGCCCGGCCATGACTGCAAAGAAAATAGACGGTACAAACAGTCTCCAGAAACAGATAAACTATAGATTCACTTAGAGATCTGAGCCCCGATCGACAATGCCAGCTTGTGCGAGCGGTAGATAATACGAGATCAATCAGAATTAATGGCCTCCTGTCTTTCAGTTTCATCACATTTTCACTTAGTCTCCTTGTTTTATGTGTTCTCTTTCTCTCTGTCTTTCTTAAAACTTATCGAGTTAATGTGTAGTAAATGTGTAGTTAATGTGTAGTAAATGTGTAGTAAATGTGTAGTTAATGTGTAGTAATTGTGTAGTTAAAGTGTAGTAAATGTGTAGTTAATGTGTAGTAAATGTGTAGTAAATGTGTAGTAATAGAGGTTGATCAAGATGAACAGGAATGTTAGAGTACCGGTTTTTTGAAATAGAAATCAATAGAAACGGTTGTAGTAGTTGATGTAGTAGTTGTAGTAGAATTGGTAGTAGTGGTAGATGTTGTAGTAGTGGTAGTAGTGGTAGATGTTGTAGTAGTAGTAGTGGAAGTAGTGGTAGATGTTGTAGTAGTAGTAGTGGTAGTAGTGGTAGATGTTGTAGTAGTAGTAGTGGTAGTAGTGGTAGATGTTGTAGTAGTAGTGGTAGATGTAGTAGTAGTAGTGGTAGTAGTGGTAGATGTTGTAGTAGTAGTGGTAGTAGTGGTAGATGTTGTAGTAGTAGTGGTAGATGTAGTAGTAGCTGTAGTGGTAGTAGTGGTAGTAGTGGAATGTTGTAGTAGTGTTGAGGTAGTTGTTGTAGTGAGTGGTAGTAGTAGTTGTGGCAGTGGTAGCTGTAATAGTAGTAGTAGTGGTGGTAGTAGTATTCGTAGTTGTTGTAGTAATAGTAGTACGAGTAGTAGCAGTTATAGCGGTAATGGTAGTTGTTGTTGTTGCAGTAGCTGGAGTAGTAGTTGTACAAGTCGTAGTAGTAGTAGTAGATGTAGTAGTAATATTAATAGTAGTAGATGTTGTAGTATTGGTAGTAGTTGTGCAGTAGTAGTTGTAGCAGTAGAAGTTAGCAGAGTAGCTGTAGCAGTAGTAGTTGTAGCAGTAGCAGCTGTAGCAGTGACAGTTGTAGCAGTAGTTGTTGTAGCAGTAGTAGTTGTAGCAGTAGTAGTTGTAGCAGTAGTAGTTGTAGCAGGTAGTGTTGTAGCAGTAGTAGTTGTAGCAGTAGTAGTTGTAGCAGTTGTAGCAGTAGTAGTTGTATCAGTAGCAGCTGTAGCAGTAGTAGTTGTAGCAGTAGTAATTGTAGCAGTAGTAGTTGTAGCAGTAGTAGTTGTAGTTATAGCAGTAGTAGTAGTAGTTGCTGTTGTAGTAGTAGCGGTAGTAGTAGTGGTGGTAGTATTTTGTGTATCCGTTGTTACGATTGTAGATGAAGTGATAGTTAAAGTGGTAGTAACAGACGAAGTGGTAGTGGTGGTAGTAATTGTTGTTGCAGAAGATGTAGTACTTTCAAGTAAAACACGTAATCACAAAGTACTGTAGTTTTACAAATTTCAAACACAATGACAAAATACAGCAACGTTTCGACCAACAAGGCCTTTATCAAGCAAACGAACAACAGGAGTGACAAATTTAAAAAAACAAATGGACGACCAAAAACAAACATTTCTAATAATTAGAGAATACTTTCAAGTACAAGACTATACAAGGAACTAGCAGAATCTATCAAATTCTACCAACAATAAAGCTGTTATTGAGCTAACTCTTTCGGTGTCTCCTGAGATCGCTGCTTGACACGCAATCCACAAATAAAGACAAACAGACGTTAAGTTCGACAGAGAACATCAATTTATTTAGACAACTTGGCGGCAGAACTTTAGAATTGGAGGAAAATGTGCTAAACAAGGTTACATAGATATCGATGGAGATAAATCTAAGAATTGATTGATTGATTGATTGATTGATAGGACCATCATCATTGAATTTCGGTGAATAACAATGTGTTTACCAGTTAGACTATAAATCCTCTTCTTCTTCTCTTCTCTTTCACCATTTACCTTTATAGAAGTGTTGCCGGGTGAAACGTAGTGATCTTGTGTGTGCTTGTTCTTCTCTTCCACCATTTAGTTCTTTATAGAAGTGTTGCCAGGGTGAAACGTAGTGATCTTGTGTGTGCTTGTTCTTCTCTTCCACCATTGACTTCTATATAGAAGTGTTGCCGGGTGAAACGTAGTGATCTTGTGTGTGCTTGTTCTTCTCTTCCACCATTGACTTCTTTATAGAAGTGTTGCCGGGGTGAAACGTAGTGATCTTGTGTGTGCTTGTTCTTCTCTTCCACCATTTACTTCTTTATAGAAGTGTTGCCAGGGTGAAACGTAGTGATCTTGTGTGTGCTTGTTCTTCTCTTCCACCATTGACTTCTATATAGAAGTGTTGGGGTGAAACGTAGTGATCTTGTGTGTGCTTGTTCTTCTCTTCCACCATTACTTCTTATAGAAGTGTTGGGGTGAAACGTAGTGATCTTGTGTGTGCTTGTTCTTCTCTTCCACCATTTACTTCTTTATAGAAGTGTTGGGGTGAAACGTAGTGATCTTGGTGTGTGCATTATTTTGTTCATGTAGCTGATATTCATGTTCGTAAGACTGTTCTTGATGCCGTCGCTCCATCTTTTGCGTGGTCTTCCTCTTGCTTTGTACTCATTATACTTTTTTGTGTATTCCTAACAGAACTAAAATCTGGGATTTGTTGTCTGACTGTATATTTCATGTCTGCCGTATAGGAAATCTGAATTTCTCCACTTTTTTTGTATCCTTTGCTTGAGAACGGCATTTTGATAGAAACGTCGCTGCATTTTTTGTCACAGCCATCCGATCATGTTCCTCGGATGATCGCAGTCGATTTGCTCTGGAGAATCGGTTGATTTCTTTGTATGGTACCTAGCGACCACGTGGGCTCAACGTATTACATTCCTATGCTTCTTAGTACTTTCTCTTCCCATGCCTTGTAATCTATATGGGTATATGTTTCATGTATTCAAGTTATATATTTACTAGATTTTTCATTGTTTCTCTTCCGTTCTATTTCTAGTTTTTATGTGTGTTTTTGTGTTACATTTATTTCGTTATTCGTTTTTATTCCCAGATTTTCATTAGAAACGTTTGTATTTGGTCGTCCATTTGGTTTTTTTATTTGTCACTCCTGTTGTTCGTTTGCTTGATAAAGGCCTTGTTGGTCGAAACGTTGCTGTATTTTGTCATTGTTTTTGTAATTTGTAAAACTACAGTACTTTGTGATTACGTGTTTTGCATTTTTTGGGTACTTATAAAGTTCTATTATTTTGTGTTCACATGTTTCGCATATAAGGGAAGGTGGTGGGTGGGGTGGGTTATAAAATCAATATCGATAACAGAACTAGACATAAAAAATATCATCAGACGTTCAGGAAATAGAAGATTAGAGAACAAGTCATCATCATCAGGTGCCGTTCCGGCTGGCGTAGGCGATCATGGATCTCCACAAATCTCAGTGTTTGCTATCATCTCAGATGTGACATTCTATCGTACCATGAAGTCAGGCTATCCAAAATGTCATCTCTCTGTCTTCCTCTGCGTCGTCTACTCTATATTTTACCGGTTGTTACAATATGTTCTAAACCTCTCTTCCTCATCACATGTCTGAAAAAAAGATGACTGCCTCTTTTTTATATTGATGATACGCCTTCTCCGTTTCTTGACCTCATTCAACACCTCCAGTCATTTTAGCAGTCCGTGGGATTCTCATCATTCTTCTGTAAGACAACATCTCTGTGGCCCTCAGAGATTTTTCTGTCTGATTATTTATTGTCCATGACCCGCATCCGTATGTCAGTATTGGTTCTATGTAACACTGTATAACTCTCATTCTGATCTCAGTTGACAATGACTTGTTGCATATAATGCTTCTCATTTTCTGGAACAATGCTTTTGCCTGTCCTATTCTGCTCTGTATCTACCATCTGATGTTACCAGGACTCTGAGATATTGAAATATATCAGAGGTGAAGAAGAAAGGATAGGAAATAATCGGACAACATTCAGAAGAACGAAAGATAGTGAGATACATAAGAGAATAAACAACTTTGGAAGGGAGTGTATAGAGAAATGATAGGTAGAGGAACGGATGTAGGAAGAGACAAAGGACAGACAAAGGGACAGAGTAACAAAAAAGATGAAAGGGCAGCTAAATGGATAAAGTAAGGCAACATCAAGGGCAGTGAAATGGATAGCGTAAGGCAGATGAAAGGGCAGAGAAATGGACAGAGTAAGACAGAGGAAGGGGCAGAGGAACTGCTAAACTAAAGGGACAATTGAAGGGACAGGGAATTGCAGAGGAAGGGATAGAAGAAGAGGCAGTGAAATTGACCGATGTAGAGGCAGTGAAATTGACCGATGTAGAGGCAGTGAAATTGACCGATGTAGAGGCAGTGAAATTGACAGTGAAAGGGATAACAGAAGAGAAAGTTGAAGGGGCAAAGGAAAAAACAGTAAAAGGAACAGCGGAAGGGACAGATGAAATGACAGAAGAACAGATAACAGAAGAGACAGCGGAGGGGCATAGGAAGCAAAGGAAGAGGTAGATAAAAGGGCAGAGGAACGGATAACAGAAGAGACAGTGAAAGATACAGAAAAAAGGGACAGAGAAGTGTATAACGGTAGAGACAGTAGAAGAGAAAAGAAATAAAGTAAGGAACAAAGGAAAAGGCTAGCATCGTGAAACGATGAATGGGAAGAAACAGGAATCGACTAAACACTGCCACATACGCATATTCATGCAAACACACGTCCGTGTACACCCACACAACCCGTACATACACACACACGCACACAGAAGCTATTCGGTACGTCTCAGAAAGGATGATAACAAAGAGCCCTCAAACTGACAGACAACACGAGCCGGCTGTCCCAGCAGTCGCCTTGAGAATTTAATTTCTGCCAGGCAGACATCTTTAGACAATTTGATTCATAAGAAAGTAATTGGACGGTACCATCTCTGGGACAAGTCATAGTAATGGACCGGACATATAGATTTGACGGCCACGTAGTTAGAAGGGAACAGATAGATGAGGCGGTACTATTAGTGAGGCGATGTCAAAGATGAAACGGTCGCATAGATGAAACGGTCGCATAGATGAGGCGGTACTATTAGTGAGGCGATGCCATAGATGAAACGGTCACATAGATGAGGCGGTCACATAGATGAGGCGGTCACATAGATGAGGCGGTCGCATAGAGTAAACTGTCGCATAGATGAGGCGGTCACATAGATGAGGCGGTCACATAGATGAGGTGGTCACATAGATGAGGCGGTCGCATAGATGAGGCGGTCACATAGATGAGGCGGTCGCATAGAGTAAACTGTCGCATAGATGAGGCGGTCACATAGATGAGGCGGTCACATAGATGAGGCGGTCACATAGATGAGGCGGTCACATAGATGAGGCGGTCACATAGATGAGGCGGTCACATAGATGAGGTGGTCGTATAGAGAAAACTATCTCATAGAAATAAGTCGATCGCACAGATGGGACGTCGAGAGATAAGACCACTATACAAATGTGACGTCGAGAGATAAGACCACTACACAGATGGGACGTCGAGAGATAAGACCACTACACAAATGTGATGTCGAGAGATAAGACCACTACACAGATGTGACGTCGAGAGATAAGACCACTACACAGATGTGACGTCGAGAGATAAGACCACTACACAGATGTGACGTCGAGAGATAAGACCACTACACAGATGTGACGTCGAGAGATAAGACCACTACACAGATGTGACGTCGAGAGATAAGACCACTACACAAATGTGACGTCAAGAGATAAGACCACTGCACAGATGGGACGTCGAGAGATAAGACCACTACACAAATGTGACGTCAAGAGATAAGACCACTACACAGATGTGACGTCGAGAGATAAGACCACTACACAGATGTGACGTCGAGAGATAAGACCACTACACAGATGTGACGTCGAGAGATAAGACCACTACACAGATGTGACGTCGAGAGATAAGACCACTACACAAATGTGACGTCAAGAGATAAGACCACTACACAAGTGTGACGTCAAGAGATAAGACCACTGCACAGATGGGACGTCGAGAGATAAGACCACTACACAAATGTGACGTCGAGAGATAAGACCACTGCACAGATGGGACGTCGAGAGATAAGTACCCCGCACAGATGAGCAAATCTCATAAGAACGATTTTCTGCCAACACTATGTTACCAGTGTCAAACATGGCCAATAACAGCAGCTAATGAGCAGAAAATCATAACGACAGAGATGAGGTGTCTTAGAAGAGCTGCAGGTGTGACAATAAGAGACAAAATTAGAAATGAAGAAATCAGAAGAAGACTGGATGTGAAACCAATCATGCAATTCATAAAAGAACAACAGATTAAATGGTTTGGACACCTGACCAGAATGCCCTGGTATCGCCTACCACAGAGAGCCACTCAGAAAAAGTATAATGAGTACAAGGCAAGAGAAGACCACGCAAAAGATGGAGCGACGGCATCAAGAACAGCCTTACGAACATGAATATCAGCTTACAAAGTGCCTTAAAACAAGCACACACAAGATCACTACGTTTCACCCGGCAACACTTCTATAAAGAAGTAAATGGTGAAGAAAGAAGAAGAAGAAGATCTATTATCTATTGTCTTTCCCCAGGTGGATGATGGAATTGGTTGTCCACTCTTGCCGTTAAGCGTAGGGGTCATCATCAAACACTAGGTGTTTCTGTGTCGAGAGGTTAGAGGTTAGAGAGGTTAGAGGTTAGGACTGTCTCTGTTCCAAATGTACTGAGTTCGCTCCCTCGTAGAGCCATCGGGATATTTTTCCAGAGATCCCTGATCTCAGTGTAGGTTGAGATCGAGTTCCTAGTCCATGGAGACGGACGATTAAGCATGGGTCGTGGGAGACGTCGAGAGATAAGTACCCTGCACAGATGGGACGGCAGAGATTAGTCGACCGCACAGTTGGGACGGTCATAAAGATATGACAACAGCGCAGATGGGGCAGCCACATAATATGACAACCACATACATGGGGGGTCCTACACAGAAGAAATAGATACCATTGATGGACCAACCAAACATATTAAACAGCCACATGTATTAGACGCCCACATGTATTAGACGCCCACATGTATTAGACGCCACATGTTTAGACGGTTACCTACTCCTACGCAACAACCACAAGTAGTTTGACAATGGAGGTTCGGGCGGTTACGGAGCCGGTGAAATGGTTGGCATCTCACAACTACTCTCGTGTTTTCATTCTCAGTGACTCCATGAGCATGATTCGTAAAGTCGAATCAGGAATGGTGAGATGCAACTTGGTGGAGGTACTGGTACCGACAATGATCAGAGAAATCCCCTTCATTTTTGTCCCTGGGCACGCAGGAGTTAGGGGTAATGAACGAGCTGATAGATTGGCTTGCTTGGCTACAATATCAGAGGGAGCTGCCTTGGATCGAAATAACATTCTTCGCGCATTGAGAGTCTTTCCGAACAGAGGGTTTCAGGGCTGTGAATCCCACTCGCTGACCAGATTGAAAGAGATGGATGTCAATATTGGTGCAGCCCGAAAAGAACGACATACTAAATATGCAAGAGATTGATTAATCAACATCGAACTGGCGTGTTGGGCCGCTGGACGCTGCTGGATTTGCTGAGGCGGAGATCGGAGCACCTATGGGCATGTCCGGAGTGCTATGATGATAGTCCTCACATAACTGATAACTGATGTATTAGACGGCCACGTGTATTAGACGGCCACATGTATTAGACGGCTAAACATGAAACCCGCCGGAGAGATGCAATTTTCAGAAAATAACCCGAACAATATTATTCATTTAAAACCTGTTTTTGTTTCTGAAACTGTTGGTGCTGGTAGTTGTTATGGGGCCTGTGATTTGATCCGCTTGTGTTAGGCTTCTTGAACATCAATCAACATTTTACACGAGGATTTAATGAGAATATTGACGATTTTCCGTTGAGGCAGAATCCGGGGGCGAGGTGAGGTAGAATCAGGGGGCGTGAGACAGTATCAGGGAAGGTGTGGTGCAGTATCAGGGGCGGCGTGAGGAAGTGTCAGGGGAGACGGTGAGCAGTATCAGGGGCGACGTGAGGAAGTATCAGGATAGACGTGAAGCAGTATTAGGGAAGGCATGAAACAGTATCAGGGAAGATGGGAAGCAGTATCATGGGCGGCGTGATTAAGTACCAGGGGAGGCGTGAAGTAGTATCAGGAGAGGCGTGAGACAGTACCAGGGGCGACGTGAGGAAGCATCAAGGAAGGCGTGGGGCGGAGTGGGGCAATCTCAGGGGAGGCGTGAGGCAGTATCAGAGACAGCGTGAGGCAATATCAGAGAAGTCGTGAAACGTTATGACAATTTTGTGAATTATGTTTTTTAATACGTTTTTATACTAACTAAGTTGCCCGTCTACCCAGCGTGTTCGTAGCGCGTTGGACTACGGGTGACTATCCCTCTGTCTGTGCGGGTTCAATTCCGCGGGATGGCAGAAAAAGCCACAGATTCTCCAGATTTGCGGTGTTCGTGGCACCGAACCGAAGGGTTACGACGGGCAGACGGGCATTGAAGTATTTTAAACATATCGCGGCTGTAGAGGCGGGACATCTGGCCTATGAGAGAAATTCCGAAGGACTGTTATGGTGGCAAAGTTCTGCTCAGAACAAGTTATATGATGAAGAAGATGATGATGATGATGATGAAGATGTTGATGATGAAGATCATGATGATGTGGACAGTTGTGTTATAAAACAGAGTGATAATTTTTGTTCATTTGCTTTTTTGGAAATTACACTTTATTCGTCGGGGGTGGATCTTGCCTCATCTTCAAGGGGCGCCAGATGAAAAAAGTTGAGAACCACTGGTCTAGAAGCATCGATCTCCAACCTGTGGTACGTGTACCCCGAAGCTACGTGTTGGGTCGTTCAGAGGTACGCGAAAAGTAATCAATCTTCTTCTTCTTTTGTCGTCACATTGTTACCGTTCTGTTACCCAGTGTCGTGGTTTTCTTTTTTTTTTGTCTTGTGCTGTTCTGGTGGCATGGGTGATTGTTATTTTTGCTCTTTGACATGAATCTGTTATGCCATCTATCCATCTTTTCGTGGTCTTCCTCTCGCCTTCTTTCCTGATGTTCTTTAAAGTAATCAGTAATGACTGTAAAATAAGTATTTTTTAAATGCCAAACGTTAGTCTATTGTCTGCTGTCTTTCCCCAAGGGGATGATGGAGTTGGTTGTCCACTCATGCGTTAAGTGTAGGGGTGAGAGCTTTAATTTGCGTTCCAGGACCAGATGAGTGTTATATCCGTGTTTATTTAGTGTAGTATTTATATTGTCTGTCCATTTTTTTCGTGGTCTTCCCTTGGCTCTAGTACCTGATGTCTTTTTACTGTGTGCTGTTATTTGTGGTTGGTTGTATTCCATTCTCATTAAGTGTCCAAACCATTGCGTTTGTTTTCTTTCGATGCATTCGGTGCATGAAGTTATGTCCACTCTGCTTCTGATGTCTTCGTTTCGTAGTCTATCTTTCCTGGTAACCACCACCGCCTTCCCTCAAGCATTTCCTTTCACATTTGGTGAGCTTTCTGTGATGTGTTGCTGTAAGAGACCAAGTTTGGCACTAGTAACAAAGTGTTGGTATGAAAATATTTTTAATCATCTGTCTTTTTACTTCCATTTATATATTTGGGTGTTGTAGTAATGGTGCCAGCTGGCAGGTCACATTTTGCCATCTTGTCTCTATTTATCAAGTCGTCTGTCCTCTGAAAATGCTACCTAAAATATTTGAATTAAGAAACTTGATTTACTCTTGCGTTATCTATTTGTATGTTTGCTTGGTTTGATGTTCTGCTGATTTTCATAAACGTTAGTTTACGAACAATACAGTTCGAATTCAAGACTGTTATTTTTTTTCAGCCCGATTTCAAGAAACTAAGTGCATCCCAACAAGCTCAACAACCTCACTAACAATTTTAAATTGAATGGTGTTCTGCTTTGAAGGCGAAACACGTAAAAACAAAGTAATTTAGTTTTACAAAGTACAAAAACAATAGACAATGACGTTTCTATGAAAATGTCTTTATCAAGCATAAAAAAAAGCGAAGAAGTTCAGACTTCCTATTCATCAGACATAACATGTACAGTCAGACAATAAATCTCAGATTGTAGGGCTATTAGGGATTTATAGTCTGGCTGATGAACACATGGTTATTCACCGAAATGCAATGATGATAGTACTATCAATCAATCAAGCGTGCTACTCCGCTTCTAAAGTTCTGTCGATAAAGTTTTCTACATAATTTGATGTTCTGTCGAACTTAACGTCTGCTTTTATTCATGTGTGGCTTGCGTGTCAAGCAGAGATTTCAGGAGATACCGAAAGAGTTAGGGTTCAGTTACAACTTTATAGTTTCCAAATGTATACGCCCGACATAAGATAACATTGAGACAATAAATCCCTAACAGTCTTAAACAGGATATACTATAATAATATTGAAACCTTCAAACATGATATACTATAATAATATTGAAACTATCAAACATGATATACTATAATAATATTGAAACCATCAAACATGATATACTATAATAATATTGAAACCATCAAACATGATATACTATAATAATATTGAAACATCAACATATACATAATAATATTGAAACATAACATGATATAATAATATTGAAACCTTCAAACATGATATACTATAATAATATTGAAACCATCAAACATGATATACTATAATAATATTGAAACCAACAAACATGATATACTATAATAATATTGAAACCATCAAACATGATATACTATAATAATATTGAAACCTTCAAACATGATATACTATAATAATATTGAAACCTTCAAACATGATATACTATAATAATATTGAAACCATCAAACATGATATACTATAATAATATTGAAACCATCAAACATGATATACTATAATAATATTGAAACCATCAAACATGATATACTATACTAATATTGAAACCATCAAACATGATATACTATACTAATATTGAAACCATCAAACATGATATACTATACTAATATTGAAACCATCAAACATGATATACTATAATAATATTGAAACCATCAAACATGATATACTATAATAATATTGAAACCATCAAACATGATATACTATACTAATATTGAAACCATCAAACATGATATACTATAATAATATTGAAACCATCAAACATGATATACTATAATAATATTGAAACCATCAAACATGATATACTATAATAATATTGAAACCATCAAACATGATATACTATAATAATATTGAAACCTTCAAACATGATATACTATAATAATATTGAAACCATCAAACATGATATACTATACTAATATTGAAACCATCAAACATGATATACTATACTAATATTGAAACCTTCAAACATGATATCCTATTGTAATATTGAAACCTTCAAACATGATATACTATAATAATATTGAAACCATCAAACATGATATACTATAATAATATTGAAACCTTCAAACATGATATACTATAATAATATTGAAACCAACAAACATGATATACTATAATAATATTGAAACCATCAAACATGATATACTATAATAATATTGAAACCATCAAACATGATATACTATAATAATATTGAAACCTTCAAACATGATATACTATAATAATATTGAAACCATCAAACATGATATACTATAATAATATTGAAACCATCAAACATGATATACTATAATAATATTGAAACCAACAAACATGATATACTATAATAATATTGAAACCTTCAAACATGATATACTATAATAATATTGAAACCATCAAACATGATATACTATAATAATATTGAAACCTTCAAACATGATATACTATAATAATATTGAAACCATCAAACATGATATACTATAATAATATTGAAACCATCAAACATGATATACTATAATAATATTGAAACCATCAAACATGATATACTATAATAATATTGAAACCATCAAACATGATATACTATAATAATATTGAAACCTTCAAACATGATATACTATAATAATATTGAAACCATCAAACATGATATACTATACTAATATTGAAACCATCAAACATGATATACTATACTAATATTGAAACCTTCAAACATGATATCCTATTGTAATATTGAAACCTTCAAACATGATATACTATAATAATATTGAAACCATCAAACATGATATACTATAATAATATTGAAACCTTCAAACATGATATACTATAATAATATTGAAACCAACAAACATGATATACTATAATAATATTGAAACCATCAAACATGATATACTATAATAATATTGAAACCATCAAACATGATATACTATAATAATATTGAAACCTTCAAACATGATATACTATAATAATATTGAAACCATCAAACATGATATACTATAATAATATTGAAACCAACAAACATGATATACTATAATAATATTGAAACCTTCAAACATGATATACTATAATAATATTTAAACCATCAAACATGATATACTATAATAATATTGAAACCTTCAAACATGATATACTATAATAATATTGAAACCATCAAACATGATATACTATACTAATATTGAAACCATCAAACATGATATACTATAATAATATTGAAACCATCAAACATGATATACTATACAAATATTGAAACCTTCAAACATGATATACTATACTAATATTGAAACCTTCAAACATGATATACTATAATAATATTGAAACCATCAAACATGATATACTATAATAATATTGAAACCATCAAACATGATATACTATAATAATATTGAAACCATCAAACATGATATACTATAATAATATTGAAACCATCAAACATGATATACTATACTAATATTGAAACCATCAAACATGATATACTATACTAATATTGAAACCATCAAACATGATATACTATAATAATATTGAAACCTTCAAACATGATATACTATACTAATATTGAAACCATCAAACATGATATACTATAATAATATTGAAACCAACAAACATGATATACTATAATAATATTGAAACCAACAAACATGATATACTATAATAATATTGAAACCATCAAACATGATATACTATAATAATATTGAAACCAACAAACATGATATACTATAATAATATTGAAACCTTCAAACATGATATACTATAATAATATTGAAACCTTCAAACATGATATACTATAATAATATTGAAACCATCAAACATGATATACTATACTAATATTGAAACCATCAAACATGATATACTATAATAATATTGAAACCTTCAAACATGATATACTATAATAATATTGAAACCAACAAACATGATATACTATAATAATATTGAAACCAACAAACATGATATACTATAATAATATTGAAACCTTCAAACATGATATACTATAATAATATTGAAACCATCAAACATGATATACTATAATAATATTGAAACCTTCAAACATGATATACTATAATAATATTGAAACCTTCAAACATGATATACTATAATAATATTGAAACCATCAAACATGATATACTATAATAATATTGAAACCATCAAACATGATATACTATAATAATATTGAAACCATCAAACATGATATACTATAATAATATTGAAACCATCAAACATGATATACTATAATAATATTGAAACCATCAAACATGATATACTATAATAATATTGAAACCTTCAAACATGATATACTATAATAATATTGAAACCATCAAACATGATATACTATAATAATATTGAAACCTTCAAACATGATATACTATAATAATATTGAAACCATCAAACATGATATACTATAATAATATTGAAACCATCAAACATGATATACTATAATAATATTGAAACCATCAAACATGATATACTATACTAATATTGAAACCATCAAACATGATATACTATACTAATATTGAAACCAACAAACATGATATACTATAATAATATTGAAACCATCAAACATGATATACTATAATAATATTGAAACCTTCAAACATGATATACTATAATAATATTGAAACCATCAAACATGATATACTATAATAATATTGAAACCTTCAAACATGATATAATATACTAATATTGAAACCTTCAAACATGATATACTATAATAATATTGAAACCATCAAACATGATATACTATACTAATATTGAAACCTTCAAACATGATATACTATACTAATATTGAAACCATCAAACATGATATACTATAATAATATTGAAACCATCAAACATGATATACTATACTAATATTGAAACCTTCAAACATGATATACTATACTAATATTGAAACCTTCAAACATGATATACTATAATAATATTGAAACCTTCAAACATGATATAATATACTAATATTGAAACCAACAAACATGATATACTATACTAATATTGAAACCATCAAACATGATATACTATACTAATATTGAAACCTTCAAACATGATATACTATAATAATATTGAAACCATCAAACATGATATACTATAATAATATTGAAACCATCAAACATGATATACTATAATAATATTGAAACCTTCAAACATGATATACTATAATAATATTGAAACCATCAAACATGATATACTATTCTAATATTGAAACCATCAAACATGATATACTATAATAATATTGAAACCTTCAAACATGATATACTATAATAATATTGAAACCATCAAACATGATATACTATTGTAATATTGAAACCTTCAAACATGATATACTATAATAATATTGAAACCATCAAACATGATATACTATAATAATATTGAAACCTTCAAACATGATATACTATAATAATATTGAAACCAACAAACATGATATACTATAATAATATTGAAACCATCAAACATGATATACTATAATAATATTGAAACCTTCAAACATGATATACTATAATAATATTGAAACCATCAAACATGATATACTATACTAATATTGAAACCATCAAACATGATATACTATAATAATATTGAAACCAACAAACATGATATAATATACTAATATTGAAACCTTCAAACATGATATACTATAATAATATTGAAACCATCAAACATGATATACTATACTAATATTGAAACCAACAAACATGATATACTATACTAATATTGAAACCATCAAACATGATATACTATAATAATATTGAAACCATCAAACATGATATACTATAATAATATTGAAACCATCAAACATGATATCCTATTGTAATATTGAAACCAACAAACATGATATAATATACTAATATTGAAACCAACAAACATGATATACTATACTAATATTGAAACCATCAAACATGATATACTATAATAATATTGAAACCATCAAACATGATATACTATAATAATATTGAAACCATCAAACATGATATACTATACTAATATTGAAACCATCAAACATGATATACTATACTAATATTGAAACCATCAAACATGATATACTATAATAATATTGAAACCATCAAACATGATATACTATACTAATATTGAAACCATCAAACATGATATACTATAATAATATTGAAACCATCAAACATGATATACTATAATAATATTGAAACCTTCAAACATGATATACTATAATAATATTGAAACCATCAAACATGATATACTATACTAATATTGAAACCAACAAACATGATATACTATAATAATATTGAAACCATCAAACATGATATACTATAATAATATTGAAACCATCAAACATGATATACTATAATAATATTGAAACCATCAAACATGATATACTATAATAATATTGAAACCATCAAACATGATATACTATAATAATATTGAAACCAACAAACATGATATACTATAATAATATTGAAACCATCAAACATGATATACTATACTAATATTGAAACCATCAAACATGATATACTATAATAATATTGAAACCTTCAAACATGATATACTATAATAATATTGAAACCATCAAACATGATATACTATAATAATATTGAAACCAACAAACATGATATACTATAATAATATTGAAACCATCAAACATGATATACTATACTAATATTGAAACCTTCAAACATGATATACTATACTAATATTGAAACCATCAAACATGATATACTATAATAATATTGAAACCATCAAACATGATATACTATAATAATATTGAAACCATCAAACATGATATACTATAATAATATTGAAACCATCAAACATGATATACTATAATAATATTGAAACCAACAAACATGATATACTATACTAATATTGAAACCATCAAACATGATATACTATAATAATATTGAAACCATCAAACATGATATACTATAATAATATTGAAACCATCAAACATGATATACTATAATAATATTGAAACCATCAAACATGATATACTATAATAATATTGAAACCTTCAAACATGATATACTATAATAATATTGAAACCTTCAAACATGATATACTATAATAATATTGAAACCATCAAACATGATATACTATAATAATATTGAAACCAACAAACATGATATACTATAATAATATTGAAACCATCAAACATGATATACTATAATAATATTGAAACCTTCAAACATGATATACTATAATAATATTGAAACCATCAAACATGATATACTATAATAATATTGAAACCTTCAAACATGACATACTATAATAATATTGAATCCATCAAACATGATATACTATACAATATTGAAACCATCAAACATGATATACTATATAATATTGAAACCATCAAACATGATATACTATAATAATATTGAAACCATCAAACATGATATACTATAATAATATTGAAACCAACAAACATGATATACTATAATAATATTGAAACCTTCAAACATGATATACTATACTAATATTGAAACCAACAAACATGATATACTATAATAATATTGAAACCATCAAACATGATATACTATAATAATATTGAAACCTTCAAACATGATATACTATAATAATATTGAAACCATCAAACATGATATACTATAATAATATTGAAACCATCAAACATGATATACTATAATAATATTGAAACCATCAAACATGATATACTATAATAATATTGAAACCATCAAACATGATATACTATAATAATATTGAAACCATCAAACATGATATACTATAATAATATTGAAACCATCAAACATGATATACTATAATAATATTGAAACCATCAAACATGATATCCTATTCTAAAATTGAAAACTTCAAAACCAAATTCACATGTTATCAAACATCAGAAATATTTTATCTTTTTTTTTATTTTGCGCCCGTGTGTTAACGTGACTCGAAATGGGAGCAAAGAATAGTAACACTTCGACCCACAAAGCATGTCGTAAGAGGTGACTGAGGTAGGGGTCTAGGAAAACTACCCTAGTAAATAAAAATCGGATGTGCTGGCCTACTTGTCGGTGCATAACTGGCGCAACGTACAATCGCTCTTAGGCTCAGAGCACACACAAATCCCAAAGAGTGGTTTTACAAGTGGTCGATATGAAGCATTCGAAGAAGAAGTAAATTTATTTTGTATTCCAATCCAACATTTTAGTAACGATCTCTTTTCGTGTGCAAAAAAAATGGAGTAAAAACAACAATTAAAGAAACTACGAAAGAAATCAATCAATGAGACATGTCAGCTAATCTATTACTAATGCAACCAATCAATCAAATATTGATCCATCTTTCCATCATTCATCGATTTATTGCTCTATCAATTACACCTCCTCCCTCATCCATGATCCATGTGTATATCCGGCAATACAATTATGTCCGCCAAGTGTGAAGGCTACAAGCTGACGTTATGTGACTTGCTCTATATTGAGATAGTGAAGCGAGTAAGGAGTTTTAAGAACCTCACATATTCAGCAGAGTTCTTTTTCGAACGTTCAATATCGACCACTTGTTAACCACTCTTTGTGAGTTGTATGTGATCTGAGCCTAACAGCGATTGTACGTTGTGCCAGTTATGCGCATACAAGTAGGCCAGCACTTCCAATTTCTGCGACGCTTTTTATTTACTAGGCGATGTATGGAAACCTACAAATCTGAGGTGGTTAGACCGGACTGGATCAGATCTGGAGAAAACAGTAGGGAGGCTGCGGTAACACTAGGTAAAGTGGCGTTTAAGGACAAAAACTCGTGTAAATACTTGTAGTTGCTAGTTTATTATTTAATTATTCATTTCTTGCTTACTTATATGATACTATATACGTGTCTTTGTCCTTAATCGTTTATTTATTAGGTAGCTTCCCTAGGCCCCTACCTCAGTCGCCTCTTACGGCATGTATTATAGGTCGCAGTGTTACTATTCTTTGCTTCCCTTGCGAACCCCGACAACGCAGGGGCGTCAACAGAGTTAAGTTTGGGTAGTCTTCAGTTATCGGTTATGTACTCCGGACATGTCCATATGTGCTTTGATCCCCGCCTTAACAAGTCCAGCAGTGTCCAGTGGCCCAGCACGCCAGTTCAATCTTTGATTAATTAACCTTTCTTGCATATTTGATATATCGTCTTTTTCGTACTGTACTAATGTCGACATCCATCTCTCTCAATCTGGTCAAGAATTCTCAACCCTGAAACTCCTCTGTTTGGACTCAGTGCGTTAAGAATGTCATTTCGGTCCATTGCAACTCCCTATGATACGTAGCCATGCGGCCAATCTACCTGCTCGTTCATTACCACTGACTCCTGCATGCCCAGGGACAAAAATGAAGGTGGCTTTCTTGATCCAAGTCTGCACCAGTACCTCCATCCATTCTCCCCTCACCATTCCTGTTTCGACTTTATCAAACTTTTTAAAAGGTTTTAAAGTCGAAGGATTGACTTCATTGCACCGGGTTTTACCCCATATGGCTCGGCCCCTCTCCGCAAAAATGGCATGCCACCTACAGAGAGCATTGCACAAAGCACGAACTCCGTATCTCCGGCAACAATCCTTCTTCTTCTTTGCGTTCGTTCTCTACGACCAATTTTAATCACTCTTTGTGATATGTTTGATCTTTGCCAAGAACGTGTATACGTTGCACATTGGTTTGGTAGGCCCTAAACGCATAGACTGCTAAACGTTTAGGATACATGCATCCGATTTCAGCCAAACCTCCTTAGTTGCCTCTTACGACATGCGTGGCAGTAACAGTGGTTCTATTCTTTACACCCCAAATTTGGGCCCAGGTAACCACTCAGGCGTCAACAATCCTAAGGTGTTCCGGAAAAAGATGCACTCGTGAACAGAACGACGCTGTCCGGATTCGAACCCACGACTTTTCGGAACATAAAGCAAAGGTTTAACCACTTAGCCACAGAGAACACCCTCCTCATTTCTACAGGAAAGATTTGTTAGTCTCTTGCCCAACCCCTAACCTGGAGTCCAGGATGCATCCATTATCCCTGGATATTCCTAGCATGTCAAATTAGCATGACAAAACTTGAGCTCCATAGAAATGAAGACATGACTATTTAAACAACAATTGTGAAGCTAACATTTCAGTCGTAGACTTCATCAAAAATCGATAGCTTCTGTTAAGTGATAAATCGGGTAAATGGACAGACAAACAGACGGACTAATAGACGTGTAAATATAAACAGGTTGGTGTGTCGTGTGTAGAAGCTATTTTTGGACAAGAAAATGTCAATTAGAATGAAAGGAAAATACAAATAAATAAAATATATATATATATATTATATATCTGTAGAGCCTTAGGGAAAATGAAAATGGTGACATATCCTAACAGGATTTCGTCATCAAACACAGTAAACAAGTCATTGATTTTCTAGGCACCACTTATACGTTCAGTAGTTTGTCATTTCGAACGAAAATTCTTTGAAACTAAATGCTACAGAAAGATCCTACGAATACCATGGACAGAAAAAGAAAGAACACCGATGTCCTGAAAGAACTAAATGTTAAAGAGAATTGGCTGATAAACAACATACAATACAGAAAAATTACATACTTTGGTCACATCAAGCGTCACGATGGCCTGGAAAGAACAATACTAAAAGGCATGATCCCAGGACGCAGAGGCAGACCAAGAAGAAGATGGCTACAAGATATTAAAGAAATCATGAATATGACCATCGACGAAGTGGGTGAACTGACTAGAGACAGAGTGAATTTTAGATGTGCTGCAAAGAGAGCAACGTCCTATAAAGGATACGCACCTTGATGATGATGAGTTTGTCATTGCTTTCTGAAAGGTGAGGTCTATTTTTACCTTTCGTAAAAACCACACGGAAACGAATTTGCTTTCAAACTTCCTGTCGTGGGGTTTGAACCAGGTACGCTTAGATTGTGATCGAGCCCACTACCGTTTAAGCTACAGACGCTCACAGAACGGCAGGTTAGCATAGTTGTTAATCAACTCGTTTTTAGACTAGTGGTCCGGGTTTAATTTCAAGTGGGCATGAAATGTTTCCGACTAATGGCTCTCTGGTACATCCAGCCCAGTTGTACCAGGAAAGCTTGGACGTAAAGGTTGTCCGGGGTTGATCCACATCACCATCGTGTCCGACGGTAAATGAAGTACGGACTAACACTGTATACCAATAATCTTGAGGTAAAAAAGAAGGTTCCTTTACTTTATATTGTATATAAGATGAGCAAAGGAGTTTATTTCTTAAGAACCCCAGAGGAAGCAACGGAAGTAACGAATATGATCAACAAATAAACAGGGTACATGTATTAAGAGCTTCGAAAAACAAATGAACTAACACGGGACTCGAACCACTTACCCTAGTCCTTACGACACCAATCGCCTAGACTAGCAATACGAGCGTTTTTACGAACACACCAATGAAAAACGCTCGTATTGCTAGGCTAGGGATTGTGTCGTAGGACTAGGTAAGTGGTTCGAGTCCCGTGTTAGTCTATTTGGTTTTTTTTGGAATCTCTTAATACATATAAAGTATATACAAGTGTGGATGTGTTGAAGAATGAGGTCAAGACACATGGAAAGCGTATTATCAATATAAGAAAGAGGTTATCATCATTTTTCGGACAAGTAATGAGATGAAATAACAACTGATGAAAATCGAAGGAGACCACCCATATGTTGCTGGGGCTTACAAGGAGCAAAGAATAGTGACACTGCGACCTACAAGGCATGTCGTAAGAGTCGACGTACTGAGATAGGAGCCTAGGGAAGCTACGCTAGTAAATAAAAAGCGTCGCAGAAAGCGGATGTGCTGGTCTACTTGTAGGCGCGTAACTGAGACAATGTACAATTGCTCTTCGGCTCAGATCACATACAAATCACAGTTGTTTAGCAACTGATTGATATGGAGCGTTCGAAGAAGAATAATGGAGGCGAGGAAGACAGAGAGAGAAAATTTTGGACAACCTAACTTCATGGCACGGAAGAGCGTCAGCATCTGAGATGACAGCAGACACTAGGGACAGAGATTTATGGAGATCCATGATCGTCTACAGCAGCCGGCATGGCCCCTGATGATGATGATGAAAGTCTCTATACATACATAAATGCACACACACACACACACACACACACATACATAGGCGCATAGTATTCTAGATAACTTCTTGTTATTGGTTCCGCTTCCCAGTGGCTTCTATAATTAACTGCACGACTTCACTAAAAAAAACTACATCAAATAGCTGGTTGCATCAGAAGCTTGGGGATTAGATCAGTGGTTCCCAGCCTGGGAGGCAAGGCTTTCCTTGGAGGCTTGAACCAGCATCGGGAGATGCGTGAAATCGTACTGCAATTTAGTGGAATTTGTATTTTTAACTCTATATTATCCTTTTTTCAAGTTACAATGTGAGCTTTTTCAAGTTACAATGCGAGCTTTTTCAAGTTACAATGCAGTAAAGCTTTTTCAGTTACAATGAGCTTTTCAGTTACAATGCGAGCTTTTTCTTACAGAGCTTTCAATTACAATGCAGCTTTCAGTACAAGCACTTTTTCAAGTTACAATGCGAGCTTTTTCAAGTTACAATGCGAGCTTTTTCAAGTTACAATGCGAGCTTTTTTCAAGTTACAATGCGAGCTTTTTTCAAGTTACAATGCGAGCTTTTTATTACAATGAGCTTTCATTACAATGCGAGCTTTCAGTTACAATGCGAGGTTTTTCAAGTTACAATGCGAGCTTTTTCAAGTTACAATGCGAGCTTTTTTCAAGTTACAATGCGAGCTTTTTCAAGTTACAATGCGAGCTTTTTCAAGTTACAATGCGGCTTTTTCAAGTTACAATGCGAGCTTTTTCAAGTTACAATGCGACTTTTCAAGTTACAATGCGACTTTTTCAAGTTACAATGCGAGCTTTTTCAGTTACAATGGCTTTTAAGTTACAATTGAGGCTTTTTCAAGTTACAATGTGAGCTTTGTTTCAATTACAATGTGAGCTTTGTTTCAAGTTACAATGTGAGGCTTTGTTTCAAAGTTACAATGTGAGCTTTTTTCAAGTTACAATGTGAGGCTTTGTTTCAAGTTACAATGTGAGGCTTTGTTTCAAGTTACAATGTGAGGCTTTGTTTCAAGTTACAATGTGAGGCTTTGTTTCAAGTTACAATGTGAGGCTTTGTTTCAAGTTACAATGTGAGGCTTTGTTTCAAGTTACAATGTGAGGCTTTGTTTCAAGTTACAATGTGAGGCTTTGTTTCAAGTTACAATGTGAGGCTTTGTTTCAAGTTACAATGTGAGGCTTTGTTTCAAGTTACAATGTGAGGCTTTGTTTCAAGTTACAATGCGAGGCTTTGTTTCAAGTTACAATGTGAGGCTTTGTTTCAAGTTACAATGTGAGGCTTTGTTTCAAGTTACAATGTGAGGCTTTGTTTCAAGTTACAATGTGAGGCTTTGTTTCAAGTTACAATGTGAGGCTTTGTTTCAAGTTACAATGTGAGGCTTTGTTTCAAGTTAAAATGTGAGGCTTTGTTTCAAGTTACAATGTGAGGCTTTGTTTCAAGTTACAATGTGAGGCTTTGTTTCAAGTTACAATGTGAGGCTTTGTTTCAAGTTACAATGTGAGGCTTTGTTTCAAGTTACAATGTGAGGCTTTGTTTCAAGTTACAATGTGAGGCTTTGTTTCAAGTTACAATGTGAGGCTTTGTTTCAAGTTACAATGTGAGGCTTTGTTTCAAGTTACAATGTGAGGCTTTGTTTCAAGTTACAATGTGAGGCTTTGTTTCAAGTTACAATGTGAGGCTTTGTTTCAAGTTACAATGTGAGGCTTTGTTTCAAGTTACAATGGAGCTTTGTTTCAGTTACAATGTGAGCTTTTTTCAAGCTTACAATGTGAGCTTTGTTTCAATGTTACATTGAGGCTTTTTTCAAGTTACAATGTGAGGCTTTGTTTCAGTTACAATGTGAGCTTTGTTTCAGATTACAATGTGAGCTTTGTTTCAAGTTACAATGTGAGGCTTTGTTTCAAGTTACAATGTGAGGCTTTGTTTCAAGTTACAATGCGAGGCTTTGTTTCAAGTTACAATGCGAGGCTTTGTTTCAAGTTACAATGCGAGGCGTTGTTTCAAGTTACAATGTGAGGCTTTGTTTCAAGTTACAATGTGAGGCTTTGTTTCAAGTTACAATGTGAGGCTTTGTTTCAAGTTACAATGTGAGGCTTTGTTTCAAGTTACAATGTGAGACTTTGTTTCAAGTTACAATGTGAGGCTTTGTTTCAAGTTACAATGTGAGGCTTTGTTTCAAGTTACAATGTGAGGCTTTGTTTCAAGTTACAATGTGAGGCTTTGTTTCAAGTTACAATGTGAGGCTTTGTTTCAAGTTACAATGTGAGGCTTTGTTTCAAGTTGAAATGTGAGGCTTTGTTTCAAGTTACAATGTGAGGCTTTGTTTCAAGTTACAATGTGAGGCTTTGTTTCAAGTTACAATGTGAGGCTTTGTTTCAAGTTACAATGTGAGGCTTTGTTTCAAGTTACAATGTGAGGCTTTGTTTCAAGTTACAATGTGAGGCTTTGTTTCAAGTTACAATGTGAGGCTTTGTTTCAAGTTACAATGTGAGGCTTTGTTTCAAGTTGAAATGTGAGGCTTTGTTTCAAGTTACAATGTGAGGCTTTGTTTCAAGTTACAATGTGAGGCTTTGTTTCAAGTTGAAATATTCTTTAAATATTAAAATATTTCTTCTTCGAACGCTCCATATCAACCACATGGTAACCACTTGGTAACCACATGGTAACCACTCTGAGTGATTTTTATGTAATCTGAGTCTAAGAGCGATTGTTCGTTGTGCCAGTTATGCGCCTCTTCTTCTTCTTCGCATTCGTTCTTTACGACCAATTTTAATCACTCTTTGTGACAGGTTTGATCTTTGCCAAGAACGTGTATACGTTGCACATTGGTTTGGAAGGCCCCTAAACGCATAGACTTCTACATGTTTAGGAAACATGCATCCGATTTCAGCCAAACCTCCTTAGTCGCCTCTTACGACATGCATGGCAGGTAACAGTGGTTCTATTCTTTACACCCCAAATTTGGGCCCCGGTAACCACTCGGGCGGTTATGTGCCTACATGTAGGCCAGCACATCCTATTTCTGCGACTCTTTTTATTTACTAGGGTAGCTTCCCTATGCCACTATCTCAATCGTCTCTTACGACATGCCTTGTAGGTCGCAGTGGTACTATTCTTTGCTTCCTTTGCGGGCCCCAACAGCACACGGGTGAATTAAAATACGTTTCTTCAAGTTAAATTACTTTTTTTTCATTAAAACTGGAAGATTCAAATTTCTTTCTGCTCTATCTCAAAGTTCTTGTCCACAAATTATTTTTTTTATTCATGTTTACATTTTTTACTGGCAATATTATTGTGTTTAGTAAACAGTGCTTTCA
Source organism: Arion vulgaris (assembly GCA_020796225.1). NCBI lineage: Eukaryota > Metazoa > Mollusca > Gastropoda > Stylommatophora > Arionidae > Arion > Arion vulgaris. The sequence goes on along the minus strand of CM036758.1, from coordinate 32,318,477 downwards.
CAGTATCAACAAGAGAATATTAGCACCATCATCCAAGAGAGACGATGGAGATGGATCGGGCTTGTGATACGCATGGAGACTAACTCTGTCATGAAAACTGCATTGAGATGGACCTCAGAGAGTAAACGAACAAGTAAAAGACCCAAAACGACCTGGAGGAGAACAATAGAACAAGAACTGACAGAAATGAATCATAGATGAAACAAAATATAGAGAACAGTCAAGAATAGAGAAGAATTGTTTGCAGTTGTTGCAGCCCTAGGCGCAGGAGACACAGGCTAGAGAGGGATAGAGAGAGAGGAGAGCAAGAGAGAGAGTACAGTGCTGCTACAAAGCTCAGAGTGAGGAAAAAATATTTCGTTTGCTTTTTGAAAATTCGATGGGGTAAAATTATGAAAAAGTTGAAGGTATGTGGGAGTCATGCCTCACCTTCATTGAGATACCAACAGAAAATAAGTTGAGTATCACTGGACTAAATCGATATAATAATCCCGCAGCTACAAAATGAAAGAAAGAAAAAAGCGTTCAGTTTATAAAAAATATTATATTTCTGCATGTGAGCTTTGAGCAGCATGTGAGTCGAACGCCAACTTTGATAAAAGCAAGCGCCATTTTTAATCCGCGCATACAGATATGAAGTCTCGCGTGGGGACGTGATCCTGTGTAACTTAATTGTCTATCATATTTGTCGTGTTTATAAATTCATATTATATTCTCGCCCTCTTGTTGTCGGGGTTTGCAAGGGAGCAAAGAATAGTAACACTGCGACCTACAAGGCATGTTGTAAGAGACGACTGAGGTAGAGGTCTAGGAAAGCTACCCTAGTAAATAAAAAGCGTCGCAGAAATCGACTGTGCTGACCTAGTTGTAGGCGCATACTTGTAGGATCTTGTAGGACCTAGTTGTAGGACCTAGTTGTAGGACCTAGTTGTAGGACCTAGTTGTAGGATCTACTAAGAATTTTGGTTATACCAATCGTAATAATTTTGTCAAAATTGTAAACAACTAAAAACAGTGAAATGGAACTGATAAGAAAACAAAGATACGAATACCAAGAGCATGAACGCCCGAGTATGTTACAGCGTTTTCAGAAACACTTGCCGAGACTTTTTGATTTGTTACGCATCGTTCTTATTGATTCTTGCCCCACAGCTGGTAATTTGCTTGCGACCCTTTACTCCGGGGAGTTGGGATTCCTTCACAGACGACTACTGTTTCTTAAGTTTCTGTTGTTTCTCACCGTGCACACCTTCACAATGCCTCTAGCTTGTCCGGAAACCGAGCTCAACTTGGGCCCCTCCTCAGAGCTCCGAATTTCGCCCTATGTGGACACACGTGCAACTCGTCTCGGGCCCACGTTTTCCTCCACGCGGGCCCACGTCACTTTCCTGGATGCACCCTCATCCATTCATGTTTATCCGTACATTTTTTTGCTTCGGCCGGGAGAGACGTGCATTAATAGTCACTCTGGGATTCCACTCGTCTGCGTTGCGAGCGGATCTCATCCAACATGACTACATTTGAAACACTACTTGTACCAGAGTAGCCCTCCCTCGATCCCTGCCCGCTTAGCCAGATCGGAACCACTATATGTTTTCAGGGTCACCACGAGGAGGTGGAGCAGGGTCTTGATTAGTGCCAGCTCACTAATCCTGGCGCGACGTTGTCCCTATACGCCTGTGACCCCAGCAACTTTACTAATTTGTGAAACTCGATAACAGCAGATGGAAGAATCAACACTGAAATACAGCAAAGCAAGCCAAATCATCAGCTAAATACTTAATTGCAAATATGTATCTTTACACACAAAGTAAGCCTTTTACAAAACGATCTTTATTCCGACTTTGTGCTATCAGTGTCGAAATTTGACACAACAAAAGAAAAATTACAACAAAGATGAAATGTCTGCAAAAATTGCAGAGTAACAAGAAGAGATAAGATTTGTTAAAAACAAGACTATTAGAAACTTTGTAAGGAACAACACCAATGCTAAAGCATATTAAGAAACAATAAACTAAATAGTTCGGCAATGAAACACGATTATCGCCCAAAAGTACACCACAACGAGCACTGCTATTCAGATACAACGGTTTCAATGTTAAAATCGCCACGCAAACGATGGACCTCAGAAATATCAGTGGCAGAAGAAAACAAAATACTAGGCGAACTCGAGAGGGTTTTACCTCAACTCTTTGCAAACCCTGAACTCGAGGGTTTACCTCAACTCTCCGAAAATCCTGAACTCAGAGGTTTTACCTCAACTCTCCGCAAATCCTGAACTCGAGAGGGTTTTACCTCAACTCTCCGCAAATCCTGAATGCTGAAACGGCAGCATGAATAGACAATTCAATTAGTAGCATGTTCCTTGTAGAACGTCGTTTTCATCACATTCCGCCTGAAAAACTCTCTATCTCTAGCAAGTTCTCCCGCCTCTTACAGCATCATGTTCAAGGTTTCCTTGATGTCCTGCTGCTACCTGCTGATGGTCTCCCCTGCCTCGTACTCCAAGAACAATGTCTTCCATTATCATTCTCTCCAAACCACATTGACGTTTAACGTGGTCATTTCATCTTCTGTGACATGATGTTCCAGTCAACGTTATGAGACAACGATCCTTGATATGCAAGTCTTGTAGTATGTCTTTGGGTTTTTTTTAGACAATAGATATATCAATTTAGAAGATGAAATCAAAATTTATGATAGATAAAGAAGAAAGTGAGGCAAAATGAAAAGAAGAAGAAGAAAAAGAAGAAGAACAGGAGAACAAAAGAAAGAAAATAAGAGAGAAAAGAAAGAAAAAGACGAAGTAAAGGAAAAATGAAAGAAACCTAGTATTACAAATTAAAGAAAAAACAGCAACGATTTCAAAATAACTGAAAACAAAACAGCAAAATAGCAACATTACGAAAGTCACAAGCATAAACAATGATGACATAGGAGACTTGAAGTGTGAAATAAAATCAATGACGGTGAACGAGTCGCTAGCACAGAAAGTAAACAAACAGAAAAATAATCAATAAATGACAGAAATAATCAAAGTTTGTATGGAGGCATCTAAGCTTAATATGGGCAGCAAAGAATTCAATTATTCTTGTTCAATCAGTCGTCGAAGTTAATTTTTAATATTATCTTCCTCTCATGTGGGCGTCTGTGGCTTAGCGGTAGTGAACTTGATGACAATCCAAGAGTACCTGGTTCAAACTCCTCGACAGACTATTTGGAAACAACTTTGTTCGGGTGGATTTTTACGAACGAGACCACACCGTTCAGAAAACAATGGCAAACTACTGACTGTATACGTAAAAAAAAAAAAAAGTAAAGGAACCCTTTCATACCTCGTGGTATATAAGGCAATACAGTGGGCCTGTATTTTCATTGACCGTCGGCACACGATGGGTGATGTGGTCAGCATCACGTCGGCCGCCTTTACTTTCCCAGAGCATGTCTGGTATCCAGTTGAGGCTGGGTCGACCTGAGAACCGTCGCGGTCGGGAAAAATTCCACGCGCACTGCGGGAGTTGAACCCAGACCACCAACCTTGAGAAGCGAGTTCACTAACAACTACGCTACCGCGGCTCTCTACTGTATACGTGGTGCCTAGAAAATAAACGACTTGTTTACTGTGGTTGATGGCTAAGTCCTGTAAAGAATATGTCATCATTTTCATTTTTCATTCCTCTCATGTGGGCGTCTGTGGTTTAGCGGTAGTGAACTCGATCACAACCCAAGTGTACCTGGTTCAAACCCCGCTGCGGGCAGTTTGGAAGTAAATTTGTTGCGTAGATTTTTACGAACGGTAAAAATAGACATCGTTGTTCAGAAAACAATACAAATTACTGAACGGTGCCAAGCAAATCGACGACTCGTTTACTGTTGTTGATGGTGACGTCTTGTAAAGGATATTCATTTATTCATTCCGCTCATAACGATATATATTTTTAGGGCCTTCAAGTAATTTCTTAATATGGTTCTATCCTAAGCAACTCGTTCAATCTCTTCTATGGAATTGAGCCCGATATTTCATGTCACTCTCATTAAAGTTTCTTTCATGGTCTTAGTAGGGCGTCCTCTCTTTCTTGAAGACTTTGTCTACCACTTCACTGCCTGCTTTGTGATTCTTTGATCATTTCTTCTCAAGGTGTGTCCAACATATCTCCATCTTCTCCTTCTTATAACAGTTGCTACTAGGGGTTGGCCAGACATTTCTTCTCAAGGTGTGTCCAACATATCTCCATCTTCTCCTTCTTATAACAGTTGCTACTAGGGGTTGGCCAGACATTTCTTCTCAAGGTGTGTCCAACATATCTCCATCTTCTCCTTCTTAGGGGTTGACCAGACATTTCTCTGATTTCATCACTTCTCGTGAGTTAGTCCAATTTTATGGTTGTTAATTTTCGCAGCAAACATCTATTTTCAAATGCATTCAACTTACTTACTATATCTATAGTCATTTTCCAACTATCGCTGACATATGGTAAGGATTGATACAACATCGGAATATTCATAATCTAGTTTAAAAAGTATATAGCCATAGCCATTAAGACATTCTCGATCGTATGTGTCCATTCCTCTCCGCCAATAATGGCTGACACGTTCCGTTTCTGATATTTGTTTTCTAGTTTGTTCTCTAGACAGCTGCAGTACCCTGCTGATGAGATCTGTCTTTCCTTGTTTGTCTGGAGTCGTCCTACTCTATATGACTTTAGTCTTCTGTCGCTGGGCTCAACAACCCAAGTTTGTGTGCAGGATGTAATTCCCTGGACACTATAGTTTAATCTCCATATACTTGGGAGAAAGTGTCATAGAAGCAGAAGACAAGTCAAGAATGATCTCAAGGGAGAGAGAGGACGACTGCTATTTTTTCCATAGCTGGGGAATGGGTTGGTTGCAGCCAGAGAATTTATCACTCGCCGGTGGATTCTGCGCTGTCACCTTATGGAGCCCAATTCGACTCCCCATCCTTTGGTCTGGCCTTTCATCTTCAATCAGTTCGGCTTGGTTAGACCTGCCAGGAGTTAGACTCCCGCCGACATAGTCTGAGGGTTCATCAAGACACGCAAACCCTCCAGCCATGATAAGGTAGGTTAACGTAGAGGGGAAAACTATATACCTTGGGAGTTTCAAGTTTTATTTAGAATTGTAAAGGTTCATGTATCGTAAGTCGTAGAAAGATTCGCTTGAATGACGAGGGTCACTGGTTTCACCCCAAGCAAGCTTTCACCCCAAGCAAGCTTTCATCCCAAGCAAGCTTTCACCCCAAGCAAGCTTTCACCCCAAGCAAGCGCAAGCTTTCACCCCAAGCAAGCTTTCACCCCAAGCAAGCTTTCACCCCAAAAATCAGATAAAATGCACCACATAAGGCGCCAATACTACGACTAAATTCATAGCAAGCGATAAAAACAACATTTGAACAAAATAAAGAAATAAATAATACTTACTGATGCAGATGACGGCTAACAACCTCACAGCAACTTCCGGTTGGTCACAGTCTGGGAAGAGTGGCTCTATGACGTAGTACGCAAACGTAAGCGCAACAATTGCCTGAGAACATGGACGGACGATCATGCATTCCACCCACAGTCGAAGGAAGGCAAGAAAAGGACCAAAAGCTTCGAATATGTAGGCATAATCGGCTCCGGATCTGACTATTGAAGTGCCTAGCTCTGCGTAGCAGTAGGCGCCGATCATAGAGTATATTCCTGAAAGGAGCCATACGATTAGCGACATCCCCACGCTGCCGGTTCCCTGTAAAACACCCTTTGGACTAACGAATATCCCAGAACCGATGATACTCCCCACGATAACAGTTATCCCGTTGAGAAGGCTCAATTTTTGTTTCAACACAATGTCATCACTTTCACCTTTTTTATCCTCCCCAGGCACCTCCACCATCGGTTTCATCTCAAACTCATTTTTCTTAAAGTTCTGTTCCTTTGTCGAGGAGTAATCCATTTTGATAAAATCAAAATATACAATGTTTTGTTTGTGTTTATTTCGTAATTTAGAAATGTAGTCTTTGTAGAACCTTGTCGTTGTTCATTGCAGACTTTTACGCCGTCAGCTGCCAAATTGAAGAAGAAAAATCAGCTCTCAATTCCCAGCATGTCCGTATATTATGCTCTAGCTTTTCCAACTTACATACACATTTTCTGACATAGGAAGCAACCAGCTCTAAAATCCCATCACATGTAATCTAAGGTCAATCCCATGTAAATTGAATTAGTATACCTGCTTTAAGCCATTTTAAAAATGAATGTGGACTTTTATATCGGCTTTGAAGGTCGAAGGGGTTAATTGTTGAGTCTTCGGGAATTTCAAATAAAATATATCTCTTTTACTTGACCAGGTTCGGTCAGTCTAAATTTGACCCAGTTGTACATGGAAACTTGATGAGCTTGAACAAGTTATTTAGATCCGCCGCGTGTGCTCTTTCGTTTGTTGTTTTTCAAGAAACAATATGGGGACACAGACTACACGGTTTCTTCTGAATGCGATGACGTCTTTTTAGTGACCCTTAACCTTCAGCATGCCTTGCTTTGGCTACAAGATTGCTTATTTATTGCTGATCTGAAAAGAAAGAGGTCAAAGGTCACTGTTAATAAATTATTACGTAAACAAATAAATAAAAGCCTTGTGGGATTGATTCTCAGCGGTTCTCAGTCTGTATAAAAATGGGGCAAGGTGTTACGTAAATTGTCGATTTGTTAGCTTTACATTTCAGGGTTGTGTTATGCGATCGACATCTTGGCACATTACTGTGTAGTTCACCATCTTGTAAATAACATCAGATACCCTCACCAGTGCTATGTAGTTCGCGTTGTACCGCTGGGATCTTCCTATGTAAGAAAGAGATCGGGGCACACATGGGAAGTGCAATGATGATGGTACTATCAATCAATCAATGTTCCGTCCGTCCATATGAGCCACATGGTATGAAAACGGGTTAGTTAAGCTTCTTCGTCATTGAAAGCTCCATATCGATCACTCGTTAAACCACTCTTTTGTGAAATGTATGCGATCTGAGCCTAAGAGCGATTGTACGTTGTACTAGTTATGCGCCTACAAGAAGGCCAGCAGATCCGATTTATGAGACCCTTTTTATTTACTAGGGTAGCTTCCCTAGGTTCCCACCTCCGTCGCCTCTTACGACATGCCATGTAGGTCGCAGTGTTACTATTCTTTGCTCCCCATGCAGGACCCGACAACACACGGTCGGTAAGTTAAGAAAAAGACAGACTAAAAAACAAGCGAGAACAAATATACTCACGTTTCTGTGATGGAATTAAGATGACGATAAACCAATCATTTTCCAAGAAAGAAAAACTTAAAACATGGAAGAGAAACGGTTAAACGAATCTATTAATAACAAGACAGAATAAAAAATATAACGCAGTGCTATCCAACGTTTTTTTTAAAAATATATTGAGGCGCATCTGACTAATGATTGTAGAGACACGGGCACCATGTGGCAACTGCAATAATAATACTAACAATAATAATAATAATGTAATATTAACAGTAACATGAATACAAATACTAACAGATGAAAACTTCATAACTTAATCCTGACTACAAGTTTAATGTTGTTATATATATATATATTATATATATATATATACAGTGGCGGCTCGTCATTAAGGGCCAGTGGGGCCGGGTCCACCAAAAATAATGTGTAACGTGTATTTATTATTTTATAAATTCCAAAAATATCAACCCAAATCCATGATTTTTCCAAAAATATATGTCTGGCCCCACCAGCAAAAATAGTCACGAGCCGCCACTGTATATATATATATGTATACTGTGAGAGAGAAAATTTTGGAACGCCTGACTTCATGGCACGGTAGATTGTCAACATCTTAGTTGATAGCAAACACCAACGACAAACATTTGTGGAGACCCATGATCGCTTACGCCAGCCGGCACGGCACCTGATGATGATATACTGTGCTTACGATAAAAATTGAATCATACTGCTCTTCTGAAATGAAAATGTTCTTGAAATTCTGATTAACGTCAAAGCCGGGGGTGAGGGAATAGGTCGCCAGGTATGTATCACACGGGTGCTATGGCGCTCGCGAGCACAGTGTTGGACATTGTTGCTATAACAACGAAACAGTTTGTAAACAATATTCTTGCACTAATAATACGCTATTACTACTGTTATCATATGTCCTCATTTTGCGGACACATCCTCATTTCACGAAAAATCCGAGCGTCCGCAAACAATTTTGGAAATTCGAATATTTGTCAGCAATTTTATAAGCCAAGACCAAATGAACACTGTCAGCGAAGCGACCGCGTGTAGTAACAATCGCAACAAAAAAGTGGTGTGGCTATATTGAAAACTGTAGAAGTAGTGAAATGTACTGTGATATCGAGAAAATAGCACAGCCTTCTTTACTATTCCAGCACACAATGCTTTGGTAGAAAGACTATTTTCTTTAATCCATGCCCAATGTACCAACGAGAGAAATCATTTTAGTGTGGATTCTGTTACGGCAATTTCATTTGTAAGATTTAATTTAAAACATTTCACATACATGCAATTTTATGGACATTTGATGCAAACAAAAGACATTCTAAAACACATCAGGTCATCAGAAAAATATACATGGAACACAATTTCAATGACATTTAATGTTAGCAGAAGTGTTCTCATTTCGGAAGATGAAAATATGGCAACCTTAGATATACTAATTATTTTACAGTTAGCCAGAACTAATTACGTGTTATAAAAAATAAACTAGACAAGTCCAGTCCGAAAAACTATTTCAATATGCCAACAACACATCTAGGTTTGAGCTAACCACAGCACATTGCTAAAACTATTAGGTCTATCGGTCAGCGGCGGTGCGTGAGTGGTAGTTCGTATCATTTCTCGCGGTCGGAAGGTAAAATCAATTCGCAATTCGCTTCCGTACGTGAGGAGTCGGAGGGAGATGCTTCCTTGGCGACAGATTACTCGAACACGTTTCCTTGCTTCAATCAGGGATTCTCAAAGTGGTAGATAGCAATTGATTGATCATTGTTGAGGATCATCTTCATCGGTCATATCTATCTTTGTCTTCTTTTGCGATCAACTTCTGCTATGCGATGACTACGGTATGTGTCATAAACAGGGCAGTGCACTTGAGGTCTTCACCGATCCCCCATAGTTTGATTTGTAGGGTTATTTCTGTTGGCCAGATTTCCATTCTCACACTGCTCAGATTGGGGCAGTCTTGCAGGATGGTCCCTGGGGACTGCTTTGGTGCACCACAGGTGCAGGCAGCTTGTTTCAAAGTTATCCCTGAGAGCCATTCTATGGAGGTGTGCTCTGAGACTGCAGTGTCCCGTTTTAAGTTTGAAGACTGTGGTCTAGACTTTTCTGTTTAGTGTATTTATACTGTCGTGCTCTGGGTTGTATCCTCCGTTTGTTTTTCTCCACATCATTTTTCTGGATTTTTTCAGGAGTCTTTGCTTCTGTAAAGCTTTGTGTTGGCAGTGTTGTATTAGGGTCCCTCCAGCTTTTTCTGTTCCTGGTATGCCACAGTGTGCTGGTATCCACTGTAAGACTTGTTCAGATTTTGTTGACAACAAGCTGATTTTTTGCCGTATATCCTGAATGAGCTTGTCTTGTTTGGGACATGAGATGGCATGGAGAACGGATATTCAGTCGCTATGACATGTTTATAATTGATCCGATCTTCTCCCAGGCATGTATTTCAGTGTGTTTAGACTTCTTCGAACGACCCATATAGATCACTTCTTAAACCCCTCTTTGTAATTTGTATGTGATCTGGGCCAAAGAGCGATTGTACTTTGTGCCAGTTATGCGTCTACAAATAGACCAGCACATCCTATTTATGCGACGCTTTTTAATTACGAGGGCGCATTGAAAAGTAATGCCTCCAAGTCCATAACTTTGTTAATATCATAATTTACAAATGAAACATACATTTTCAGAAAGCTTGAGATGTCCACTACACAATAAGTCATTATTTTCGACATAGTCACCTCCACGTTTCACACACACACGCCAACGTCGAACTAGTTGTTGCATCCCGTCAAAGAAAAAATCTGATGACATCAGGAGTGTCAGGAACACCTGATGCGATATGAACGAGAAGGCGATGACTTTTATCTGCAGAAATGTCACTGGCGATGAGTCATGGGTGCATCATTACGACCCTGAAAACAAGCACCAGTCTATGGAATACAGGCACAAAACTCACCCACCCCAAAAAAATTCAAAACTGTCGCGTCAGCGGAAAAGTTTTGATGACCATTTTGGGACTGCCAGGCGTAATCCACCATATTTTTGGAACGTGGCAATACTGTCAATTCTGATCGGTATGTGGAAACGACGAAGAAACTACGGGCACAGACGTTACGGGCTTGTTGGAAAATTATCCCAGTCCTTCATGGAATGTGCTCTGACTCACCACTAGTAGACGAGCAGCTGTTAGTGCATTAAAGACTGTCTCATTTGACCAGTTTTGTCCCACACCATTGCTCTGGATTTTGAGCTTTCTTCTGACTTTCTGTTAGGCTAGGGAAGATCTCCAGTATGTTCTGTATGAAAGGATGTGGTAGCAATGTACGTACTAGTTCTGTTTTGTGATCATCAAGTTTTTTTTCGAACCGAGATAGCTATCTTGTTCGACATGGATGGATGTGGAACGGGAATCAGTGCTATGACATGTTAAAATAATGATTTTCTGATTATTTAGTGGTTTAGACTTTCTGAAACCATATAGATCATTTTAAATCTTATAATTTAATCGGAAAGATGGACTTGGCATTACTCTCTCAATGCCGCCTCGTCTAGGAGTAAACTATAGCCCCACCTCCGTCGCCTCTTACGACATGCCTTGTAGGTCACAGTGTTACTATTATTTGCCCCCGCAAAACTAACAACCCCCGTTCTGTGTTGGTTGATGAGGTTTCTCACATGGTTTTCCCGCCTTGTCGCACCTATCGATTTATTGATTGGACCATGATCATTGCACTTCAGTGAGTAGCCATATGTAGTCCAATCTCTTTCTTACACAGAAAAATCTCAACGACAGTGCACGAACTCCGTAGCACCTGCGATGTCCCAGATGTAATTTAGAAGATAGTGACAATATTTTGTAGCATTTTTATTTTGTTTTCTTAAGAATGTTGCCTGGGCAGCGGATTCCATCGTCTCTTATTGATTTTGGACTGACAAGGGTTCTTATAAACCAAGTGAAAGAAATCAAATACTTAGGAAACATATTCACAGAAGACGGAAAACTGGATAGAGAATAGAGGCTAGAGTGCAAAAGCAAATGCTGTAACTACCAGCTAGCCCCATTGTTAAGGCACCCAAAAATTTCACAGGCAGCTAAGCAACAGATGATCAACAGCACTTTTATACCTACTTTGTGTTACCAGAGCCAAACATGGACATTGAGCAAAGCGCAGTCAAAAAAATAACTACATCTGAAATGCGTTGCCTGCGAAAAGTTACCAACAACACAAGAAAAGACAGAATCACTAACATCAGCATAAGAAAGAAAGTTGGCACAAAACCGTGCTTGAATTACATAGAGAAACAAAGAATGAAGTGGTTTGGCCACTTAATAAGAATGCATCCACAGTATACAGTCTTCTAAACAGAACATCGGGAAAGAAGGCAAGAGGAAGACCACGGAAAAGATGGTTAGATGGCGTAGCAGAATCCTGTGAAAAGCAAAGATAACAATCACACAAGCCACCAGAACAGCGCAAGACAAAAACAGAAAACCACGACACTGGGCAACAACCCGGTAGCAGTGTAGACGACAAAGAAGAAGGGTTCTTTTGCTCACGACACAGGATCTACGATTTATCCGTGTGTTCATACGATCACCTACCTGAGATAGGATCTGTAAAATGTCGGATGGCTCATGGTTAAACCCAATCTAGAGCAACCACGAGAAGTACACTATAACTTAAACTTAACTGTTATCTAGGTTGACTGGGAAAGAGGACAAAACATCTAAACTTAATAGTTATCTAGAGTTGACTGTGAAAGGCATATAACATCAAACTCAGTTTCAGGTTGACTGATCAAATCTTTCTACTAACTAGTTATTAGAGTTGACGGAAGTAGACCAATATAATCTAACTTAGTTATTAAGTTACTGGGGAAGGGCAACTATAAACTTATCTAACAACTATTATCTAGAGTTGATGGAAAAGTAGTCCTATAAACATCACTACTGTTATCTGAGTTGACTGTGGAGAAGAGAAACTAAACATCCAACTGTTATCTAGAGTTGACGGATAAGGATTAAACTTATCAAATAACTAGTTTCAGAGTTGACTGGATAAAGTAGCAACATAAACATCTCTATTATCTAGAAGTGATCTGTGGGAGGCAAGAGTAGATGCCACTATAAACATCTAAACACTAGATTATCTAGAGTTGTAGTAGAAAGTAGAGCCAACTATAAACTTATCTAAACTTAACTAATTATCTAGAGTTGGCTGTGGGAGAAAGTAGAGCCAACTATAAACTATCTAAACTTAACTAGTTATCTAGAGTTGGCTGTGGGAGAAAGTAGAGCCAACTATAAACTTATCTAAACCTAACTAGTTATTCTAGAGTTGTCTGTGGGAGAAAGTAGAGCCAATTATTAACTTATCTAAACTTAACTAGTTATCTAGAGTTGGCTGTGGGAGAAAGTAGAACCAATATAAACTATCTAAACTTAACTAGTTATCTAGAGTTGGTGGAAAGTAGCAACTATAAGCATCACTTAATAGTTATCTAGAGGTGTGGAGAAGAGAACTATAACTATCAAACCTAGTTATCTAGAGTTGACTGGAATGAAACTATAACATCTAAACTTAACTAGTTATCTAGAGTTGGCTGTGGGAGAAAGTAGAGCCAACTATAAACTATCTAACTTAATAGTTATCTAGAGTTGAGCTGTGGAGAAATAGGCCACTATAACAACTGTTATCTAGTGTGGGAACCAATCTTGTTTTCCCGGATCTACTCACAGCTTTGGCCCAAATGCTGTCCATCCATTGTATATTTGCATTCAATTTTTTCCATTTCTAACGCGACTGCTCCATTCAATCCAACAATCATGTTCTATTCAAATCGACAATCTTTAACCAGAAATGTGTTTTATACGATGTCTTCACTATCTACTCATTTAACCAAACTGAAGTGATGTAGCTGCTTCAATGACCACCAGTTGGAGGTGGTGTAGGACCGTCGTCATTACGTAACTTCTAATTCACTCATCGCCATTAATTATCTGATTTCTGTTATTCTATCGCCAACAATTCTCAGCTTTATCAAGATTTTACTCGTTTCTGTAAAACGTATGTGGAGCGGAGACATAGAGAACAACTAAGGGGAACACTTAAAAGTTGCAGACATTGATTAATAGAAGCCTGCGCAAGATACATCATCTGCGATGGTATGACAGGATCACAAACCCTGGACTGTTGGATCTGTAAACGGGACAAGTGGAAGAAGAAGAAATATGAGGTGAAGGTGGTGATGGATAGGACACACACTGAGGAGATCCCCGCACAGCGTTACTCCTTCCGATGTAACCCACTGGGGTAATAGAGGTAAGCAAAACCCCAGAAACACTGGGAGGCATAAGTTGGAGACGGAATGCCAGAAAATGAGGAGAGAGTGTAGAGATCTGGAAAAGATGACCTTGGTTGCAGACCTATACTCACAAGGGGTGAAGAAGAATGACTTATTCATGTGGAAGAGAAATGATCACTTTTGATCCATTGACGGAGCTCGCAGGAAGAGCATAGAATAGTAACACTACGACCTACAAGGCATGTCGTAACAGGCGACTAAGGTAGGGGCCTAGGAAAGCTACCCTAGTAAATAAAACGCCTCGCAGAAATCGGATGTGCTGGCCTACTTGTAGGCGCATAACTGACACAACGTTGTCGCTCTTAGACTCACGACCACAAAGTGAGGTTTAACAAGAGGTCGATATGGAGCTTTCGAAGATGATCCATTGCTTGCCCGCTATTTATAGCAAACCATACATTTCCCTTACAAATGCATTCCCTGGCACAAAAATAGAATTGCTTTTTTTTTTTCAGCCTAGACCTCTTCAGTAACTTCAACCATTGTCTCCCAGTGCATGCTGCATCAATCTCCCTGAGCATACTCATTTGAGAAACTATACAAAAGAAAAATGACAGAACAAAAATAGTATTTTGGGCTTGTATAACCAATGAGATTTATTTCAGAAAACTGTACATGTTATATTATATCACATTGTCCATGCATATCACTCTGCAACCACACATATCACTTCACTATCACTCACTCACTCCACATATCTGTTATCTCACACACACATGCATCACTGTTATCTCACACACACACATGCATCACTTTGCTATCACACACACACATCACTTTGCTGGCAGATGTGTGTATCCACTCGTGAATGTAGCTCTCATAGTCTCACACACACATCACTCTGCTCCCACACAACTCCTCCCACTCTCAGCTGATAAACTGCCCACACATGGCAGACATTGCAAGGTTAAATTGAGAGACAATTTTACAAATATAGACAAAACTAAAATGGGAGAAATTATTTCTGAAAATTGTCGGTATAAAATCTGTCCTTAGACAAGACAAGACAAAAACAAATATCAAGATGATACATGAAACAAACACAAAAATCAATAAATGATTAACAATGCCCCAAAAATGTGGGGAAAGAAAGTGGATTTAGAGTTCAAAAAAAGCTCCCACCCTTGAAATAAAAAGAAAATCTACAACTCATAAGTGCAGATAAAGACAATGTCTTGAAGGAAAGATGGGTATGCCTTGAGAAAAGATGGGTCAACCGATAAATAAAGATGTGGGAGATGGGTCAAACCGATAAGGAAAAGTCTAAGATAGCTGGGGCATGTGAGAAGAATGGACAATAGCAGCATACCCTAAAAGTGAACTTTCAAAGGGAAGAGGTACGAGACAGACCACTGTTCAGATATAAGGATCTCTGCAAGACCATTTTCTATCTGTCCCAAAAATGGGAAAAACTAGCTGATGACCAAATCATGTGGAGAACAACATTACGCAAAGCTTCAGAACCTTTTGAAAACAGACTTAGTGATGAGCTCAGAGACAAGAAAGACTGGCGCAAACTTGGAAGTTGTCACAGTAAAACACTTGTGTAAAGACAAGCACAAACTCAGAAGTTGTCACAGTAAAACACTTGCCAATTGACCGTCTGGAGAGACAAGCATAAACTCAGAAGTTGTCACAGTAAAACACTTGCCAATTGACCGTCTGTAAAGACAAGAGAGACAAGCATAAACTCAGAGGTTGTCACAGTAAAACACTTGCCAATTGACCGTCTGTAAAGACAAGAGAGACAAGCATAAACTCAGAGGTTGTCACAGTAAAACACTTGCCAACTTGACCGTCTGTAAAGACAAGAGAGAGACAAGCATAAACTAGAGGTTGTCGCAGTAAAACACTTGCCAACTTGACCGTCTGTAAAGACAAAAAAGGTTATATTAGACAGCATGGAAATAAGTCACAAACATGCATACAAATCTAGCCCAAATTGAATGTGATAGAAAAATATGCATAAATATCGAAGCCTTGCCGTAAACCAGCAGCACTTAGCTCAAAAATCACACACAAATAAAGTGGTTCTTTTGTGGTTATACTAGAACAAAGAAGTCATTTCCTGTCTGGTAACATATTCAAAATTTCATATAAAATCTGAATGGTCAGAGATTGAACATGGGCAAGACAAATGACAAACACACACCAAAAAAGCACACCATGAAACAGCTAACTTGGCTGCCAAACTAATTGAGACTTACTAGATAACTAACATATGGGGTCGACACTGTGCTAGCTGCCAGCTTGAATCTAAATTGGGGTCAATTCTGTGTTAGTAAACACATGCACTGGAAATTCATGGGTTCCAGGCCAGCAGCTTGGACTTAATTCTCAGTGTGTGCACAACATGTGGTTGGACTACATGAAACCCTGATCCTTTACTTGGCAGTTTAAATTACAACTACCTCTGAAATGGGAATACCGCTTGGCTGAATGGCGAGGGACACTGGGAAGATTTCACACAGACATCAGTCAGAGATGTCATATTCAGAACCACAACTAAGCCTGAATGGTTTAAATTACAATTATCTCTGAAATGGGAGTAAAGCTTGTCATAAAGGCAATGGATACTGGGAAGATTCCATGCAAACATCAGTCAGATATGCCTTATTGGGCACAACAACTACGCCTGAATTCAAAGCGGGTGAATGAAAAACAAAACAAAAACTAACAAAAACTTCATGCCATGCTGCTGCCTCTAGTAACAGCTACCAGCTTCTGTCACACTCAACACAAACCTACCACCAAATCTATCAACTCTCTAGCACATACAAAAAAAATAAGATGTTACACGGCACACAGCAGCGCTGTCCAACTCTGTGCCCGCTGTCGCACGCCTCATACATTCATGGCATCCTTTTTTTTTATTCTGCAGGATTTAACCTTAATCAGATTTCAAGAAAACAAACTTTTTCAGTTTTCTCGTAGCACTCCCATGAACACGATTTTCTCACTTATTCAATCTTGTTTAGATTTTGTAACCATTCTACTGCCACCTTACATGTTGCTTTTTCACTGGAGAAAATGTCAATATATCATCTACATTAATATTGCTATTGTTAGTAATAGGAATCTTCTTTGCGTTCGTTCTTTACGACCAATTTTAATCACTCTTTGTGATATGCTTGATCTTTGCCAAGAAAGTGTATACATTGCACATTGGTTTAGTAGGCCCCTAAACGCATAGACTTCTACATGTTTAGGACAAGTAATAGGAATGAGGAGCGTCTGGCCGAATGGATTAAAGCACTGCTTCCATGCAAGAGAACAATGTTCAATCCATGGTATGGCAAATATTTTTGTTTGTCTGGGGCATAAAAGACAAATCCTAACATGAACAGTTTTGTGGTGACTGCACTAGATTGCTGCCATTGAATTGCTCAGACTCATGTTCCCCCCTTGTCCTACAATTCCATTAAAAAAATAGTATTACAGGCAGTAACAAACTTGTCATTTTTATTAATAGGAATAGTAGTATTGCAATCGTTACATGGTGCCCGGGTCTGCAGTCATCAGTCAGATGTGCTCCAATATTTTAAAATGTTGGACAGCACTAGTATACATGATCTAAATTGAAACAAAACGTTGTACAGTATACAAGACCTGCATTGAAACAATGTACATGGAAAGACAAATGAACATATCAGGACAAATATGAAATATTAATTTCCTATTGTTTCTGTGGTAGTTGTCACATAAGGTCATTCGCATAATTAACACTGACATCAATTCTTATTTTAAGGAACAATCGAGGACATTGCGCGCAGACATCTGTGTCAATCTAAATATATACCTGGAACAGGATAAAGTGGAGATACTTGATCAGTATTCAGCATTTAAGAGCAAACATGATTGTATTCTGGACAGTCCCATATGTGTTTATCTCAGAAGATGGCAACGTAATTTTCCAGATAACATCCCTATGATTGTTGCTGGAGCTAGAGTTTGTGCAATACTCTTGGCAGATGGTGCACCATTTTTGTTGACAGGGATTCATATAGAGGGAAATCCAGTGCAATAAAGTCAATCCTTCACCTTTAGATTCTCTTTTTGAAGATGGTGAAGTGCATGATGTACAACAATTACTTTTGTATCATGTTTACACATACGGCTAAATAGATCTCTCTTGCCTCTCTCCCTGCTTGATTTCAAACTGTTATCAATGACCTTTCATTGAGAATATTACTTAAACACATACCTAGATCATAAAAGAACGACATGACAAGCTGGTGTGGGGAATTAACAGTCCTCCTTTTTGTTCGCTTGAAATACTGTCGATATTTTCACTTGTAACTAACACAGACATCTGTGTAGTTTTCTGTCCAGTGTTGTTTCACTAGGTCAGTGATTTTGTCTAAGTATATTATATGCTGGGCAGTCCTGAAGTATGTTCTCTGCAGTTTGATGTGCCTGTCCACATGGCTGAATTGTCAATCTTGAATTTTATATACATGTGGCTGTGGAGTCAATTGTGTCCTGTTCTGAGGTGCAGAATGACAACTTGTTCTAATCTGCTCATATTATGGCAGTTATCCTGTGTTAGTATCTGTGGCTTTCTGGTTGATTTAATCATCTTTTGGTGGTAGGTAACTGATGAGCACAGTCCTATCTTGCCTGCTGTACCACTGATAGGTACAATGAGCCCTCTAGTCCTAGAAAAATCTAATTCTGATTACTGTCCAGGATTGGTAGAAAATCCTGACTCAAGAACTTCAATGCTATAATACAGTACATGACATCAAGACGAAGTGTAGTAGTCCAAATTCCGCTAGATCATTAAAGAACTGTTTGTTTTCTTGAAATTCTAAACATAACTCTTCTTAAGTCACTACATGAATCATTGAGTTCCATAATAGCCGTTCATCACAAACGATGATGAGTCTCAAATGTGTGTTGCTGCACCTCTCTGATGTGTGTGGAGGTGACTGCGAAGTCTAATCCTCCAAGTCCCATCAAGTAACCAACACTATCATATATCAAACCTTTGAAGTCGGAGAAGGTTTGTCTAAAATGGAGGACACTGATGATAAAGAAAGCCGTAACACAAAAATCTGTCATAGGCGCAGTATATGCACACTGACTACTGAATTCACAGCAGGCGAACAAGAAAGTCCCATTCAACAACAAAAGTCCATGAAAATATAAACACAAAAATTCACCGCTGCAGATTCCTGTTGATGTATAATACTGTCCGTCTGTGTCGATTCCATCTCAATTGTTGCAGAACTGGCTAAGATATCAATCCGTGGTCAAAGAGTAAAGGAAGAAGACATTCCTCAGGCTCTGTTTTGGTAGGAAGCTTCAAAGGATGCCATGAGATCATTCTGTGCATTCATATCAATTCTGTTTGCAGTCTGATGAGAAAGAAGGTTACAACTGATACAATATGAGCTATGCTAGAGATGGTCTATATACAAATGTTATGCGCATAAAATTCTACATTATCTTGGCGACCTACTGCTGGATGAGGACTCTAAAATTGACGTTGAATCAATAAAGTGATTTAGTTTAGGAAGTTTGTAATTACACATTGTACAAGTAGAGCTGGATACTTGAGAGGCAAAGAGAGAAGTTTGTTTAACCAGCGAGCCACAGAAACCATCAATATGCAGACCCTTCGAAATCTGTTGGAGGAGATTGAGCATCCGGATAGGCCCGGAGGGTTGTGGCGTCAGTTAACCAATAACAAATATTGGTGTGGATAGGGGACACACTGAGGGAAACCTCCTAACAGTATCACAAGACAGACTCTCTGATGGAACCCTCAGGGCAGTAGAGGTAGGGGAAGACCCAGAAACACCTTGAGACGGAAGTTGGAGATGGAATGCAAGAAAGGGGAGAGAGTGGAGAGATCTGGAAAAGATGGCCTTGGCTGCGGACATATGCTTCCCTAGGAGCGAAGGAGAAATATTAGTTAATATTTTCTTATACCTAAGGCAAGGATTGACTTCCTAACATCGAATTTCCTCATATAACTCAGTTCATGTCAGCAGAATGGCATGCCTTCTACCAAGATGGTTGCATACACAAAAATGAACTCTGTAGCTCCAGCAACAATCCTAGGGATCTCATGAAAATATTGCATGTGACTGTCCGGATTTGAACCCACAACCTTCAGAATGATATGCAAACCTCTTTACTATATATATACCCATGAATATATTTTGTCAGCAGTCTGTCCGACTGACATATTTTTTTGGGTGTGATCAATTGAAACTTTTTAAAAACATCAACCAACACACTAAGTACTTCTTCGAACACTCCATATTGACCACCATTTAAACCACACTTTGTGATCTGTATATGATCTAACCCAAAGTTCGATTATGACGCTGTGACAGTTATGTGCCTACAAGTAGGCCAGCACATCTGATTTCTGCAGCGCTTCCCTAGGTCCCTACAGAGTCGTCTATTACAACTTGCCTTGTAGGTCGCAGTGATATTATTCTTAGCTCCCTTTCTGAGCCCCTGTAACACATGGGCAAATTCAGTAATCAATAATCCATTTTTTAAACCCCCCAAAAAACTAGCACTAACTAACTACAGTAGAACCCACTTAACTCGACCTCGGTTAACTCGCCAACCCTATTAAGTCGACGCTTTTGAAGTGGAACAGCCAAATTCTCTCTTTGTCTTAGCATTTTCTCATCGGATATCTCGATTCTTTTATGTCGCCGAACCCTAATATCTCGAGCACAAGAGGGCCAAATTTGCCACTTCACGTTGGTTATCTCGATCCCCATGACCATGGGTGTTAACTTATGCTATAGTAATATATACAGTCCAATATTGGCAGGTGTTGACTCTATAAGTTTCTTTGTGGAATGGAGATCCCATTTTGCAAGAACACAGTATTTTGATTTTTTTGAGCTGGTGAGGTGGTAGAATGCTATAGAAAATTCGACGGTATGGTTCTTTTGTAGGAGATGAAACTGTTTTAGACAGCATAAATAATATTGAAGCATGTTTTCAACCAGACTGTTAAAGGCAAAAAAGCATTTTAGACTTTGTAAAGAAACCATAGTAACCGCGTGTACGATACTTTTCAGAGCTGTGTCAGTTTGTATAAATAAAGGTTTGTATCGAGAATCGACGGTGGTTTTTATTTTATATTGGTAAATTTCTGCTGTTAGTTGGTGCACATATGCCTTTTGTTGTTAGCAAACATGTATGTACATTTTTATAGCATGCCGATCGCTTCATCAAACAAATAACATGTGCATGTACATTCTCATTTATTAACGCACATCATGTACATAAAGAAATTTCAAGCACATGTTAATATTTTGCCGCCATATTGGTTTTCGTTTATCTCGATCATCGGTTATCCCGACGCTTTTGGCAAACCCTAGGCCGCGACATAACCGGGTTCTACTGTACTTACTGCTTCTCTCCTCATCTGGGCGGCTCTTCTCATCTGTTCTATTCTCTCTCTCTTCTTTCTTTCCTCCTCTGCTTTATCTTCCTCCATTTTTCTTTTACGAGCAGCTTCAATTGCTTCTTCCTCTTCCTTCTCCCTGAAGTGAATAAATATAAATAAAATGGACGTTACTAAAGTTTATACATAACAGCAATAATAACAATATTTAAACAAACATTTTGATCAAGATGTACAGACAATATGAATGAATTGTTCATTGATGTCTTAGAAGAGATACATGACTAACATGGAAGGATAAAATTAGATATGCAGAAATTACTAGACTAGGATTGAGACCAGCTATGAAATTGATTAAAGAACAGATTAACATCTTACAAAAGAGTCGGCAATATTGAAATTGAAAAGTCTCTGCACTAGTGACAATGTACAAAGAAAATTCCATTGTTTGAAGCCAGCTTGAACCAACAATTTTTGGTGTGCACACGGTCTGCAGTTGGACTAAAGGTCCTTTACTTGGGGATCTAAATTAGAAGGGGATCATAGGAAGTACTAAGAAGCATAAGAATGTAATATGTTGAGCCCACGTGGTCGCAAGGTACCATACAAAGAAATCAACCGATTCTCCAGAGCAAATCGAATGCGATCATTGGCACTGTCCAGTGTGGCCGTCAGCGTTGCAACACGTGTGCTTATGCGATACAGATGCGTACTGTATCTTTTCCTTTAGCCACATTTGTTATTGACGATGGTTGCACATGCGAGTCCCGTAATCTTATATATACCATTATCTGTAAGCGGTGTAACAAGGCTTATATCGGCGAGACAGGCAAGAGGCCCAGTGACCGATTCGCCCAACACTTGCGCGACATACGCCAATGCTCTGTGACCCTGTAGCCACCAATTTCAATGATACTGGCCATTTAGGAGCTCACGATGTCCAGGTCACAGCCATCCAATCATGTTCCTCGGATGATCGCAGTCGATTTGCTCTGGAGAATCGGTTGATTTCTTTGTATGGTACCTTGCAACCACGTGGGCTCAACGTATTACATTCCTATGCTTCTTAGTACTTTCTCTTCCCATGCCTTGTAATCTATATGGGTATATGTTGCATGTATTCAAGTTATATATTTACTAGATTTTTCATTGTTTCTCTTTCGTTCTATTTCATTATGTGTTTTGTGTTACATTTATTTCGTTATTCGTTTTTATTCCCAGATTTTCATTAGAAACGTTTGTTTTTGGTCGTCCATTTGTTTTTTAAATTTGTCACTCCTGTTGTTTGTTTGCTTGATAAAGGCCTTGTTGGTCAAATGTTGCTGTATTTTGTCATTGTTTTGTAATTTGTAAAACTACAGTACTTTGTGATTATGTGTTTTGCCAATCAAATAGTTTTACTGCAGTCTCATCTATTTTGTGAATACTATCTTCTTGAAAGCCCACTTTTCTAATCAAATATCTTGTAGCAGATAGCAAAGTTGCTCAAGCGCTACGTTAGTGATGTGGAAATTCAGAGTTCGGGGCCAGCTTGGGGCAAAAATTCTGTGTGCACACAGAACCCTGATCCTTTGTTTGGAGATCTAAATTACATGTACCTCTGAAATCAGAGTTACACTCGCTTGAATGGCTAGGAACACTTCTGATAAGGAAAGAACAACTTTATGCAGAAATCGGTCAGATGTGTCATGGCTACACATGAATTCATAGTGGGAAAGTTTTTCTAAAAAGCAAATATAATTGTAAAATTATTCAGAATAAGGCTCTTACCGTTTCTTTTCTTCCTCAATTCTCTGCCTTTCTTTGACCATCTTCTGCTTCTGTTCTTCTGCTTTCTTTAAATAAACTTCCTGTAAAAATGATTTATTTGTGAACATTTAGCAAAAGCACTACAACTGATCAGCTAATAAACAAAATGTTGAAACTATCATGTTATATTCTTTGTAATAGCTATTATTATCTAAATACATGCAAGACTGTCACCTGATAAATTAACTGCAGAAACAACACTGGCCAACGTTTGGAAGCCTTGATGAACTAACACACACAACAACATACACACAGAGAACCGGACTCGTTTAGAAAACAAACAGCAAACGTGAAGAAGATGATCATTATTATGATTAAAAGACAATATATTTTACTTAGCATGTTTGTTTAGAAAATACTTACTTTCTGATTCTTCATTTCACTGATTTTCTTGAAATGTTGGAAAGTAGCAGTGATGGAGTTCCATGATTGAGCATTGTTCAGCTTGTTCTCAGTCTGCACAGGAAAATGACAAAAAAGAAAGGAATGTTAAACACTGGCATTACAGCTGATGAAATTGGTATGTATATTTATTTAGTTTCCTGTCGCCCATGTGGTGCCGGGGCCCATAAGGAAGCAAAGAATAGTACCACTGCAACCTACAATGCATGTCGTAAGAAGCGAATGATGTAGGCCCTAGGGCTGCTAACCTAGTAAATAAAAAGAAGCGCAGAAATCGGATGTGCTGGCCTACTTGTAGGCGCATAACTGGCACAGTGTACAATCGCTCTTAGGTGCAGATCACATACAAATCACAGAGTGGTTGACAAGTGGTCGATATGGAGCGTTCGAAGATCTTCACTGTCCATGAAATAAAAACACTCATCAAGGCCATTCGAAAATAAGACTAACAAAGAGATAACCGCTAACTAGGTAGAGCAAGACAGGAGATATTGTTACCAGAACTGGACACAATAGACTGATAGACACCTACACAGACTAGTTCCATCACACACATGTGCATGTGGACAGACAGCCAAAAACATTCTGCAAGATTTGTCACCTGGTTAATCAACTGTGGAAAAAAACACTGGCCAACAGAGACAGACATCAACACAAAGCTGTTTGGAAGCCTTGATGAACTAACAAACGCAGCAATATACATCCAGAGAACCGGACTCGTGTAGACATTGAACAACAGCAAACAAGAAGACTTCTAATCTAAGTTGACACTCTAGTTGAACTGCATTTATCAGTGTCACAGCATATGTTTATTAGAAGGTGTTAGAACAACAAATTTTGAAAAATGATCAATGATGTATTGAAAAATTATCAATTAGTTAGTCTTTCCTCTTGGGCCTGTGGGCGCGCATGGGCAGAGGTCATAGCTCTCCATGTCTCGCGGTTCGTTGCTATCTGTTTTAGGTCTTTAATGTTTACTAGGCCCATCGTTGAGCCTTCTCTGATGATGGTTCTACGCAGAGTATCTCTTGGTCTTCCTCGTTTTCTTTTTCCCTCTGGTGTCCATATGAGGGATTGGTAAAAGAGTCTTCTCTCATCCATTCTAAGTGTGTGGCCGATGTAGTTCCAGCGGCGCTTTCTTATAAAATTTGATACATTTTCTTGCTTGGTCTCTTGTCTTATTTGTGTATTGGGTCTGAAATCTGACCATTTGAGGTTCAGTATTCTTCTAAGACATTTATTCTCAAAGTTATCTAATTTTCTTTCTAGAGCTTTTGTTGCTTTCCAACTCTCGCATCCATAAGTTAATATCAATTATGTAATGCAAATTTATCAAGAAAGGGAGAGACTGCAGTAAAACTTAGTAGAGTAGTGAAACACGTAAGAACAAAGTACTTTAGTTTTACAAATACAAAAACAGTGACGATACACAGCAAAATTCCAGTGAACAAAAGGAAGTATTATTTTTATCTTCTCAATAGTATACTGTATTTTTGTCCACTGCCAACCACTAAATCAAATGCAAATTTATTGATGTATTGAAAGTTAATAATGTATTGAGGTTATCAATGTTTTTGAAAAGTAATCAGTGATGTTCAGAAAAAAAGCCACACAATCATTTCTATTCAACATGAATATCTTACCCGTCCTGGGGGCTGAGTGACAGCAACTGGAGTTTTATTTTCCAGGTCGTTGGACTTGATGGAATTGTTTTGATGGTTGGGTAACATGCCGTAAGAAACATTACCGCGCCAGAAGCTGTAAAGGAACAACACACACAATGTCATTACTAGTGTGAATTTATGTGTCCTTATATTACTACCGGCAAAACTTGTATCTTACTTACTATCTGGTCTTTTTTGTTTAGTTAAATCTTATAATAATGAACCATGGGTCTTTGTGACTTAGTAGTTAGGTGTTAGCCTCTCCTTCTCAGTTAGCTCCCTCGTGGAGCCCATAGGATATTTTTCCAACTGAGATCAGAGACTTATGTGCTAATTGGTTTATTGTGCAGTGACAATGATCCAACGACTAAATTATACTAAACTCTCTGTGGATCTCTAGTGACCAACACAATTGCCACACAGCATGGCACTTGTACCACTAGGGTTAAACACTACAAAGACAATATTCAACAAAATTGACAAAAAATATTTAAATGACTAAAAGTTGGACATTGAAATAATAAGTTTCCTTACACTGGATGGATCCAGTCAGTCCCGGTGGGACATGCTTAGGAGGACTTGAACTGGGACTAGAGTCCTCACTGAGAGAAAACGTGTTTGACTGTCTCCCTGCTGCGGAGGGGACCAGGAACGCTGACCCCATACGAGATTGAAGCTTCTGTGGGGGTTGTTCTGTGTGACTGGGAATTATCCCTTCTTTTGAAGGTCTCCTTCCCGGCAAGCTTGTGGCAGGTGTGCCCTCCAGTCCAGACACCGAGGCAAAGCGTCTGTCTACATTTCCGGGCACTGTGTTACTGGTCATGGGAACTGAAAAATAAACAAAATATTATTTAAAATCTTGATAAACGTAGCATGCAATTTTAGTCATTTTAAGTCACAATAAATTGATATCTGATTTAGTGGTTGGCAGTGGACAAAAATACTGTATACTATTGAGAAAATAAACAATACTGCCTTTTGATCTCTGGAAATAGTCTGTATATTCAATGTTCTCTTTTATAAACTAAGAAAAGACAATGGACATATGCTGGCTATCATGAAAGGCCAAAAATATACATTAACATATTCTGGCTATCAAGAAGGAGTGAAAAATATACATTAACATATACTGACTATCAAGGAAGGACAAATATATACATGGACTCTCTCTGCCTTCTGCAATTAATCAGTTTTGAACTTAATCTTTTGTCGAGTAGTGATGGCAGACCATCCAACATCTCCGTCCTCCAAGATATATCTTTCCATGAATTTTACAGCTGTCCCAAATGTTCTAGACCTCCTCTTCACATTATATGCCGGAGAACCTTGATTGTCTGAATCTTATTATTTTGATACAGTTTATGTGCAGGGCTGTTTTAAAACCTTATTTGTTTTCTTTGCTGTCCATGGAATTTTCAGCATTCTTCTGGGTTTTTTTCCTTCCGATCCAGGAGCTGAAAGCTCTTCGGCTAGGTGTCATGACATCGTAACCCTTCGGCTCGGTTCCACGAACACCGTAAATCTGGGGAACCTGTAGCTTTTCTGCCAGTCCGCAGAGTTGAACCCGCACTTACAGGACTAGTCACCCGTAGTCCAAAGCGCTACTACGCGCTACGAACACGCTGGCCAGCATTCTTCTGTAAAATCATCTCTGTGGCTTCCTGCAATCTTATTGATTGCTGCTTGTTCACTGTTCATAATTCGCTACCATACATAAGTACTGTATTTATTACATGACGCTCACATTGTGTGTAGATGACAATGTGCTCCCTGTTAATGTGTAAACATGATCAAACTCTCAACCAACAAACAAAAAAACTTCTTACTGCTGGGTCTCTGTGCTGGTTTCGGAGTGGCTAGAGCCACTGGTTGCTTCGGAGGTTGGACAGTCAAGGCATGAGGTATATTTCTATTGGCCACATTCGCTGAAAGACACAATTATTTGGAGAGGTCAAATCTTCCATCAAAGATATTTACAAAACATATGTTAGGACAGTCTTCCCCTATAGATGAGACTTGGAAAACAGAAAATAGGAAAAAATGTCATAAGAGGATTTGAGGAAAGACTTCTTAGGAGAATGTTTGGGTATACCTGGGAGGATAAGATTTGTAATATCAGACTTTAAGGGCTAACTGGTATGGAAGATATATATTAATAGATACAAATGAGATGATGGACATGGATTGAACATCTTAGTATGAGGCTGCAAGAATACCAAGTCAAATGTGTAGCTAGACAAGAGCACTAGAATGGTAGTCTTCTTCTTCTTCAGCGATCTCTGGTCATGCGCTAAATTTACTGTGGACCACAAACTGGGCAGACAGCTTCAGGTCTGTCAGGTTTCCCCAAAGCTTAGTTTTCAGGTCGACTGGGTGTGGCCACGTGTTGCTTCTCAGCTCACACAGAAGAGGACAGTCTTGCAGGATATGCTCTGGTGTCTGTTCTGCCTGCTGACACTGGCAGAGAGCTGTTTGACTTATTCCTAGTCTGTATAAGTGTTTGTTGAGTCTGCAGTGTCCGGTGCGTAGTCGAAATATAATGACCTGGTCTGTTCTGCTTAGGTCTTTGAGGAAGTCTTTTCCATAATCATATCCAGTGTTTGTCTTCCAGTCTACTGCAGATTTTCTCTGTATGAGGGTTTTGACCTCTTGAAAAGACAAGGGTTGGTAAATTTGCTCTTTGGCACTGCCCTCCTTAGCTAAGACATCAGCACTCTCATTGCCTGCAATGCCACAGTATGGTAGTCAAAGAAGAAGAATAAACCAACAAAGAACTAGTCAACGCTGAGAGCGGATCGATCAGCTATGGACTAATCGGTTTGATGTGGTGTGATGATCTGACAACTAAACTAAACTCGGTATGAGAAGAGAAAGGCAGTCATGCAATTTACTGGACAATGAAAAGACAACAGGGGGAAAACTGAGGACTAGGGAAACATGGAGAACTTTTAAAGCAGAGTTCAAAGACATGCATATGACTAGTTCTGAGGTAGAAAGAAGCATCGATATAAGGGAACACTGGAGTTAAACTATGTAGCAATGGCAAAACAAGTAAAAAAACAACTGTAGTTTTACAAAGTATAAAAACAATACATGGTGATGTTTTGACCAAAGGGTCTTTATAAAGCAAAGGATACACAAGAAATTGAGACATACAGCAGACATAACATACAATAAATCAGTAACAGCAAGAAAGAGTTAGAAAGGCACAAGATTGAATTCAGTGGAGGTGTGCCTCTGTTTTGTGTGCCCTTGAGCGCTTATTGAGCAAGGACTGATGGTGAAGATGAAGTCTTTGAAGTAGATATAAGAGGATACAACTTACCTATAGCAGTCGGTGGAGGTGTGCTCACACCAAGTGGGTTGATGTTGGTGAGGTGAAGACTAGGTGACTCAGGTGAACTTGTGCATCCAAGTGTAGAGTGTAGCAGTGGGTGGGGCTCGTTCTTGATTATGTTACTAGGGGTAAGGGCAGATGAGGACATATGCTGCATCTTTGGGAATGTGCTAGGGGCTACAGGTGAGGGGGACGTTGATTGGCAGCGATGTGTCGGAACTGTCGGTTGTTCCGAAAGAAACATTTGCATTATCCAATGGATAAGATTGCAGACCAGGCTGTGGATACAAGAAGTAAATAGTAATATAGAAATGCTAGGGATATCCATTATACATCACAAAGAAAAACTACATTTGTATGTGCACATATATATATTATATCGTTAATATAAAAGCAAACAAAATACAACCTAGAGCTCACAAAATAAATACACTAAACAGAAAAGCACAGACCAGTTTTCAGACGGGGCACACCTCCATAGAATGGGTTTCAGGGACTCAGCTGCCGCACCCGTGGAGCACATCTTGCAGGACTGCCCCAGCCTGAGAATGGAAATCTAGCCAACAGGAACAACCCTTCAGAACAAACTATGGGGACGGTGAAGATCTCAAGCGACCACTGTGTTTGGACAGATACGAGTAGTAGCATAGCGAAGTTGATCACAGAACAAATCGTAAATATGGCGTTGGTTGGCATTGTTGGTTCACAGTCTGTACAAATAGCTTTTTCTTGAAGGCCCGCTATGAATTCAGGCCAACTAGTATACTGCCTCTGATTTATGTCTGAAGGCTTGCAGTCTGGTTGTATTAAACAAAAAACAGATTCCACATCAAGTGTCCCTTGCCATTCAGGTGAGCCTTCTTGAACTTCAGGTATACAAATAGCCAATAGTCTGTAGGTCAAAGAAAGGGGAAAAACTGCTACAAGTAGACATAACTGGTTCCAACAAGCATGCAAAAACTACCACCCAAAGACAATACAATCTTAAGCAGAATAGAATTCCTACAAAATATTTTCACCCTCTTCAAAATTACATCGGAGACCTTCATAGGTGCTATGAAGTTCATGCACTGTCACTGATATCTTCCTGTGTAAGAAAGCAATCGGAGCACACATGGTTACTACCCGAAGTGTAATGATGATGGTCCAATCAATCAATAAGATCACATTTTTGTTTACTGACTGAATCCTTACCTTCATAACTGGATTTGTCTTTTTTAAACCAGGTTTCTGTTTCTTTTTTGGTGATTCTGTGAAAAGAGAAAGAAATTCAGTAATTTACAATGTAGAAGTGTGCTTACTAGATGAGAAGATCAAGGGGTCTCTGTGTCTAATTGATTATGCCCTTGCCTTGCGAGTCGAAGGTTCGAATCCAGACCATGCCGCTCTGTTAATCGGTGCATTTTTCCCCAGAAACATCTAGGATTGTTGCAGAAGCTACAGAGTTTGTGAAATACTCTCGGCAGGTGGAGTGTCATTTCTGTGGAGATAGACCGAGCCATATGGGGTAAAATCCGGTGCAATGAAGTCAATCTTTAGGCTTTAAAACCCCTTTAGAAGAACAAGAATAGAGCAGTGACATCTACAGATTTCTTCGCATTCAGACTTCCATGTCAATATAGTCCATAGCACATCCCCTGTAGTTCTGTTCATCATAAACGCACCAACAGATATGTGTATGCCCCACCTGGGGTAGGGGATTGTGTTCCAGAATTGGACTCGTGTATAGTCATCACACACAACAGTTGCAACCACACATCTGAGCCTGTTATCGCTAGCGATTATTGTTACATACACCAACGGAATGAAACATGGCCTCATAAATGAAGCTTTCAGAGCAAGCTATGGGGAACCCACAAGGAACTCCAATTGATTTGCAGCTGAAAGAGGAAACCCATAGCATGGTTTAGACTGAGCATATGAAAAGATCGCAAACAAGAAAAATGGCTGACATGGCTGATGGTAGCGTCAGCAGTGGGTTCCCAACATTGCCATGTGTATTTTGCTTTGTTATTGAAACGACATCTATCATTAAAAGAAAAGAATGATTAAATCAATCAAAAAGCCACCAGTACTAACATAGAACAATTAACACAATAGAAGAGATTAGAACAAGTCATTCTGTGCCTCTGAACAGGACACAAGACTCCAGTCACATTTATACAAATTAAAGAATGATAGTTCAGCCACGTGGACAGACACAGCAGACTGAAGAGTACATACTTTAAGACTGCTTCGTGGATTCTACTGAGGCAAACTCACTAGCCAGCAAAACAACATTGGAAATAAAACTGCATGGAGCTATGTATGAGCTACAAAAAAGAGACGATTGAATATATCGACAATATTTCAAACGAACAAAAGGAAGGACTACTGTATGCAGCAACGGTATGTAATAGGTGTTCGGCTATCATGAATGTGTACATGGTAGAGAGGCTATAGGGCACTACCCTCTGCACACCAGTGAGATATGGAGTGTTTAGCAGAAATGCAAGAAAACTAGGCCACTTTCTCACAAGTTATCTACGCAGGATGCTAAAATGGCATTACGAGATCCCAGATAATAAAGTTCTAGTGAGCGCCAAGATTCCCAGTATCCACACACCTGTTGCAGAAGAACCAAGGGAGATATGTCAGTAATGTATGATGCATTATAAGCGCACCTCAAAACAGATGGTGTATGGCAAGCTAGATTTGGGCAAGCGAACGGTAGGTGAACAGAAAAGATGAGCAAATGACATCCTTAAAATATTTTAAATGCTTTGATATAGAAACCACATTTGCTTGGATTCCCTTGCGCAAGACCGTCAAATGTGGCGCTACAACACCACCATACTGCTGAGGTACAGAGAAAAGACAGAATACATAACACCAACATGTCCAACCCGAACACATATGCCCACCTTTGTTAGAAGATTGTGTTCCAGGATTGAATTCAACAGCCACATCTGCACACACACCAGAGAAGTAAAACGCATGTCTTGAGATCACTTGCAATGGGTAGATATTACTAAAGTGTACACAAATCTGTTCCACCAATAATGTTGCAGTCTGCAGCTGAAAGATTACGACCTGCATGGTCTTGTTCATTTGTTCTACTTTAAATGTTACGGCGGGGTTACCAATAGCAAAGTTGATAATACTCTTCGACAGAGGCTGTGGAAATTCTGGGGTTCAAAGCCAGCTTGTACTAAAAATGTCCGGTATAGACTACATGCGACCCTGATCCTGTATTTGGGGATCTAAATTACAAATACCTCTTAAGCGTGAGTAAGGCTCGCCGGGATGGCTAATGACACTGGTGATCAAGACTTCATGCAAAAATCATTAGGCCCCACGTCATGACTATGCATGAATTTATAGTTGGTAAACAGAAAAAATAATGGTGCTGTGTCCCTCCCACCTTTTCTGGCAGATTTTTTCTGGCTACTTTATTTCCTGTGATGTTGAAATGTATTGGTATCCAGTGAATTGTGCTCTTCTTTCTTCTTGAAGTGCTTGGCCATCATCTATCAACCATAAACCACTGCTGTTTTAGCTTTGATCTGTATTACTGAGAATCTGTGAAAAACTTCACTATTCCCTTCTGTTCAGATGTCCTCCACATGTTTCTTTGTCAGCTTACAGTTGTTTGGGAGTAATAACTCTTCTGTTCTTGCATTCGCCCACTATGAATTCTAGCAGTCAGGGCTCCTAGTATGGTGCTTCTGACTGATTTTTTCCTGACGGCCTGCTTTCCTTATTACCAGTATCTCCCGTCATACAGATGTGCCTTCTACTTCAGAGGTACTATTCTGCTATCTTACTCTTCTTTGTTTATAGACAATGTAAAGTGTCCAGCTGATTAAGCATATAATTCTTAGTCTGAAGACGGGGCATTGGTTTTCTCTTCATAAGACCTGGGTTAGGTCTTGAGGGTGGCACGGGTGAGATTCTTTCCATTTTATGTGGATGTTTTATTTTAATTAAGTTTAAGGTTTCCTAGTGAGGAGCGTCTGGCTGAATGGATTAGTGCACGGCTCCCATTTGGGAAGATTGGGGTTCAATCCCCTGTACGGTCAATGAGTTTATTTTCTGTGGGAGGCATAAAGACAAAATCCTAACCTGAACAGTTTCACAGCAACTGCATTTGTCATGTGGCTATTAAATTACTCAGGCTCATCATTCCCCTCCCCCTAAAAGCGGTATTACAAGCAGTAACACATTTATGGCATCCCGATAGGTCAACCTAATGTATCTGTTCCACTGTACTGCCAATTTTGACCAATCAACCGGTTGTATAGTTACCCGTTGTGTCTCAATGATACGGAATCCATTGTAGAACGGTCTGCTTGGTACAGTTACTTATTTGTATTGATATTTGTATCAGAAAACTTTTTGTTGTTGTTAATAGACTAAGGCTCTGATTTAGCATCAAGTCAGGATTACTGTAGCTGCCTGTTCTGTTGGAGACGATGTCCCTGAGCATGTGAGCAGCTGGGTGAGATGTTCCGACCACACATGACAGAGTATTTTTTATATGTGTCTCATTTGAATATGTACAAATCTGGCTATTTGGATAATAAAACAAAACTATTTTATCAAAGTGTTTACAGTTCTTAGATGCAAGATTATGATTATTTTCTGTTCTTTGCATTAGTTCTTTATGACCAATTTTAACCCCTCGTTTTGATATGTTTGATCTTTGCCAAGAACATGTTTACGTTGCACATTGGTTTGATAGGCCCCTAAACGCATAGACTTCACGTTTAGGACACAAGCATCCGATTTCAGCCAAGTTTTCTGTTGGTATTTAATACTTTCATGAAAAAAATTGGTGAAGGTTGTAGAATTTGCTACACACTGGGTGCAAACAGAAGGCCTTGTTGATAAAATCAAGCTTAATCCAGGTATTTTATGATGCCAAAATGGCTGCGACCATGATTAGATAACATTACAAGCAGTGTTTTCATTAAAATTTCCTTTTTTAAAATTACAAGTACACTTTCAGCATTTTTAGTGTCTAATAATGGAAATTAGACCTGTAACAGATGATTCTGACTCTGCCAGCAAATGTGGTGACGAAAGTGATACCTTAAGGCTCAGCAGAGATGCATCAGTGAATGATAGCGCAAGTGACAGTAGCAACAATGATGTTGGACTTGATTGGAGTGATTAGGTACATCTGAAGTAAGAAGTAATATAAAAGACCAGAGCAGGATTGCACATGTAATTTTTGGAGATGGCCAAAATGAACTAGTTGAGCTTGACTTCTTTCACCACATGTCACATCAGAGCCTTCTTTGCATTCGTTCTTTATTACCAGTTTTAATCACTTTGTGATATGTTTGATCTTTGCCAAGAACGTGTATACGCTGCACATTGGTTTGGTAGGCCCTAAACGCATAGACTTCTATATGTTTAGGACACATGCATCTAATTTCAGCCAAAGCTCCTTAGTCGCCTCTTATGACATACGTGGCAGGTAACAGTGGTCCCATTCTTTACACCTCACATATTTAGGCCCCGGTAAACACTCGGGCGACATCAATTGAGTGTCAACTGGGTATATGTCCATTCAATTTTTTTTAAGCTTTTCCCCCTGATACCACCATAGATCTATTACTGATGAAGTGAATAGGTATCTCAGTGCACATGAAGTACCATGTTCAAAAATCGTACTTGTGATAAAAAAAACTGATGCAGTTGTGAACTTTCTGAATTCATAGTTCTTCAGATTGGTATGAGAATGTGTTGTAAACCCAAAGTTATTTTGAAAGAAATCTGCAAACACCCTTGGTAATGGGAAACAGTGATGCTCTGTATTGCTGGTCAGCAAAGTTAAGAAACAATATTTTATTATGGGTATATGTATAAAGACAGCTACGATTTAGAAAAGAATGTGTTTCTTCTCAATTATTTGAGGACTTATAGCACTCAGGACAAGTTCATAGGTGCTCCTATATCCACCTAAACAAATCCAACAGCGTACTGCAGCCCAACACGCCAGTTTAATGCTATCAGTTATATTGGAGACTTTTATCTTAACATTCCAGGCATGTCCATAGGTGCTCCGATCTCCACCTTAAATCCAGCAGCCTAACACGCAGCTCAACTCAATGTTTAATCAATCATTTTGCATATTTGGTCTGTCGTTCTTTTCTGACTATACCAATATCAACACCCATCTCTCCAATCTGGTAGCGACTGGGATTCACACAACTTAGACTAGAGTAAATATTAATTAACATATTTCTTACAATTTGCACTGTGCAATGTATAATTACAAGTGAAAGATATGGATGTCAGACTGCCCAACCAAAGAGGGATGTTAACTTTCATGGGTGAATTGGGCAGTTTGTGGGTGGCTAGAGAGAGAGAACAAGATCTGGATGATTGTCACCGGTGCAGCCTCTAATAAAAGAACAAGTTTGATATATGGAAGAAGTCTAACATCAAGTGAAGGACAAACAGGAGTGAGAAGTTGAAACAGACAGGGAAGAACAAGTTTGATATATATGTAGAAGTATAACATCAAGTGGGAGACAAACAGATGTGAGAGAGACAAAGGGAAGAACAAGTTTGGTATATGTGGACGTTTAACAAGTGAGGGACAAACAAGTGTGAGAAAGTGAGACAGGGAAGAACAAGTTTGATGT
This sequence comes from Arion vulgaris, assembly GCA_020796225.1. Classification (NCBI taxonomy): domain Eukaryota; kingdom Metazoa; phylum Mollusca; class Gastropoda; order Stylommatophora; family Arionidae; genus Arion; species Arion vulgaris. The sequence goes on along the minus strand of CM036758.1, from coordinate 32,283,616 downwards.
ATGTAGAAGTATAACATGAAGTGAGGGGCAAACAGGTGTGGGAAGGTGTGAGAAACAGACAGGGAAGAACAAGTCTGATCTAAATATAATATCAAGTGAGGGGCAAACAAGTTTGATTAAGTATAACATCAAATAAGAGACAAACAGGTGTGAGAAAGTTGAGACCAGAAGGGTAGAAGAAGTTTGATATAAGTAGAAGTATAAGATCAAGTGAGAGACGAACTGGTGTGAGAAGTTGAGAGAGACAGGGATGAACAAGTCGGATAACAGTAAGACATCAAGGGATGGACCAGCAGGTTTGAGAACGTTCGAGACAGACAGGGATGAACAAGTTGGATATCAGTATAACATCAAACGATAAACAGGTGTGAGAAATATCTGCTTCAGAAGTCCCTGTGGTGTCCATAGCATTGCATGTCTCCGGCCAGCCTTGTTTTTTTTTTTGCTTGCATCCTGGGGACATGTCCAATCCATTGCCACCCTTTCTTTTGCATCTCTTTATGCCTTCCAGACAAGTTAGTTCTTGAAGTCTATGTTCTTAAGCTCCCAGTAATACTCAGTCCTGCTCTTAGAAATTTTCACCAAATCCTCTTAAGTCAACTTAATGGAAACAACAGACTGAATAACAAGTTGCACAGGCTATGATTGTCTCCGTCATCTCTGATCAAACTGCAGAACATATCCCAAAACTATTCCTTGTATGTCCTCCTAGAAAGGAAGCTGGCCCCACAATATTCAAAACTACATGGCACCAGAGATAAGCTCCATACAAGTCGATTTCATCATAAGTACATGTCTGGCAGTATAATCATCACAATAGCAGTTCCAAGAACTAAATGGGAACGGGTAAGAATTATTTCAGAGCCAAATCCTGTTTTTATTGACAGTCCTTTTTAAAAGTCACATAGCCCTGTTTTTCCTCATTCCTCTTTGACATCACGAGTCATGGTGGTTCAGTGTACTAGTCTCCTAGATGGGAGGGGTCTTGGTTTGAAACCAGCATGGGACATTATTTTCAGAACATGAAAAACTGGCAGGTCAAACTAGCCTCAACTGTGCACCAGATGTAAAGTTGACCATATCCCTTGTGCTATTGGTTATAGAATAAGGTGTAAACTCCATACTCCCTAGTATACTACAGGGTATGAAAGTAGGTTCTCTATAGAGGTTTCCAACTTCCAGAGACATGGATCTAATGTCCTGTTCACGCAGGTGTTTGCAAAAATGAGACAACGGACATGCTTGCATCGAAAGTTGGGAACTTTAGGTTGGATAAGGGGTATAGATGTTCTTTGGTCTCTTGGCGACCTACTGCTGGGTGAGAACACTAAAATTGACATTGAATCCATAAAGCAAATTTGTTTCTTCTACGAACGCTCCAAATCGATCCATTGTTAACCACTCTTTGTAATCTGTATGTGATCTGAGCATAAAAGCGATTTTATGTTGTGCCAGTTATGCGCAAGTAGGACAGAACATCCGATTTCTGCAACATTTTTTATTTACCAGGGTAACTTCCCTAGGCCCCCACCTCAGGCGCCTTCACGAAATGCCTTGAAGATTGCAGTGGTACTATTCTTTGCTTCCTTGCGGGCCCCGGCACCACACAGGCGATACAGCAATTTAAGAAGTTTCAAATTATATGTTGTACAAGTAGAGCTTGATTGTATGCTTGAGGGGGAGAGAAGTGTTGTTTAAGCAGCGAGCCACAGGTACCAAGTGATGTGACATTAGTTCGGTAACCAATCTATATATGTATATAGATTTGTTACTTTACTCTTGGACACCAAATTCAATGTTTTAAACAGGAAACATCCTGGTAAATCTTATTAAAGTCGGTACAAATTCTGTCAAAAATAAGTGCAGCATAATATTGAGTGGCAAGTCACATTGGAGACAGACAAACTCATTTGTTTACTCTTGAAAGGTAGCTCTAGCATAAAATACTGCTGACTAGAAGTCAGGCATGCAACAGTCAAGTCAGACGTGATTTAATGTATCTGGGAAATGTACTTAATGCTGGCGTCAAAATGTGCTGCATTGTTGAGGATACTCCCAACATATGCTGTTAGCATGCATCCATCCCCAAACATTGACATATTGGTGGATTCACTCAACGTCAACCTTTTTTTTTAAATGCTAATTCATGTACTTTTTAGTTCATCAAAGATGTGTGCGATAAATGTATGACAGTAACTGGACAGTGAACATTTCAAACCAATTCATCAAAGATATTAACGTATAACATATGTACGTATAGAGTAGGTTAACTAGGAAAGTGCGGGTCAACAGCAAGTGGAACAAGAGATACAGGCAGAAGGTGGAGATGGACAGGACACATTGAGACCTTCGGACAGCATCCCCAGACAGGCCCTCTGATGAAACCCCCAGAGTAAGAGGTAATGGAAGACAAAGAACTGGAGCGGGAGTTGGAGACGGAATGCAACAAAATGGGGAGAGAGGAGAGACCTCAAAAAGATTACCTTTGGATAGGAGGGCTTGGTTGCGGTAAGTGAAGTGAGTGAACATTATAAACCAGCGCATCGGTTATATGTACGTATAGTTGTAACTGGAGAGAGAGAACATTCCAAACCAGTATATCGAAGATATGTATGTGGTGTAGTTGTGTACTAACTGGACAGAATGAAAATGCAACACCAGTTCAGCAGAAATATGTGGTGCAACTATGTGTGACAGTAATGGGAGACCAGAAAGACTCCAAACTACTTCAGCAGAGCATGATGTAAATATATGTGACAGTAATTTGTACCACAAAATTTGTTAGGTGTGTACAATGGAATGGACATGTCTAAGCAAGGAGACTGTCACGAAAACTGCACTGAGATCAACATGAGTGTAAATGAAAAATAGAGAAGAATTGTGTGCATTTGTTGCTACCCCTAGTGCCTGGGGCGTTACAGACTAGAGTGTGTGTGTTATCTTGTTTTGGTTGACTCGTTCCAACTCACTGATGCCCAGGTCAGCATTCTAAACTTCGTCGATTTGATGCCTGCATCCGGATGTAATCAGAGGTCTTTCCCAATACCAGCAGCATACAAACCAACTTACATTACACTAATACCAGTTGTATACAAAATTGCATACAAACATCCCACACAACACAATGACAGGTACAAAGACTATGCAGGTGTGCTAAAATATAGAAGCCAGTCTTCAAATTAAAAAATGCAATCTTACTTTATTCATGATTGGTTGTTTAAAAAAAATGATTTGACCACCGACATACTGAATGTTGACATACAATTTACAACAAGAATCATACAAGTTTTCTAACAATTCTTCGTAACACAAAATTAACATCTGATGAGCATGACCAGGAGAAAGAACAACAGCTCAGATATATATATCAGATATAGATATACAATCTCTATTGATAAACAATGTTTATAAAAAATGTGTTCCCGAAATCTTTGGGCTGTGCCTCAATTAATAAATTCTCAAATTGAGGACAGTATTTATAACCTCAGTTGTTATAAGTTCAGTTACTTTATGTATAATTCCTTCCCACCAGTTCATTTTTTTAAAGGAATGTACAAATAAATCTTGCAATTGCCAAATTGAGGACACTTTATTTATAAACTGAGTCGTTATATGTTCCGTTACTTTTAAGTTATAATTCCTTCCAGTCAGTTCATTAAAAAAAAATAAGGAATGTACAAAAAATATGAAAATTATGAGTGCGTCTTGAGTGCAGATGTTACTTCCAAGTGGAGGCCAGGACTGAGAATCTAACTAGATATATATATATATATATATTATCTACATAATATACATAATGGCACGCTGGTTTGTTGTGGGAGAGTGGGTCTGTGTTGGGGAGATTCTGTCTATCATGCTCATATCATGTTCTAGAATGAAATGTGTTTGACGGGATCAGATCTAACGCTATGTTAAATAAAAAATATATCTTGGATTGATAGAAAAGTATGTACAGCTGAGCAGGGAAAAATAATGTATCAAGAGCTGGGAAATGTGGTCAACTTCTACGAGGGTGAGATATTACGAAAATCAATTAAATGTTATTTCTAGCACCAGATGATGGGTGGAGGGAGTGAAATGAAAACAGCGGCTACCACACAAAACAAATATACAGAATGATTTGACATTTTTTTTTAAATTATAAAAAAGTGATTTAGGAATTTATGAATATTTGACTGGCCTCTACTTAGCACACACTGCACTCGTAGAACGCACAAACTTGCTCACAGGCAAACTAATGTCAACAAGTGTTATCCATGTAAACATATCATATCCTGTAGGTAACAGCTTATAGAAAACAAGTCTAAAGACAGGTACATAGTTAGACACAGGTATATATACATATATATCATGTCTCTGTTTTTACAAGAGTTTAAAAAAAATATTGCACAAGTGAGGTCAAACAAGCACACACCTTTCAAACTAATTAACTGCGTATAAGAATTTCAATACAAAAATAAACTATCTGTTAGTCACCATATACATTTTATGGTTACTAGTCATTATTATGCAAACGGTATTAAATATTAGAACGTACAAGTCCAGCACATTGCACAAATGAGCTGACGATATGTACAAGCCGCTGTACTTCTCTACTGGCTGTTGTAATATTCCCTATGTGTATGCCCAACCACCTGTTCCAGGTATTCAGTCACCTTTAGTTTCTGTATAACTTTTCTTTATGATTGGTTGTATGTCACATTATCTTTCAGGCATGTCAGCAGAATGAAGCAGTCACATTCAGATCCCCAAACCCGCCTCAGTTCCTTTAAAACGGTTGGTTTATCAAAATACTGCAGCTATAGCCTGTAATACCGTATTTTAGGTGGGTGGAGGATTGGGGGAAGAAACAGGGACCTGAGGAATTTAATGGACGCATGTCTAGTGCGGTCGTCACGAAACTGTTCAGGTTGTGATTTTTAATTTATGCCACCCAGGCCAAAAAAATGGCCTTACTGGGGATTGAACCCGGTCTCCGAATAGAAGCATGCGCTATAATCTTTGGGACAGCTGCTCCCCTGTCACAATATCTTAAGATATATTACCAAAGCTAAGTTTGGATAGTTCTTTAGATCCACAATACAGTCTAAGTTTCTGCCGACATAGTTTTTCCATGATTGGTCGTCTGTCACCAATATTAAGTATAGTCTCTCCTCCAGATCCAAACAGCCGTCAGTTTCCATAAAGCTTTAGTTTGTTTTTTTTGTCACAAATTCCTTAGGTCTGACACTGGAACAAAGTCTAGTCTTCTACATGTCCACACAGCTTGTTTAGGTGATGTACATACGCTAGCTTTTTTAAAATGGATTAGTTCGTTGATCATGTCGTAACTTCAGACACCAAGAAGTTTCCCAAGGCTGCAAAGCTTCTAATTACAACATCCCAGGTTTTACATATAAAATTATTTAATGCAGTTTTTTCCGTCAACTCCTTACAAATAAACTATCACAATACATTTCTAATGCTGGTATATTGCCTCAAGCTATGTGCCCAGAAGTTTCGAGAACATACAATTGACAGCAGATTTTAAGTACATTACAATCGGTGATCTTTCTCTTTGTGCAGCTGATGGCACATTTAACACCGATTAACAAATTTAAATGACAGGTATGTTACTCGAGATAAGTTCCTTCAGATAAAGGTACCAGCAAATTAACAATCGGCTAACACAACCAATCAGTAGGAACATGAAACTACAATCTATTATGTTGATACTGAGCCATTTAGTGTACAGATAAAACGGAGGTAATCAATGACATAGAAAATGTTTCTGTGGACTTGTCAAAATGTGACAAACATTCAATGGGAACGGAATGAAATACGTATCAGATATTCTACAACATAGGCTTAGTTACTAATGCATTCAACAACTTGTTCTCTACCACAGCCTCTCAAAAGTGCACAGAAAAGGCACAGAAATAAAAAATGGTAATAAAACCATTAGTCGTATAAACTGCAGCAAATCAATGACTAGCTAAAATCAATGTGCAACAAGTGTTACTTCCAATGATCGGATGTTATAACCCAAAGCACCACTAAAAATATATTGTCTCAAGTACCACTAAAAGATATCGTTAGAAATACCACTAAAAAATATATCAGTATCGCTCAATCTTTCCTCTCAATGTATCACAAAATCATATATTGTCCCACGTACCACAAAAGGATCTATCTGCTCAAAGTACCATAAATGGATTCAAAATGATCTACCACCACCGTCAGAGTACCACAAAATATCTTCTCAAAGCACTACTAAAAGATCTAAAGCACCACAAAAGGATCTATCATCTCAAAGTAGCACAAAATGACACCACAAAGTACCACTAATGAAGATCTACAACTTCAAAGTTCATGATCTATCACTTAAAAACTGCATTCATCATTTACTCTATTGTTAGAAAAACCGTCATACAAAGTTTTAATTTAAAAGAAACTTAAAAAAATCAATCCAGAAGAGTCCACTGTTCTAAAACGCTACTTCTGCTGCCATTAAAAATCAACTCTCATGCATTGATCTGTCAAATCGGTTTTAACCCAAAATAAAGCTGCAGCTCTCTGATAAAGTATGATGTGTTTTATCATGGTAGTAATGTGACCTGCATGTGTCCAGAAAGGTCATATTTGGTTAAACTGCGGCTATTCTATTTTCTACTATTAGATTACAACTATCCTGGTAACACAGTTAGTACCCTGGATATCAAAATGTATTAGTTGTTATCATTTCTTTGCAGATATCAGGTCACTTGCGCAGGGAGGATATGCTGCATGTACATAATTTTTTTCTCAAAACGCTATCTATCATGTGCCATGGAGACATCACTGCAGCTTCACACTCGGTGATTAGTAAGGATAATCGTCACAGCACTCTGGATAGGTCGTTTCCTTTCCAATATCTTTAGCAGTGTATAACGATTAATCACGCCCTTTCTGATTTATGAAATGTCTAGTGCTTCAAAGTGTTTGGCAGTTTCCATTTTCACCTCACACCAGTTAATTGTATACTATGTTCCCATACAGTGCTTAGTCCTTGCAAATCTTATTCTTCCAATAAGGACTACAAGTTTTCACCAGCCAATGTTAAACTGTAGAATCTGCACATTTTCTGCAATTATGGGAGGCGACCATATGTAGTGGGAGGCAGTTCTTGTCTAGCTTTCTCTAGATTAGGGCATCCAAGCAAGACAGATTGCATCGTCTCTCATGCATGACAGCAACTTCTATAGTATGGTTGAGTGGAGTTTAGACTTTAGATGTTAATTTGAATCCAGACACCATTCTCTTCCCGGGTACATTTTATTTAGGGACCACTAGGATTGTTGTCGGAGTTGTCGAGCTTATGCAAAACTTTGTGGATGGTGTGCCATTTCTGGAGAGGGACTGAGCCATACGGGGTAAATCCTGGAGCAATAAAGTTACTCAAGCTTTAGACCTATTTATTTTGATCTTACTATATTTGCTATTAACTTGTATATTACTCTTTTCACTTCTCCCATCAACTTTTTTGATATTAAGTCCCAAAGCATGACAAAAAAAAAGTAATTTACTACTAAGCAACGTATAATTTGACAATATCATACATTGCTTAGGTTAATTCAGGGTGAATGTCCAAATATTCACACACAAAAAGACATGGGTAATGGTTCTGATCAGATCTGTTTCCCCACAATTATCCAATAGAAATGTCCACACAGTTGTGTCCATGAACTTGATGGCAGATTTTGGTAAACACTTAAGAGATACAAAATATTTGGCATGTGTGAGTGCTAACCTGATTCTGAGTCGGATGATTCGGATGAGCTGGAAGAGCTGCTGTCGCTGCTGCTGTCACTGCCAGATGAACTACTGCTGCTGGCACTGAGCCTACTTGAGACTGCCATGTCACCACCTGGGGTACCATCATCTGAGAGGAAAGAAATAAGTATGGATAGAAGATGTGTCTTGGAGTAGAGAATAAATTACCCAAAAAATCTCATGACATGACAGCACAGAATGTTGTATGCATGTTATCAGAGTGCAGATTCACTATCATTACATCTATATCCAAGTATGGATGAAATTATCATTTATTGGAAATGCGGTTTTATGTCGGGAAGTAACAGTCAACAAATCTAACAAGTTAATAAATGTGCTATCTTGGGTCTATTGTCACTGCAACCCTTTCACTTGATAAAGAAATCAACTTAAATAAGTAGTGCGGCTACTACATTCAACAAACTATCAGAGAGAGCGTGAGACAACACATTAACATTGCAGGCAACATTGAAATCTACTGAACCTGTGTAATTAGCTCTTTTACCCTTTTTCACACTTCAAGCTATTTTGGGCACTACAGTGTTAGACCCTTTGTTTATTGACCGCCGGCACATGATGGGTGATGTGGTCAACGTCACACCAGCCACCTTTACTTCCCGGTACCCAATTGATGCTGAGTTGAACTGAGAGCCATTACACTTGGAAAAATATTCCGCGCCCACTGTAATTGAACCTTGTTCTAACTACGCTACAGCGACTCTCAAAGATTAGAACAGGATACTTTCAAATGTATAGCTTACCTTTTTTGAACTTCTTTGTTTGACCCAGTTGTTGCTGAACACCTTCTAGTCGTTTCTCTAATTCCAGTTTTTTCTCTCTCTGTGCCTCCTCTTTAGACTTGCCCGAAGTTTTTTTGGCTGTGAAGCAGAAAACACACAATTACATGTCATGAAGATGAATAGAAATAGCTCAATCTATACCTAATCACTACAAATACTACGGATGTGGACACTGAATTCGTAGTTAATCTCCCCATTGTGGATTATCACAGACATGTAACAAGATTCTCTTTAGTTAGAAAACGTATGATTATCCTGTTTTATAAGAACATAACACTACAAAATAAACCATTCAACTGCTCCCTCTGGATTATTCTTTGGCAAATATTTGCCATCCGTTTCTACTCTCTGACATCCATTTAAGTTCTTCAAATCCATCATCTGAGAGGAAGGAGATAAGTATAGATAGAAAATGTGTCTTTGGAGTGGAGTATAAATTACAAAGAATCTCATGTAAAACTTGACATTGTTTCTTCAAAAGATCCATATCGACCACTTGTTAAATTAATCTGTTATGCGCCTACAAGTAGGCCAGCACATCTGATTTCTGTGATGCTTTTTATTTACTAGGGTAGCTTTCCTAGACATCTAGTCACCAGCCTCTTAGGTTGCAGTGTTACTATTCTTTGCTCCCTTGAGCCGTAGCATCAGATAGGTGTTTCAAATCCAGGTACACTGCTATCAGTCTCAAAATAATGAGCTACATTTATTCCAGCATGAAAATGAAAATCGTGGCATATCCCAAAGGGCGTAGCCATCAACCACAGTAAACAAGTCGTTGATTTTCTAGGCACCACTTATACGTTCAGTAGTTTGCCATTGCTCTGAGCAGGTGGTGCCATCGTCCTTTTGTTAATCAGGAAACAATTTGCAAGCAAACTGTCCCATAGGCGTGATTCGAACTCAGACGCTCGGGGTTAATAGCCAGTCACCTAACCTAGGCCACAGACGCCACCTATTCCAGCATATCTAACTCAATTTCAAAGATGTCTTCGCTACCCTGGAGACCACACAACATATGAGAAACACATAAATGACTTCGACCATTACACACTGTACTATACATACTGTAGAGCCTGAATTAACGCACAGAAAATAGAATGTGCTGTCACAAAATATTGCAGCTTAGTCATCGTAAGAGACATATACTAACAATCATTGACCCAAAAAACGATGAAGTTTATAAGTGGTTCTAGATAAAACATTAAAAACTGCAATGCAAGGAATTGTAATTTTGCAACTAAACTTGATACTTACTGTACGCTTTACGTGGTTTCTTCTTTAAGCATGTCATTACATACTCTTCTAGTTCCCGCAATGTTGAGGGTTTGAGAGTCTCAAAGTCAATCTCAATTTCATCTGGGTTCGAATCTCTTAAAGACGGTTCCTTAGATTGAATAATGTGAACAACTCTACCAAGCTTGTCACCTATAGATTCAGAAGAAAGAAATTGTCAAGACAATGTAATCACTGAGATAAGCATATAACATTTCTTCTACTTCACCCTTCTTACTTAGGGAGGTATAGGTCAGCAACTAAAACTTTCAATGAGAAAATAGAAGTACAGAAACGTAATCCACCACTCACTTTTTTTTCTAATTTGTTTAGCTAAATCTTAATGCATCATGAATTTGAGCAGCATGTGACACAAACAAAAGAAAGCTGACGTAGCCCCCACATTCTTACCTGGCAACTTATTAATATCAAGACTCAATTGTCGTTTCTCATCGTACGTCATTGGCTTTGCATTGTCCTCGTCATCACTATCAAATGGTGGCACCAGAGGTGGGGCAGGGGTAAAAGCTCGAGCGTTTATAGTTTGAATTCCCACGATTAATGCTGTTGTTTCTAGGTTTCTTGTTGGCTGGTGACTTCTGTTTTGACTTTTTCTTGGGTTTTGGAGTGTCTTTTGTGAGAGCTGGGGCTGGCAGAGATGCCATAGGAACTTGTGGAAGTGGGTTCACTGTTTCTATTGGTTCTTTCTTGATTTCTTCCTTGACCTTTTTCTTCTTCTTGGTCTTGTTTTCATTCTTTTCTTTCAATCTTTGCACATGTTCCCTAGTAAGTGATGCTAGTTGTTCCTGGACTTTGGCAAGCTGTGAGTGACGGAAGACAAAGAGAATATTGTTACACATTGTTAAACTCCACAACAAGATAAATATTCAACATAAAATATGCACTTTAAAGGAGAAACATCATTTCTGAAGATTGTGGAGTCTATAAATTTTCAAATGTATTTAATGTCAATTCACATAACACTTTGAATAACAAGAGTGTATCTGTCGCTTAGCCATTTGTGTTATTTCCAAAGGTTGTGGATTTTTAATTTCATGTTTGTGGGAGATTCTTCCAGAGACTCCTAGGATTGGTTAGTGTTTGCACAATACTCTAAGCAGATGGTGTGTCATTTCTGCGGAGGGACAGAGCCTTATGAAGTAAAACGATATGCAATGAAGTCAATCCTTTGGAAGTATCTCAGTGTGACAATAAAACTAATTTAACTAAAATTAAACATTTTAAATACATCAAACTTACTTGTTCTTGCAGGTCTCTTAACTGTCTTTCTCTTTCCTCTTCACTGTCATCATCATCAGAACTCTCACCACTTGAAGACAGTCCACTGCCTTCCTCACCTCGTGTCAAACCAGATGCCACAGATGATGGTGGTGTTGGATCTGCCTGCAGTGATTCTTCTGGCATGAGGGCATACTTCATCTCAAAGACCTCCTGAAATTGTCAAAGATTAGATTCAGAGATTAAATGTTAGGCTCTTTGGCACAGATCCAAGTCAAAATATTCTGCAAAATAGATCATTAAAGAGAACTTGTACGAATGAAGGGGAAGTGTTAGGGACTTACTGTCACCGAGATAGACTCAAAACACTTCCTGTAGGGAAAAAATGGTATCCTACACACAGTGGGGGCCTAATTTTAATGGGTTCAACACGTCAGTCGTTCTTGTCAAAGTCAATTATATATCACAATAAGAATTATAAAATTGGCTGTGAAGATCGAACACAAAGAAGAAGGAAAGACAAGATGGAATAAATAAACAGAAATCTAGCAGACAAAATGTGCATTATTGGAGACCATCAAAGACAACGGTAGAGGTGGGTTTACGTCATGTGTGTTGTATTCCATGGGAAGAATTGAAAGATTGTAGCCTGCCGTTAAAAACAAAAAAGGCGACACAGGACTCTTATGCAATACTTATATTCAAAAGCACTCTTTCCACTACTTGCTAAATGTCCATGCTTCACACATATGTTGCCACTAGGAATATGCATTCTCTTAGTATTCTTATGTTTTCATATGAATTATATTTCATACTGTTTTTAATTGTACAAAAACACAAAAAGTATAAACTGATGACCGTTACTGAATTAATATTGCCCAGGCGTTTACTTTTTGTTGGTGTATTTTTGTAATTAAATTTATCAAAGTTTGTTTGCTTAGCATACATGCCAGAGTAACTAATATTTATGATCTCACCTGCAATTTTCTCCCCATTTTAGCCACATCGCTATCTGGGGGGTTGTATCTGTAACAGTTATGGAATATCTGTCTGAAATCCTCTGCAAACTCTGCTACAGTTCTGTATTCTCTGCTTTCCATCTTTTTCTAAAATTGATACAGAAGATATAGGTTAAAGATTGTACACACATTTACTGGTCTTGAGGAAAGTATTCGTTGACAAAATTTATAAACAAGATCATAAATTGAGGAATAACACACATTTTGCCGTTTGGAAAAGGTATGTTGTTCGTTCATTCACCCACTATGTATTCAGGTGTAGTCAGTATTGTCGCATCTTATCGAGTTTTGCATGATGGTCTGCTTTCCTTTAGCGGTGTCACTCGCCATTCAAGTGATCGGTTCCCTATTTTAAATGAAAATGTATGCGAGATTTGCACCTTTCTTTTTGTATGGTAGCAACAAGTCCAGTCTGCAGCCATGTTCTGTAAAGAATGACATGACTTCAGTGATTCATGTATTTGTTAGTTATCCATCAAGTTGTCTTTACCAAACCCCTATTTGGTATTCATTCAGGGGTACCTATGACAGTTTTGGTTTTCGGATTTACACAAGATTTGACAATTCAATTTCTCTATTATTATGGCATACATAGCCACTAATAAATATTTCCTAAATTGGAACTATTATCAATACCTACATTAACTAGTGGCATTTTCTAACATATGGCCTTTTTTTTTTTTTATCTATAGACTGGCAATTTACAAATTTACTGTGACAACTAAGTTTGCGTTTGCTCATCCTTAAGTCTCTTTTCAAAAGATTCTGCACCTTTGCATAATGTTTTCCACATAACTCAGTCCACAGCAGTTTTTTCTCCTCTGTTGGGACCGATGCAAATGTTCTTCATTGAGGACTTGCAGACATCCTTATATCTAAGCAGTAGTCTGCCTTGGCATCTCTTCCCTTCCGGAAGTTCACAGAACAATAAAAGTGGCATGCGGCTATAGTCCATTCTTCGGACACTCCCTAGCCATCTTAGTCTTCTACTGCTGAGTATGCCCATGATGGGATGCAGGTTTGAAAATCTGTCAATAAAATGACTAATCTTGTCTCATTAAATCTACTTGTGAGATATACTTATGCATGATGCTTATAGCTAACAAGTTACTTATTTGCATCAATCTTTGTGGCACAGCATTCTACCCTGCTCCACAGAATATAAAAGTCTAACATTGTATTCCCCAATGTATCACCACATGGTATGAAAATGGGTGCTTTACTTTTCATTTATTTTATACAGGGTCAAGGGGTCTACAGCAAAGACATTTTGAAGGATGAGGGTTCAAATCGGGACCGTGTCACGCACGCAATTTTTTCATTAGATCCCTAGGACTGTTGCTGGAGCTACAAAGTTTGTGCTTTGCGTAACTCTTGATAGGTGGCATGTCATTTCTGCCAACATGGACGCAAGTCATATCCCGGGACACCGGTACAATAAAGTCAATCCTTCACATGTAGACCCTTTAGACCAGTGCTGCCCAATGTGTTTATATATTGAGACACATCTGACTGGTTGTGGGGACATGGGAGTCATGTAACGATTGCATTACTACTACTAATCAAAACAATAGATTTATACGCGGTCACATTTTATTTTACTCTAAATGTTCAACAAATAACACAGGAAAAGAAAATAATGCTTCATCCATAACCTGAGATGCACACAAAAAATAAAGCACAACAAACCTTGACAGTGCCAAGGTCCATGGGCTTTTTAATAATATCATAATAGTCATGGAGTCCTAAACCTTCTGCATCAACTGGCTTCAGAAAAGGCCATGCGTATGACTGCAATAGACAAGTAAACTTTTATAGAAACAATCAGGAGTATCTCATTCAGTTGGTTACTGCTGCTAAATGCAAACACACAACAAAAACTACAACTTTGATGCCAAGAAAGTAAATAAAATTACTTTTCTCTCCATTGTTATGCATCATTTGAGATTTGGTAACTTTTAGTGTTAAGGGGGGATTCGGGTCTTGAAAATCAAGAATCTGTTTTCATATTAATATAAAATTTGTATAAGCATTTTGAAAGAGTATGACTTAGAATAGTAGAAACAAATTAGTTTAAAAAAATGTCAAAGTGTTGCCATGGAAACAATACAAAATGGCCGCTAAAAACAAAATTTCAAATCCCTACGGCTCTGAATCTAATGAATGTAAATGAATTCTGTTTTCACTCTAAGGTGCGCAATTGTAATATCTAAAATATTACACATGATTTTAGGATATATTAAATATTTAATTTTTATAAATTTTTTGGTAAAAATTCCCTCAAAATGTGGTCAAAAAAGCTGTTTTTGGAGGGTGTGTTTACACAAAATTCATAAAAATGTAATATTTAATATATCCTAAAAAGGATCAGTAATTTTGTAGATATTACAATTGACCTTAGAGTGAAAACAGAATTCATTTATATTCATTAACTTCAGAGCCTTAGGATTTGAAATGTTACTAGCGGCCATTTTGTATTGTTTCCATGGCAACGTGTAAGACTTTTTTTTTCTAATTTTTCTACTATTCTAAGTCATAATCTTTCAAAATTGTTATACAAATTCTACATTAATACCAAAGCAAAGAAAATAGTTTCCAGACCAGAGTCCCCCCTTAACCAAACCTAATGTTCCTTTCTCTGCATTTACATCATCAATAACACAGAATCCACTGTTGATCACTAAACAGACTATTAGATATAACACATAATTTATGTTCTAGAAAGCAAGAAATGTACCCATGCCATGAATCAGCTCAGCACATTGAGGCTGACTGGGATTAAACTTGGACTAGTTATCTATCCTCCACCGATTTTAGGCACTTCATTGTCTGCCGACTCTGGCCTGATGCCCGGGAGGATTGAATCAAACACACACAAAAACAATGTTACATTTCAGGACATTAATTAATAATACATAAATTGCATGTATGTTTACTAGAATAAATACAACAGACATGATCACAGTTCTACTAATGTAAAGGCAGCCAAATTTCACACAATAACTGCTACTATGTGCTATGACTAGTTCAGTAACCATTTAATGACTATCTACAATAGAAAGGTGCCAAAGATTACAAGAACCACACAGATAAAACAATTTGTAATCTACTGTGCCCATGCCATGAATCAACTCAGCACAATGAGGCTGGCTGGGATTAAACTTGGACTAGTTATCTATCCTCCACTGATTTTAGGCACTTCATTGTCAACTGACTCTGGCCTGATGCCCGGGAGGATTGGATCAGACACCAACAATAAAAATCTTGTTACAATTCAAGATGTTAATTTATAATACATACATTTTTCTAGGTTTAATATTATAGTTACAGAAAATAGGTGCGATGACAGTTCTACCAAAGTTAAGACGGTAAGAAAAGGTTATGACTTCGGTTCACTAACTAATAACCATTTAAGGCACCCATAGACAACACAAAAATATCAAAGAAGATATCAAGAACCATACAGGTATAGTGACTTGTATTCTGAATAAATCCACAGAACCATGGCCAATAGTGCTATGTAAATCGACAATGCTGCACAACTGTGGCTCTTATCACTATTATTATCAATGACACTATCAAGCTGTGTTCTACAAATGTGCCCAGGCCATGAATCAACTCAGCACATTGAGGCTGGCTGGGATTAAACTTGGACTAATTATCTATCCTCCACTGATTTTAGGCACTTCATTGTCAACTGACTCTGGCCTGATGCCCGGGAGGATTGAGACACCAACAATAATTGTCTCATTATTAAGATTCAGTATGTCAATTTAGAACAGAAATGACGTGAAAGATGTATCTAGTTATTTGTCCTTATTCAATGAAACCATGAAGCTCACAGATGAGAGAATATAGAAATTTTATCATAAATTATGTAAAAAGAACAAATATAAACAGGTTCAACATCTAATGTGAATAATTTCAGTCAACTACCATTTTGTGCCTATAAGAGTAGAAGATCTCAGGTCTGTTAACTAACTTTGTTCCTACAAGACAAGATCTGGCACAGATTACAAGAAAAGTGAAGAAACAGATGGATACAGATAGAAATACTGTGACAGCATGGACTAACATGAAAATTAGCTAACCACACGCCCGAGTGGTTATCAGGGCCAAATTTGGGGTGTAAAGAATAGAACCACTGTTACCTGCCACACATGTCGTAAGAGGTGACTAAGGAGGTTTGGCTGAAATCAGATGCACATGTCCTAAACGTGTAGAAGTCTTATGCGTTTAGGGGCCTACCACACCAATGTGCAACGTATACATGTTCTTGGCAAAGATCAAACATATCACAAAGAGTGATTAAATTGGTCGTCAAGAGCGACGCAAAGAACAATAAGAGCTAACCACAAAGCTGCCAGAGAATAAATTAGACAAGACTGAATTTCATGAAACTTCTACCATATAGATGAGACTTTTAACATGGATAGACACAAAGACCCACAACTAGCAATGTAATCACTTAACATGCACATTGATCATTTATGGTAGAATGAGTTGTATTCTACAAATGTGCCCATGCCATGAATCAACTCAGCACATTGAGGCTGGCTGGGATTAAACTTGGACTAGTTATCTATCCTCCACTGATTTTAGGCACTTCACGGTCTACTGACTCTGGCCTGATGCCCGGGAGGATTGTATATATTAACCATTTAAAGACATCCATATATAGTGCAGTCAACTAACATTTTATGCCTACAAGAGTAGATCCAACTACCATTTTCTGCCTACAAGAGTAGATCTGGCATAGCCAACAAGAATGGTCAAGCAGATTGATAGACGGCAGAAATACTGTGACAGCATGGACTCACAACCACCACCTCTGTACTACAAATGGTCTAACTATACGAAGATAAGCTAACCAAAAAGCTGCCAGAGAATAGATTAGAAAAGACAGAATTTCAAGAAAATACTATGTGTCTTATAGATGAACTAGTTGTAATATGGATAGCCACAAAGTACAGAAAATATTAATGTAATTACTTCAACATGCACATCGATACTTAGCAATCTGTATTATTATTGTTATTAATGACACTATGAAGCTGTGTTCTATAAAATGTGCCCAGGCCATGAATCAACTCAGCACATTGAGGCTGGCTGGGATTAAACTTGGACTAGTTATCTATCCTCCACTGATTTTAGGCACTTCATTTTCTGCTGACTCTGGCCTGATGCCCGGGAGGATTGAAACAGACACCAACAATAATACTCTATAAAAATTCATGTCAATTTAGAACATAGAAAGGGTGCGTGAAATACCCGACAAGTGTTGAATATCTCAAGTCCAGTCAACTACCATATAGTGCCTACAAGAATAAATCTGGCACAGAGAACAAGAATAATCTGGCACAGGAACAAGAATGTTGCAGAAGCAGATGGATAGACAACATAGAAATACTGTGACATGAACTCACAACCACCTCTATAATATATATATATATATATATATATATATATATGCCTAACAATATGAACACAAACTAACCACTAGAAAAGGATTAGACCAAACAGACTTGTAACATGCATAGACACAAAAAACCACAAATAGTGTAATCACCTCAGCATGCATATTGATACTTTTGACACATTAGTAATGACACTATCAAATTGTATTCTACAAATGTGCCCAGGCCATGAATCAACTCAGCTTATTGAGGCTGGCTGGGATTAAACTTGGGACTAGTTATCTATCCTCCACTGATTTTAGGCACTTCATTGTCAACTGACTCTGGCCTGATGCCCGGGAGGATTGAATCGAACAGACACAAAATCTTGTAGCAATTCCGGCAGTTAATAATTTATAATACATAAATTGCATGTATGTTTAATATAATAAATAGGTGTGATGACAGTTCTACTAAAGTCAAGACAGCAAAATTGCACACAAAAACTGCATGTATTATAACTATGGTTCAATTTTTTTAAAAGACAATTACGATTGAATTAATCCGTTAAATCAAATTTACACAATAACAGCACAGACAATTTGAAAGAACAGACTAGAAACAGCACTAATTAAGATCAATATTCACCGAATACAGAATAAGATCCGTAAGTTTTATGGCTCGAAACACAATAAATTTACTCATTGATCATAGTACAATTTTTTACATACTCTTGATTTATGATATTTGACAAGCAATTAATAAAATATTTAGCAAAAATGATTCCTATATTACCTGGTTAAAACTCTGCTGCGGGCAGTTTGGAAGCAAATGTGTTTTTACTAATGGTAAAAATAGACCACCGTTCATAAAGCGATGGCAAAACTACTGAACATATAAGTGATGCCTACAATATCAACGACTCGTTTATTGTGGATGATGGTGACATCCTGTAAATGATAGTCCACAATTTAAAAATGTAAAAACAAGTATGTCCCAAAATATTTCAGTTCCCTGGACATGTACTGCTATGAGCCAATGTAGGTCTTGTAGGATATATACATTTCTCATTCTTTGTACAGTACACTTTAATAATTTTCTGCAGCAATTTGTTTCTAAAATTTTAAGTCTTCTTTGGAACCAGAAGCTCTCTTCATCTGCAGGGGACACACAAGCTGCATGGGCTTATAAAAGCCAGTGTCTCAAGAGCTGACTGCTAGCATAACAACAAAGCTGAACAAGTCTGCTCCGCCTCCCTGTGACAGCCCCATAAAGAGATGACTACAGAAAGCCTGGCTACAATTGTGGAGCCTGATGAGGAGATGTTAACCCGGTACCCAAAAAGGTTAATCTTAAGTGGGACTGAAGGTGCCGTTACCACAGCTCACACTGATACTAGCTGCATTCCGTTCTCTAGACTGCATCTTGCTATAACCAGCGGAAGTGTGAGAGCAAGCGAGGATGGTGCTGTCTTCTTTAATGTTTATATAAATGACACATGGCTCACATCTGTGCTGCCAGATTCTTCATGTATTTAACCTCTAAATTGCCCTGGCCAGGTGTATCCTGATATTTCTTTTCAAGACACTCAACATTCTCAATCAATTTCATTATAAATAAATTAACCGTATATAATGAAATAATGGTGGTGTGTATGTGTGTTCTTAAACCTTTACAGGGTAAAAGACACTTGTGGTTAATTATGTTGATCAAACTTACACTTTCTCCTACCTGATGTTTTTTGGTAGTTAATTCTTTGATAATAGAGCCACAGTATCGCATTTGTTCTGTCAGTTTTGTTTTTTAGATTTTGTGCTGGGTTGAACCTGAAACAAAATTTATAACAATGTGAAGATAGGGAGATTAGAATACTTGAACAAATACACTGTCATTATATTAGTAGAGCGCTCCATATCCACCACATGCATACCTTTGTGATTTGCATATGATTTGAGCCTAATTGCAGCGTATTGAACATTGTGCAAAACGTCAGCACATTCAATTTCTGTGACGCTTTTTATTTACTAGGGTAGGCTACCCTAGGTCCCTACCTCGGTCACCTCTTACGACATGCCTTGTAGGTTGCAGTTTTACTATCTTTGCTCCCCTTACGAGCTCCGGCAACACATGGGCGACTGTCTCTAACAATTAAGCAAAGTATTAGGTATAGTCATGCTCAAAACCTTTGGAGTAACATTTTCCCAGTAATGCTGGTTGGATGTGCAAAAGATATTGCCATCTTTTTTTAAAAATAACAGTTGTTACTTATGTTTGACCTGACATTTCCCTGATTTCATCACGTCCTGAATTGTCCCATATATATCTATAAACAACCACAAAGTGAAGGGTCACTGACAATGTCTCTACCGCACACTTTGTATCAAACACTCTCAGGACACACGGGTGTCAATAGCAATGACAGAGCAGACAGACTGGCCCTGCAACCATAACAGGGGGTCAGTCAATGGATAGAACCGACATCCTGAGCGCCCCCATTGAGTGTAGCTGCAAAGAGGACTTTTATTTAAACCAATCCACATCAAACGCTAGATTGCAAGAGTTTAGATACAAGATTGGAGTGGCCAGAAAATAACATATATGAGGAGTCTCATCAATCAACATCGAACTGGTACGGTTAGTTGTTGGATGCTGTTAAGGGAGATATTGCGTATGAGATTGAAGCACCTATGGACATGTCTGAAGTGCAATGAAAATATACCTAACGGAAACTCTAAATATATGTTGTAAATACAAGACAACTAATACGACAGATTACACAGAATAAGTGTAGATGAAATTAACCTTATGAGGAAATTTAGTATGTCATGCGGTGAATGTAACGTTAAAGGTAACAGGGCTGTATAAAACAATAAAAGATATAATACAGAGTATTGTATAAAGGCCTATGATACTTACATTAACATCAATGATGTTTCCTTGCTCGTCTGGAAGCTTTGGTTTCTTTATCTGACGTACACTTTCTCTGCGATTTGCTTGACCTTTACCACCAATGGTCATAGGTTCATAAGGTGGGTCATACAACATTGGTGGCATATTAGTTGATCCAATGAAAGTACCAGGTGTTGTTGTATCTGCCTTTCTCTTTAAGCTCTTTTTGGGCTAAAGAGATATATGTGTACAACATTTTGTAAACTAAATGTTTGGAAATATAAGGTAGATTATAATATAAAGGATATTATAAAGGATACTAATATACTTCTTTACAACCATATTAATCAATCTTTGTGATATGTTTGATCTTTGCCAAGAACGTGTATACGTTGCACATTAGTTAGGCCCCTAAACGCATATATTTCTACACGTTTAGGACATGTACATCCGATTTCAGCCAAACCACCTCAGTGCCTCTTACGACATGCGTGGCAGGTAACAGTGGTTCTATTCTTTACACTCCAAATATGGGCCCCGGTAACCACTCATACGTGGTAGGCCCTAAACGCATAGCCTTCTACACGTTTAGGACATGTGCATCCGATTTCAGCCAAACTAATATACTGATGCTGGACATGGTAGATATATAAATATATGCATACATATTAAGTGCATCATTAACTAAATGTACGGTTAAGTTGCTAACTGCTTATCGTTAAGTTTTTTGGACACGTTCAATGTAGACTTTTAGATGTAGCTATCTTCTTCAAATACTTCATATCGACCACTTGTTAAACCACTCTTTGTGATCTGAGCCTAAGAGCGATTGTACATTGTGACACTTGTGCACCTATGAGTACATCCAATTTCTGCAACGCTCTGCCAGGGTTGTAGCTTTCTAATTTGCAGACACTGTGTAGGTGGGAACTTTTTGATTGAAAATAAGCCCAACATGCTATTATTCTCCTCCCCACTCTTTAGTTGAAACAGCTTTCCGTTAGTATTTACAGCAGGTTCTCGAGGTCAAGTGTCACCTGCATAACTTCTTTTTTATGCCATTACTGTCTGGGGCAATATATGTGGTGATGGCCCTAATCTCTTCTACAGTTATAAAGTAGGATTATATTTTCTATGTCCGGGTCTCCTGTGTGCCACACTACACTGTTTTACTTTGACAACTTTTGTTCTATGCATTCTTCTGTTCTGACCAGAATGAGATATTGGTACAGCCGAAAAAAATGACATAGCAAATATATAAAATCAACATCAAACTGGCAGTGTTTGGCCGATGCTGAATTTGTTGAGGCAGCGGCCGGAGCACCTATGGAGATGTCTGGAGTGCTATGATGATAGTCCCCATATCTGATAACTACAGTCAATGGTCACTGTGACCGAATATCAGTCCATCACATGTCTACTTGCTAAATATATTGTACAAGAAATCGTGGATCTTTCCTTGTCTAAGTTTCAATTGTATAGAATTTCTGACAGAAATTTCTTAAACAGTTCAGCGCAGATATGCGATCATACTTTGTTTCGCAAATCTTGTTTCTAAAGAATCCTGTGTTTTGAGTGGTTACCGGGGCCCAAATTTGGGGTGTAAATAACAAAACCACTGTCACCTGCCACGCATGTCATAAGAGGCGTCTAAGGAGTTTTGATCAAATCGGATGCACATGTCTTACTTACTTACTTAATCCCGTCATGCCTAGTGACACATGGGGCTTCAGAAAGGACTTTCCATGCTCTCCTGTCCCGTGCAACCTTCAGCGCAGAGTCCCACGTCAGAGATGCGGTGTCAGTTCCTCTTCCATCATGCGCCTCCATGTTGTCCGTGGTCTGCCTTTCTTTCTCTTTCCCTCTGGTGTCCAAGTGAGGGCTATCCTTGCAGGCATTTCTTGTCTCATTCTCATAACATGTCCGAGCCATTTCCATCTTCTCTTTTTGAGTATGTCATTCATTGCCTCTTGTCTTGTGTCTTGTAGTTGGTTATTGGATATTTTTACTGGCAAAAGATTCCCAAGATTCTGCGAAGACAAGAGTGGTGGAAAACTGACAGCCTGCTAGTATCTCCTTTGGTCATCCTCCAACACTTCGATCCGTAGAGCAAAACTGGCAAAACAATGCTTTTATAGAGTTTAAGCTTTGTGGTATGCACATGTCCTAAACGTGTAGAATTCTATGCGTTTAGGGGCCTACACACCAATGTGCAACGTATACACGTTCTTGGCAAAGATCAAATTTATCACAAAGAGTGATTAAAATCAGTTGTAAAGAAAGAAATGCAAAGCAGAAGTAAATTGTTTTTTCCGGAAACCATTAATACTTGTTTACTGTCTATTTACCATATTCATTAGTTCCGGTGATTTCTCTGGGGGTTATTAAAACTGATTCACCCGATTCTAAAGACTATAGTGCTCTAACTAGGATGTTATAGGAACATAAGTAGGACATTCATACCAAATTAAGACTTAGGTTATGTTTGAGAAGTTATATTTTTAAACATTGTATGACACGCTTATTAAGTTTTTCAGGTAGTGTTATCTGATATTAGACAATGTGAAGTTTACCTTTGGTGGTTGAGATGGCAACACAGCAGCAGGGGGTACTGCCTGCAAAGAGGCTGGCTGAATATCTTCCAGTGGCACTGTGGCGGACATGGCCAACTTGGAGCTCGTAGGTGACACGATTATTGCTGGAGTCGATTTTGAAAGTGATTGGTAAGCAGCAGCTGTTGCAGATCGAGATGGAGTACTCCTTGGTATAAGAGTTGGCGTTGATGCCTTGTCAGCGCTCAGACTCTTCAAAGCTGATCGTGCTGCTGTAGCTGCGGCTGCTTTAGCCCCTCTTCCCTTTTTGCCTCCTACAGGCAGGTCAATTTCCTGTACAATTAAAAAAGTGAATTCAATAACAAAAAAATAACCAAGAATTAAGAAAACTCGCCGAGTGGTTACAGGCCCAAATTGGGGTGTAAAGAATAGAACCACTGTTACCTGCCACTCATGTCGTAAGAGGCAACTGAGGAAGAGTTGGTTGAAATCGGATGCACATGTCCTAAACGTATAGAAGTCTATGCGTTTAGGGGCCTTACAAAACCAATGTGCAACGTATACATGTTCTTGGCAAAGATCAAACATATCACAAAGTGATTAAAATTGGTCATAAAGAACAAACGCAAAGAAGAAGAAAACACTTAGAAAGACAATAGTCCAAAATTGTGTGTATCTGGGAGTATAATATATATAAATATTATATATATGTATATAAAGACCAAAAAATTGACCATTTTGATTGTTGTTCTTAAAGAAGACATGTACCCAGGTCATGAATCAACTCAGCTTATTGAGGCTGGCTGGGATTAAACTTGGGACTAGTTATCTATCCTCCACTGATTTTAGGCACTTCACTGTCAACTGACTCAGGCCTGATGCCCGGGAGGATTGAATCAAATTTAAACAAAAGATAAAAAATCAGACATTTTCTTAAAACTGAAAATTATATTTACCTCTGGTGGCATGTCAGCTACTTTCTGTAGAAATAATTTCTCAAGCTCTTGGGCCATCAACGTAATATCCTGGAAGATTAAAAAAAAAGAAAGAAATTATCAATTTAGAGAATTTCCTAACCTTCTAAAAACAGATATACAATTACTAGTTTTTATTTATAACATACAGAGTAAACCAAATCAAACAAAACCAAAGTAATGAGGATAAACTAGAATACTGGATGAGAAAAATAAAAAGACGATACCAATTTATAGATAGTAACAGATTTTAACTACTTGGGCAGTAATGTTTCTTCAGATGGGAACAATATGGTTCTTCTTCTTTGCGTTGGTTCTTTACGACCAATTTTAATCACTCTGTGATATGTTTGATCAAGAACGTGTATCGTTGCACATTGGTTTGGTAGGCCCCTAAACGCATAGATTTCTACAAGTTAAGGACATGTGCATCCGATTTCAGCCAAACCTCCTTAGTCACCTCTTACGACATGCATGGCAGGTAACAGTGTTTCTATTCTTTACACCCAAATTTGGGCCCCGGTAACCACTCGGGCGACAATATGGTTGAAATTTAACGTGCATTCGGAAGGAAAAATGCAAACTACAACAGAATTTTCAACATTTTGAAATCTGACATTCAAGGCACAAAGATTCACATAAAGAAAACATAGGACAATCAAGAGAAAGAAAAAACTGTGCTATGAGATCGGCTCAAAAACCAATATTTGGTTATTATTGGCAATGTACTGCCCAAATATTCGTAAAACACAGGACATTTTAAAATATAAGGATATCCAGTAAAACGGGTTGGCTGGTCTCTCTTAGGCAGGGAGAACAAATGTGGCCTGCCGAAACACATAAGTCAGCCCAATCCTCCAGTGCTGTAGAACAGGCAACTGATGTCTAGCCTAGGAGGATGCATTCGTCTAGGTCAGTTTCCCTGCAACTTGGGGAGGTGAACCCAAAAAAGAATGCAAAGCTAGATGTGCTGGCCAACAGATCTGTAGGCACCAAACTGGAACAACAAACTTACGCTACTACAAGTCTCTATATCACATACAGACCAGAGTTATTTAACGAGTGGTTGATGTAAAAGCGAATGAAGAAATCTGAACATATAGTAAAATGTTATTACTTACATCACCAGGCTTGTTGTAAACATAACAGTTGGTGAACATTGTGTTGAAGTCCTGCATGGTTTCTTTGGCTGAGTTATAGTAGTATATTTCCAGCCGTTTCTTGATAGTCCCTAAGTCCATAGGGTTCTTGATTATCTTATGATAATCCTGGCAATAGAAAAACCAAACCACATTAACTTCCAAATTGAAATACATGATGCAGCTACAGTAATTTGTAGTTACCTTTTCTTATAAATAGAAGCTGGGGTTTTAAAAAAGACCTAAAGCAGAAGGATTTACTTCAAAGCAACATGCTTTACCCCATATGGCTCGATCCTTCTCCATAGGAATGACACGCAACACCACTTGCCGCAAGTATTATGGATAGAGGTACAACTACTACAATATGAGCAGATTAGAACAAGTTCTGAGCCTCAGAACAGGTCACAATCTACTCCAGAGCCACATGTATACAAACTCAAGATTAGCGATTCAGTCATGTCTACATACTTCAAGACTGCCCAGAATATGATATACTCACTGGCCTAGTGAAACAACACTGGACAGAAAACTACAAGGATCTCTGTGCGAGCTACAAAAGACGGTGAAATTTATACAGGAGACATATTTAGACAATATTTCAAGCAAACGAAAGGAAGGATCTAGCTGCTTGCATACAGTCCAGGACACTATCAATGTAGTTTCTGATCAGTTAGTGTGACTTAAGTGTGAGACAATTCACAATGCTCTGTTGTTGTTCTTCTCTTCCACCATTTACTTCTTTATAGAAGTGTTGGGGGTGAAACGTATTGATCTTGTGTGTGCTTTTTAAAAGGCACTTTGTAAGCTGATATTCATTTTCGTAAGGCTGTTCTTGATGCCGTCGCTCCATCTTTGCGTGGTCTTCCTCTTGCCTTGTACTCATTATATTTTTTCTGCGTGGCTCTCTGTGGTAGGCGATACCAGGGCATTCTGGTCAGGTGTCCAAACCATTTAATCTGTTGTTCTTTTATGAATTGTATAACTGTTCACAAGTTGATAAATGTATATTTCCTTTGCAGCAGACTGGTCTTTGCTGTGGATTTAAGCTTCATTCATTTCTAAGTACATGATGTACCCAGTCATCTGGGTATTCCAACGATTCAACCACTCTTCTATATTCAAACCTGGCGTTGCTAGATTTGAACACTATATGAGGAAGACAGTTGTTTCCTTAACCAACACAGGATTGGAACTGCCAGCAGGAGTGTATTGATGGATAACCTAAAGCTCTGATCGAAGTACTTATGGACTTGTGCAATAGGGATGCCTGATGACTAACTAACTAACCCACCTTTAATGTCCCAGAGTAGAATAAATCAAATATCTTTATACAAGGCAACTTACATGCAGCTGCATTTTTACTGCATCCACAGGTTGATGGAATGGCCAAGCAAACTGATGTTTCCATACTGCTTTGACCACAGTTTTTAGCATAAACTGAAGCTGGTTTGTGTTCCGGCCTCGCCTTCCTTTAGATTTTGGAGGCGGAGGTGGTGGCTGTTCATTCCCGCTGTTACCATCCTCATGATTGTTGAAATCATAAACCTGATGAATAAATGAAAAACACTATAGAAATTGTCAATGGCAACAAGATTTGAGTTATTTAAAGATATCCAATTTCGCTAGTATCATCATGTGCCATATAGGCTGTCATTGGCGATCATAGATTTACTCAAATGGCTGTCCTCAGTGCTGACTATCAGTTCAGATGTTAACTTGTGCAATGAACCAAAACAGTCCAAAATGTTCTTTCTATCTCCCATTAATTTAATAATTTTATTTATGCCTTTATCTCTTCTTCTTCTTTGCGTTTGTTCTTTACGACCAATTTTAATCACTTTGTGATATGTTCGATCTTTGCCAAGAACGTGTATACGTTGCACATTGGTTTGGTAGGCCCCTCAACGCATAGACTTCTACACGTTTAGGACATGTGCATCCGATTCAGCCAAACCTCCTTAGTCGCCTCTTACGACATGCGTGGCAGGTAGCAATGGTTCTATTCTTTACACCCCAAATTTGGGCCCTGGTAACCACTCGGGTGAGCTTTACCTCTTTCAATACATGACATTTTAGCAGACTAAATAAATTGATGCAATGCAGTCTTTGTGACTGCTAACAAGATACTCTCATAGTTCTACACTCATTCAGCGTTGTCACAACACAAGTACCTACAATCTTAACTAGAAGTTCAGAATGCTATGTGAATGCACCACAAATCAAACATGTAGATTTACATTTTAATAAAATACAAGATGCCACGTTACATAGTTTAAAAAATAAATTACAAATTTTGAATTCCAATGTTGTCTCAATCTGAACGTACGGTAATAATAGTTGGAAAAGAACTAACACTAATGAAAGTTAAATGTATCAAAAATAAATGGGAAAATTAATAAAATGTGACGAATTCAGAAAAAATGTCTTGTCAATTATTTGAAACAAATGTTAAAGTTAGAAGAAATAGAACATATGTTTTGGGGGCTGTGTGAAGTAATCATCAAAGAATCACTCTAAGTTACATTCGATGATTGATGTGGATGCAAAATCAGCACTCCAAGCACTCCAGTCCAGAAAATTACCATGTCTACAGACCCTACTGTCTAGATTGTCCGAGCAGCGCAGGGTCGTCTTGCAGTGGATACCCTCTCACTGTGGAATACCAGGAAATGAAAAAGCAGACCGATTGGCCAAGGAAGGTGCTGCAGGAGAGCAACCGGATGTGCCAGTTACCTACCACCAAAAGAAAAGGATGATTAAATCAATGAGAAAGCCCACGAGTGGTTACCGGGGCCCAAATTTGGGGTGTAAAGAATGGAACCACTGTTACCTGTCACACATGTCTTAAGAGGCGATTAAGGAGGTTTGGTTGAAATCAGATGCATGTGTCCTAAACGTGTAGAAGTCTTATGCGTTTAGGGGTCTACCAAACCAATGTGCAAAGTATACAAGTTCTTGGCAAAGATCAAACATATCACAATTAAAATTAGGTCGTAAAGAACGAATGCAAGAAGAAGAGAATGAGAAAGCCACAAACGCCAACACAAGCGATTACTATAATATGAACAGATTGGAACAAGTTGTCATTCTGCGCCTTAGAACAGGACACAATCGGCTCCGCAGCCATGTGTACAGGCAACCCAGACTGCAGAGCACATACTTCAAGACTGCCCCGAATATGATACACTGAGGCAAACTCACTGGCCTTTTTTTTTTCTTTCGTCCGCTTTCAACTCTGCGAGACGAAGTTTCATCTCTGAAACTGATTTTTGCGTGAAAATCCGTTTTCCAATTTCTTACAATGGCAGCAGCGTGCACATTGTAAATTACTTTACACTGGCAGCCGTGTGCTCAATGTACTCGTAATTAGTATTCCTCGCCATACAGGCAGATTTTCTCCGACTCAGAAGGTACTCACGTTATCGTCCTGAGTAAGACCAGGGGACTGAACAAATGCCGGACAGTAGGTTCGAACCCGAGCTATGGCGTCTCAGCTAGCAGGCGAGCTACTATCAAGCTACTCTAGGAGTCCCCACTCACTGGCCTAACGAAGCAACACTCGACAGAAAACTAAACGGACCTCTGTGTGAGCTACAAAAGACAGTGAAGTTCATACAAGAGACAACATTGAATATATAGACACATTTCAAGCAAACGAAATGATGGAAAGAATCACAAAGAAGACACTGAAAGTGGGAGGTAAATATTCAAGAAAGAAAAAGTCATAGGGAAGCCTCAATTCCATAGAAGAGATTGCCCAGGAGAGAGAAGAGATATGGAGAAATTGCTTGCAGGTTCTATGCAGCGTATATCGGTATGACAGGGATATAATAATGGAACGATTGTAGTACAATTTAACTTGAGTGCAAAATTCATTTTAATTATCTTTGGAGGTACCCACAGCAAAAACTATAGTTACAACTATACTTACATCAGCAGCATTTGCAGTTATACTGGAACCTTGTTCTGTCATCTTTGAGTCGTTGAAACTAGAAGATAGGTGGAAGAAAAAACTTATTAATACTGAGCTCATCAAGGTCACTTTTGCTTATGCAAATGTTAAACTTTCTCCGTCCATAGAAAGGACATTTTCTATCATCCATTTATTAATTGCAATTCTTTTATCTACTGTCCTGGACATGCAGATATTCACAGCAACAAGAGAGCAGACAAGCCAGCTTTGAAAACAACCAATGATGGCAAGTTTCAAAAGGATAAAGAGGATGTTATTTGGTATCTTGATGATCTGCTGAATCAATCCAGCAATATAAGAAGTTTGGAATTACAGTTGTAAAAGTGCAGATGCTTGAAAAGTAGACGTATGCTTGAGAAGCAGATAGAGAAGTGATTAACTAGTGACCCACAGGAACCATCAGTATCATGAGTATGCATACCCTTCGATATCTGCTAGGATAGACTGTGCACCTATGAGTCTGCCCGGAGTTCTGTTACATCAGTTCAGTAACCAATAACCAAGTATTTTTAATTGTGATTGATAGTGAAGTAATTCATTCTTACAGGAAGTCTGTGAAACTTGATAGTGAAATTGAGTTGTCTGGTTATTAGTTCCTGAACTGATGTGAAACTTAACAGTGAAATTGAGTTGTCTGGTTATTAGTTCCTGAACTGATGTCCTAGCACTACGGCAGAGCCACAGGTTCTTAAGTCTCCCCCAGCAGATGTTGACAGGTATGTATACTGATGGTTCTAAGGGCTCGTTGGTTAAACACGCTCCTCATTCTGCCCCTCAGGCATCTATCTAGTTCAACTTGTGCATGTAATTTCAAACTCATATCACTGGATAGATAATTTACCATCATATTTGTTCAGAAAATGTGCAGGATTCTTCTGAACATTTGTAAAATTTCACTTGTGTCGATGATGTGGGTCATTTTTCAGCGCTTGCTACTCTACACAGTAACACTCCCTGTACATTGCTGCTTCCTAAATTACCTCATTTTAAAAAAATGAGGATCTTATGCTCCCATAACACTCTTTCTGATATTGGCTCAGTCCCTTTCCCAAAACCCCAACCTAGAGAACCAGGAAGTCAACATTGTGTCTACCCTCTAACCTTCAATCTGTCACTGCTGTCAGTCATGGACGTTTATACCAAGAGCAAAGTTTTCCAAATCATTGAGATACAGATAGACAAGTTCCCCACCACTTTAAAGTAACCTGTACTATAAACTAGTAATAACTTGTGACAAGGGGAACTACAAGGATGTCGGTTGTGACAAGTAACTTATAAGTTATAGTATATTGATCTTGACTGACAATACAAACATGCTTCTTGACAGACAAGTTGTAGTTACTAGTTATTGTGTGTGAAAAAAACAAATGTCTGAAGTCAAAGCCCCAGTTTGTTGCTTTTTAAAGTCTTTAGTACATCCATGTGCTTACTGGAGTCATATTAGCATCTCGGACCCATTGTTAAAAGCAGCAACCCACAGATATTAAAATTTCACTTTCTCAGTAAGCAGTAGTTTGGTGTATTGTTCAGGAAGAGACGAAAAAGAGTGTTAGCTGACTATTGAATTATACATTATAAATGACAGTGAATAGAAGTTTAATAATATTCAGGAAGGCAACCAACGTTTTTTCAATATTCGTGCAAATTCAAAACAGTACAGCATCACACAAATTCTTTTACACTGACATTGCACTTTCTTTCCCCACGTTCTCCCGCAATTTTTAAAACATATAGGTCACTCAAAAAATCGACGTTTCACTTAAATCTAGTGTGCAACTATACAAAATGTGTGAGATGTTCAGTGTGTGGCCATTTTGTTGGCGCTTTGTGGTCTTCACAGCCTATATTCAAGATTTCTTACTGGATTTTCCCCCAGATCTTCATGACTGGTGTACTTTACAATACTTCTAAAAAATACGTCACACTTCAATGTGGATTATGAGATACATACCGTATGAATTAACTCGTCGAATTTCGAGTAAAACCAATAGTTTTATATGCGTCATGACGAGTCACCATGGCGGAGAGATGTTAGCAGACATTGCAAGAACGACATGTTTGTGATTAAGTTACTCATCACACAGTCAACATCATACAAAAATAATTACAAAATACCCTTTTTTAAGGCTTTGGACGGTTTGCTGGTACCCTGGTAGCGCCGGATGGCTCTTTGGGTCCATAGCATTCGTCAGATTGTCATGAAATGCATTCACGATAGATTTGATCACTAGAAGCAACCGTCCGGCTGGAAGGATGATACAGCCAGTTCAAAACTAAAGATGCTCATTGGTCAATTGTAGTCACATGGTGTACAAAGATGGCTTTCTGACATATTTTGAGACTGTTTGAAAGTTTCACTTTCGTGAAAGTGATCACAGCGTTTTCACAGCACAAATTTAGATCGTAATAAAACTCTTAGTCCAAATAGAATCGAAACTATGATCAAAATGGTGGTAAATTTACATCCATCACATGTTTATAACTGCTGCGTTGCAGTGATGTTTAGCTTTACTGTATTTTACGAAAGTAGAAATGAAACTTTACGTACTATCCAGCGATTGGTTGTTTCATCACGTGACCGGAGCACTCTTAATTTGTGGTCCTATATTTTAAAAAGGGACATATTTGTGTTAAGTAACTAAACAAATAACTTTTTTTTGTAATATTACGACTAATGACATATGCTTCCTATATTATCTGGCTACTGACTGCAGAAGTCATTCGTTTTTGCAAATAAAATGAAACTGCTGCCTCTTCATTCACTGGATGAATTCCGGTGTTTATTCTCTTCCTTTCCCTTTTTTAAGTATGCAAATCTCTAATTCCATATCCGTGATTCAATTCATCAGTTTAGTTTTATTTCTTATTTGCCAATTGAATAAAGTTGTTTTATGTCCGTTATGGTTCTGTTTCTACTTCCAATGATTATTATCCTGTACTTCTTGTAAAAAAGTGGACTGGCGATTATGATCACACAGTCATCTCTTAGCATGTCTGTGTGGTATACTTTTTTGTTCATTGTATTTTATCCTGAGATATTTCCATCGACAAACGCCCATTAAAACAAGTCAAAGACTACATTTCTAGGGAGCATTTATTCAGCAAATGGAAGAATAACTAACAAAAACAAACATAAATGCAACAAAGCAAATCAAAAACTAGGACAAATGACGCCAATTTTAAAATGTGAACATATCACCATGAATACAAAAGAGCTTTGTTCAACACAATCTTTCTCCAACATTATGATATCAGTGTCAAACCTGGACTTGATATTAATGGCAGAAGAAAACTAGTCACGACAGAGATGAAGTGTCTTCGCAGAATGCTGGGAGTAACAAGACGAGACCGGTTTAGAAATGAAGACATCAGGAAAAAGTGGGTACAACATCACTACTGAACTTCGAACAACAAATTAAATGGTCCAGCCACATAAGCAGATTACCAACAGACAGTGTGCCACAAAGAACAATGTTACTCCAATATAGTGGATACAAAGCAAAATGGTGGACTCAGAGATAACAGAGACGAAGAAAGACACTTTATGAACCGCACACAAAAACCCGTTCTAGAAATATCTTCTTATCCTGAAGCTGTGAGGCAAAATAGGACTGGAGAAAAGAAAGACAAGGCGCATAGAGAGACTCCTTTTTCGACCTGACGCTGATAGGCAAAACAGGATTAGAGAATAGAATAGACAGAGTGTGTCTATTTCCGCCACGATTTACAGTAATTTCAGCATGGTCAGGTCAGTGGTTCTAAAATAGAGTCGTATGCCCTCCTCCTTCCTCCCGTTACTGGGTTGTTGCTAATAAAAAGAAATTAACTAAAAACAAATTGAACATATAAGCTGCGAAAACTCGCTGATGCTACAAATAAGAAAATTGAAGTATTTTCGATATAAAAAGAGACACGGAGGGTTGGACGAGACCACACCCGTGTGGTGTCGGGGCCCACAAGAGAAGCAAAGAATAGTACACTGCGATCTCCAGAGTATGTCGTAAAAAGCGACTTATATAGGACCTATGGAAGCTACCCTAGTAAAAAAAGCAGTGCAGAAATCGGCTGTGCTGGCCTACTTGTAGGCGCATAACTGGCACAATCGCTCTTAGGTTAAGATAAAATACAAATTACACAGAGTAGTTAACAAGTGGTCGATTTGGAGCGTTCGAAGAAGAAGTGAGAGACCACTATGAAGGGAGGCATTTCAGCAATAAGCAAGACCACGGAGAAGGTGGATGTATGATGTAACTGGTGGTTTGATCATGAATGTTGCAGAGGTGGGACATCTGGTCTATGAGAGAGAGAAATTCAGAAGGACTGTC
Source organism: Arion vulgaris (assembly GCA_020796225.1). NCBI lineage: Eukaryota > Metazoa > Mollusca > Gastropoda > Stylommatophora > Arionidae > Arion > Arion vulgaris. The sequence continues at coordinate 32,250,241 of CM036758.1, read as the reverse complement.
AGGGTGGCAATTTTATGCATTTGACAAGCTATGTGATGATGATGATTATATGATCTGGGATTAGCGCTAAAAAGGACTTAATCTGTTTGGTAGAAATTCGAATGTGCCTATCCTACACGCAACGTACTCATGTTCTTGAAGCAAACCACAAAGAGTGGTTAGCGTTGCTGATAAGAATGAATACAAAAAAAACAATAAACATTCAGAAAACGTGAAATTTAAATTAAACACAACATGACCAGGACAGTAGTAACAATATGCCAGGTTGCAAAACACCTGCCATTTTTTATACATAATGTAAACACCATCCATAGACAGAAGTAAACAATTTTTATTTGGAACATCTGTGGAGAGACATATTGGGACAATATTTAACAGATTCATGGAATGTCTTTTCATGGGGTCAAAATGAAAACACAAATTTCCACTCAATTCGATCTTTGTCTTGGTTGTTATGTAGAAGATTACAGTCTAAGCCGTGGAACGCTTTTTCACTCCAGAACAATTCTTATTTTTTTGTGATACCAGAACCAATAGGACAGGATTCTGCTATATCATCAGTCCATCTTTTTCGTTGTTTTCCTCTTCCATTCTTTCCTGATGTTCTGTTATAAAGGATTATGTATACATGGATTATGTATATGTGGAGTTTGTTTGCATTCTTATTATGTGGCCGAACCACGTCATTCTTTCTTACTCGATGTAATTCACGCAAGGTTCATTCCCAACTTTCTGTCTTATGCCGATCACTCTGTCTTTACTGGTGTGGTTGGTAACTTTCTGCAGGCATTACATTTCCCATTTGTTGTGTCTGTGCTTTGCTCATTGTTTACGTTTGGCTCTGACAACACAGAGTAGGCATACATGTTGTTCATTATCTGTTGTTTAGCTGTCAGTAAGATGTTTGGGTCAACCACTAGTGACAACTGTTATAAGAAAGAGAAGATGGAGATATGTTGGGCACACCTTGAGGAGAAATGATCAACGAATATCAAAGCAGGAATTGAAGTGGGATGCAAAGGGTTCAAGAAAGAGAGGTCGACCTAAGGAGACCCTGAAACGAACTTTGCTGAGAGAGGCAGGAAATATCGGTCTCAGTTCCATAGAGGAGATTGAGCGAGTTTCCCAGGATAGAGCGGTATGGAGAAATTACTTGCAGGCCCTATGTAACGTATAACGGTACGAGAGGAATTATTATAAGATGTTTGGGTGCCTTAACGATGAAGCTAGCTAAATTCTTTTATTAGATGTTTATCGAACAGGCAGTTGCGAAGAGGCCAAAGAACATCCCCGTTATCCATTTCAACATCTCTTCTTCTTCGAACTCTCCATATCGACCACTTGTAAACCACTCTGTGTGATTTGTATGTGATCTGAGCCTAAGAACAATTGTACTTTATGTGACTACAAGTAGTCCATCCGATTTATGCGATGTTTTTTGTATTTATTAGGTAGCTTCCTAGGCCCTACAACAGTTGCCTATTACAACATGCCTCGTAGGTCGCAGTGTTACTATTCCTTGCTTCAACTCCCGAACAATCGATGCTGTTTATGTCTGCCCGCTCTCTCATTGCGCAAAACCCGTATGCTCATAAGTAAAAGAAATTACGCTCTAAAAAAAGGTAAGAAATCCTACATAAAAGAAATTACGCTCTTAAAAAAGTAAGATATCCTACATAAAAGAAATTAAGCTCTAAAAGAAGTAATAAATCCTACATAAAAGAAATTACGCTCTACAAGAAGTAAGAAATCCTACATAAAAGAAATTACGCTCTAAAAAAGTAAAAATCCTACAAAAAGAAATAAGTAAAAGAAATTACGCTCTAAAAAAAGGAAGAAATCCTACATAAAAGAAATTAAGCTCTTAAAAGTAAGATATCCTACATAAAGAAGCTCTAAAAAGTAAGAAATTAACTCTAACGAAGAAGAAATTAGTCTCTAAAGAAGAAGAATTAGCTCTAAAGTAAGTAAAGAAATTAAGCTCTAAAAAAAGTAAGAAATCCTACATAAAAGAAATTAAGCTCTAAAAAAGTAATAAATCCTACATAAAAGAAATTACGCTCTAAGAAGTAAGAAATCTACATAAAAGAAATTACGCTCTAAAAAAGTAAAAATCCTACAAAAAAAATAAGTAAAGAAATTAGCTCTAAAAAAGTAAGAAATCCTACATAAAAGAAATGTAGCTCTAAAAAGTAAGATATCCTACATAAAAGAAGCTCTAAAAAAGTAAGAAATTAAGCTCTAAAAGAAGTAAGAAATTCTACGTAAAAGAAATAAGTAAAAGAAATTAAGCTCTAAAAAAAGTAAGAAATCCTACATAAAAGAAATTAAGCTCTAAAAGAAGTAATAAATCCTACATAAAAGAAATTACGCTCTACAAGAAGTAAGAAATCCTACATAAAAGAAATTACGTCTAAAAAAGTAAAAATCCTACAAAAAGAAATAAGTAAAAGAAATTACGCTCTAAAAAAAGTAAGAAATCCTACATAAAAGAAATGTAAAGTAAGATATCCTACATAGAAGCTCTAAAAAGTAAGAAATTAAGCTCAAAGTAAAATTACTAAAAGAAATAAGTAAAAGAAATTAAGCTCTAAAAAGTAAGAAACCTACTAAAAGTACCCACAAAAGTAAGAATCCTACATAAAAGAAATTACGCTCTAAAAAAGTAAAAATCCTACAAAAAATAAGTAAAGATAATAGCCTAAAGAGTAAGAAATCTACATAAGAAATAAGTAAAAGAAATGAAGTCTAAAAGTAAAAATCCTCATAAAAGAAATAATAAAGAAACTCTAAAGTAAAAACCTACATAAGAAATAGTAAAAAATTAAGCTCTAAAGAGAAACCTACTTTCTTTCATCTCTGAGTGATGCAGTAAAGATAATAGTAATGACTTCACAATCTGGACCTGGTGCACAGACCAACCTCCTTCACTCATGGTACTGATATTTGAAACAGGACTTGTGAATATGAGAAAATAATCATATGAAAATCTGGATCTGCAGTAGGATAAGTCACTTGACAACCCGCTCTTCTAATTCAGCAATCTCTGGTCATGCACTGAGTTTACTCCGGACAGTCAGCTTTAGTTCGGACAAACTGTTCTAAGAGGAACCAATTTTCCGATCTTCTCACCTCACGAAACAACATTAATAGACAACAGTTATCCACAAGATGTATTTGTTCCTATTTGTGTAGAATTCTTTGTAGAACACAGCAGATGAATTGATAAAATATGCTTCTCAGCTCAACACGATTTGATATATAAAATGTTTTGGAGCTTACACTGATGTGAGAACTTACTCCGTCACAAATATTATTCCAGAAAAACCGCGTAAAATTGTACTTTTAGCGCGTGTATACTACATACAGGATAAGTAGCTCAACTAATTTTAGATATTAATTGTTCCAGAGCTTATTCCTAGTTTTGAGAAAATTCTCTCTAAACTATGATAATAAATTAAAAATTGGCGACACTGTTGAATGTTCACGATAAAATACTAATAAATCCACAAATGAAAGTCGAGATGAAGAGCACGATATGTAATCCATACAAGTTGACAAACAAAATGCGAAGTGGTTCGTTTATGGATAGCTGGTAAATTTAAGGGAAATTGTCAAATCTGTGCTGGGTTTAATTGTAACCAATCATAGATAATAAAGCGTTTAGCCTGTACCAATTGACGTAATCAGTAGCGTCGTAGCAAGGATTACCAGATGGGGATATATTGTCCGTCGCGCTCAAAGAACAAAGCGTGGATACCTGTCAGCCAGTAGGTTAAAACACCAGGTTGGTTAGGGGTATTGCAAACAACAACAAATGTGCCGTGCTAACGCGAGGAACAAAAGAACAGTCCAAACTTGGCCATGGTCGCGTTTCCGTCCAAGATGGATTTTGAAAACAATGGAATTAATGTGTAATTGTCTTGATTGGTTGGACCATCAACATTGTAATTCGATGAATAGAGGCCATGTGTTCTCGAATCTCTATTCTATACATGAATATTTCAGCGACAGAGCGCGAACTCCGTTGCATCAGCCAGGAGAACCGAATATACTTTTTTGGAGAATTGTATACATTTGTAAAACACAATATATATATCTCTTCTTTTTCTTCGAACGCTCCATATCGACCACTTGTTAAACCACTTTTTGTGATCTGTATGTGATCTGAGCCTAAGAGCTATTTTACGTTGCGCCAGTTATGCACCTACAAAAAGGCCAGCATATCCGATTTCTGCGACGCTTTTTATTTACTAGGGTAGCATCCAGAGGGCCTAGATCAGTCACCTCTTACGATATGCCTTGTATGTTGCAGAGGTACTATTCTTTGCTCCCCGTGCGAGCACCGGCAACACACTGGCTAACAAATCTATATCTAAATGTGGCAAAAACAAAAATAGTGACGATAAAACGAACATGACAAAAGATATTTTTCTCAACGGAGAGAAAATAGAAAATGTTAACAGTTTTAACTATTGCGGTTCACTGCTAACAACAGATGGATATTGGATGAATGAAATGAAAAGAAGAACAAACATGATCTTACAAAAAATTAAACAACTAAAAACAGTATGGATTGGAACTGATAGGAAAACAAAGATCAAATACTAAAAGCATGTATACTCCCGTTGTATACTTCCATTTCGATATACTCCCGTTGGCAACGTATGGGTGTGAAACATGGACATTTAACAAGACAGTGAAAAAACATATACGTGCTTTTGAATATACGTTTTACAGAAGAGTCCTCTGTATATCATGGACAGAGAAGAGAACAAATAGATCGATTCAGAAAGAATTAAAAATCAGACAACTGGCCGATGTTACAGACAAGAAAGAGAAAATTGAAGTATTTTGGACATATAGAGACACGAAGGGCTGGAGATGACCATTACGGAAGGTGGCATTGCATGGACCATTATGGAAGGTGGCAAAATTCTGCTCAGGAAAAGCTATTTGATGATGGTGGTATTGTAAAGGGAGGGATTTGTGATAATAGGTAGACAAAGAAGGCGCTGAAAACGGATAATATTTGGTCACAAGTTACACACTGACAATGTCAAGAAAAAATGAAAAATGGACAAAGATGTCTGTGGGATTGTTTCTTTATTCCGCATTGCTGTTGTCTATCCCCATGTGGAAGATGGAATTGATTGTCCACTCTTGTTAAACGTAGGGTTGTGAGCTTTAATTTGCGCTCTAGGGCCAGATGACGCCCTTGTTGTGTTATATCTATGTTTATATAGTGTGGTCTTGATATTGTCTATCCATCTTTTCCTTGGTCTTCCATTGATCTCTTTTTATTTATGCTGTTAGTGGTGGTTGGTTGTAATCCATTCTCATTAAATGTCCAAACCCCTACACTTGTTGTCTTTCGATGTATTCGGTGCATGAAGTTATGCCCTTTCTGATGTCCTCGTTTCGTAGTCTATTTTCCTGGTACCCCATTGCCTTCCTCAAGCATTTAATTTCACACGTGGTGAGCTTTTTGTGGTGTGTTGCTGTAAGAGACCAAGTTTGGCAATGATAACAAAGTGTTTGTATGAAAATACTTTTTATCATCTGTCTTTTCACTTCCATCTTGATCTTTGCGTGTTGTAGTAATGGTGCCAGCTGGTAGTTCACTGCATTTGCTTTTTTAGCATCTTGTCTCTATTTCTCTATCTAGTTTTCCGCCTTCTGTGAAAATGCTGACTTATTGATATAACACTGAAATTTGGAAGTTGATTGATGATCTGATTGATGATCTGATTGATTGAAGATTAGGGCTGCCATACGTTGTCATTTTTGCGTACATGTCCTCATTTCACAAGTAAATCTGAGCGTCCGTAAACAATTTTGTAAATTCGTAGATTTGTCCGCAATTTTACAAGACAAGATACATGCAAATTAACACTCTGTCAGCGACATCATGAGCATGTGGCAACCACATTTAACTGTGTAAAATTTGGTTTTCTAACTTAGCACTCGAAACAGAATCTACAGTCGTTAGAAAAATACTTCAATTCATAAGAGTAAACAAAACATTAATGCACATTCTTCCGCTTTTGTATAGGGTGTTTTTAGTCTCACTACACTTTACATGTAGAATAACTTGAAAAATGAAGCACGTGACGTCATCAAACAATTAGCAAAAACAAAATAGTGAAATTAGTTACAATAGTTTCTGCTATGGTCTACTGTTGTTTTTGGTAAACTGGAAAGAACCAATGAATTATTTTATTAGAACAGATGTTGAAAATATCCACCACGGGCTTCAAGACATATATGTACACGTTTCTTCATATTGTCAAATACCATTTGCAATGTGTCTGTTGATATTTCTTGAATATTAATTCTGATTGCTTCTTTCAGGTTCTCAATTGTTTGTACATTATTTTTGTAAACATTTGCTTTCAAGGAATTCCATAAATAATAATCTAATGGAGTTAGACTGGAGAACGAGCAGATCAAATTACACGTCATATTATGCGATTTGCGAAAATTTCCTCCAAAAAATGCAGTGATGCTGTAGCTGTGTGTGCAGTTGCATCATCTTCAATTTCACGCTCGTTCAGTTGTTCCAAGACAGATTCCAGAAGGTCAGTTCGGTACCGATCTGCATTTGTTGTTGAAAAATATTGGCCCAATTAAACGTTTTCTACTTACGGTACACATATCCCGATTTTTTTATCGTGTAGAGGCGCTTCGTGAAATGTATTAGAATTACAGCTGTCCCAAATACGATTATTTTGGCTATTAACGTATCTAGACAGATGAAGCCATGCCTCATCAGAGAAGAATATCGCTTCATCAGAATCGATTCTGGCACCCATGTGCTGTAGTCGACTCTGGGTTGATTGTCTCTCTCTTTTAGTTCAGACACGATAGAAATCCTGTATGGATGAAAATGTAACTGGTGTTTAAGAATTGTGTACACCGTGCTTACTGACACGCTCATTTGTTGAGACATTTTCCGTAAGGACTTACTTGGACATTTCAGGATTCCGTCTTGGATTTATAGACATTTTTCTTCAGACCTACCAGATTGCAGAGCATCATCCACATTTCCTGCATCAAGAAACTTATTTAACATCTTCTTCCTCGAACGCTCCACATCGATCACTTGTTAATCACTCTGTGTGATTTGAATGTAATCTGAGCCTAAGAGCGATTGTACGTTGTGCCAGTTATGCACCTACAAGTAGGCCAGAACATCCGATTTCTGCGATGCTTTCCATTTACTAAGGTAGCTTCCCTAGGTCTTACATCAACTATAGGACTATCATCATTGCACTTCGGTGAATAACCACGTATGCTCTGATCTCTTTCTTACACATGAAGATCTAGGCGACAGTGCACAAACTCTGTAGCACCGGCGAGTGTCCCCAATGTAATTTTAAAATTTTGTAGGAATTAAAATTTAATCGGTTTTAAATGAATTTTTATCGGGCAGCGGTTTTGCAGTTTACTCTTATCGATTTTCAACTGCGACGTGTTCTTCCGTTTTATCTTCCATCTCCGATAGGACTAGGGACTCGATTTCACCTACGTTGAAATCAAGGTTCTCTGGAAATATATCCCGATAGCTCCATATGGGAAACAAACCAAGTACCGCGATTCAGAGGTGATCACATTGCCCCTACGCCACAGAGACCATCATAATCAATCGATCAATTGTGTATTGTAGTTAGCCAAACACTGTCAGATTTGGAGAGGCTTGTATGCGAAGTTCAAGAACTATGTTCTTATCAAATATGTAAGCTATAAAATGATCGATATAATGGAAGACTACAGTAAATCTATGTAGCAATGGCGAAAGATGTAAAAACAAAGTACTTTATTTTTACAAAATACAAAAACAATACACAGCAAAGTTTCAATCAACGCCCGAGTGGTTACCGGGGCCCAAATTTGGGGTGTAAGGAATAGAACACCTGTTACCTACCACGCATGTCGTAAGAGGCGACTAAGGAGATAAAAAACAATACACAGCAAAGTTTCAATCAACGCCCGAGTGGTTACCGGGGCCCAAATTTGGGGTGTAAGGAATAGAACACCTGTTACCTACCACGCATGTCGTAAGAGGCGACTAAGGAGATAAAAAACAATACACAGCAAAGTTTCAATCAACGCCCGAGTGGTTACCGGGGCCCAAATTTGGGGTGTAAGGAATAGAACACCTGTTACCTACCACGCATGTCGTAAGAGGCGACTAAGGAGATAAAAAACAATACACAGCAAAGTTTCAATCAACGCCCGAGTGGTTACCGGGGCCCAAATTTGGGGTGTAAAGAATAGAACCACTGTTACCTACCACGCATGTCGTAAGAGGCGACTAAGGAGATACAAAAACAATACACAGCAAAGTTTCAATCAACGCCCGAGTGGTTACCGGGGCCCAAATTTGGGGTGTAAAGAATAGAACCACTGTTACCTACCACGCATGTCGTAAGAGGCGACTAAGGAGGTTTGGCTGAAATCGGATGCACATGTCCTAAACGTGTAGAAGTCTATGCGTTTAGGGCCTACCAAACCAATGTGCAACGTATACACGTTCTTGGAACGATCAAACATATCACAAAGAGTGATTAAAATTGGTCGTAAAGAACGAACGCAAAGAAGAAGAAGTTTCAATCAAAAGGACGTTATCAAGCAAAGGATACAAGCAAAGTGAAGAAATTCACTTCTATATGTTCTGTGTCGTGTAAGAATGAATTCACTTCTATATGTTCTGTGTCTGTAAAGTGAATTCACTTCATATGTTCTGTGTCGTGTAAGAAGTGAATTCCTTCTATATGTCTGTGTCGTGTAGAAGAAATTCACTTCTATATGTTCTGTGTCGTGTAAGAAGAAATTCACTTCTATATGTTCTGTGTCGTGTAAGAAGTGAATTCACTTCTATATGTTCTGTGTCGTGTAAGAAGTGAATTCACTTCTATATGTTCTGTGTCGTGTAAGAAGTAATTCACTTCTATATGTTCTGTGTCGTGTAAGAAGTAAATTTCTTCACTTCGGATGTATCCTTTGCTTGATAAAGAATTTTGTCGAAGCGTTGCTGTGTATTGTATTTGTAGAGCTACAGTACTTTATTTTTACGTCTTTCTCCAAGCTATACAACTATCATTTAATTTGTCAATTTCAAAGCCACATTTGAATAATGTGTGGTTGTATGCTATATGTGTCTACTTGTGTGTATATATATATCTCTCTTTGCCTTTTTACCCCGAATTGGGGCATAGGACCTGAAACCAACTCATGCCAAGTTTTCCTATTTCTAGCTATCTCCTGCAGCTCCCTCCAGCTTTTCTTTATATTGTTGATCTCCGCCTCCAAATCTCGTCTCCATGTACTTCTCGGCCTCCCCTTCTTTCGCTGTTCCTGCGGGTTCAGGCAAGGACCCTTCTTGTTATATTCCCTCGGTTTCGCAAGTGTGTCCTATCCAGTGCCTTTTAACCTGTTCGTTCACTGGAATCTGTCTTGTTCTCTCCATAAGTTCCTCATTTGTGACCCTATCATACCATCTTATTCTCTATTCTGCAGACCCCAGTTGATGAATGTTTGCAATTTATGCGCTATTGTTTTAGTTGTTCTCATGTTTCGATCCATACAGTAGAACTGCTTTAACATTAGAGTTAAATATCCTGTGTATATATAGAGACACAAAAAGCTTATCGTTTAGTTTATTTAGTTTAGCACATCTTCACTGTACATCGAACCAATTAGGTCCACAAGTGATTAGATCTCCTCCTCAGTATGTCTCTCATTGTGTGACGACTAATGCATAGCCAGGCTCTAGCACTTACGTAGTTTATAGTTGGCTCTGACTAACGTCACCGGTTATTTGTTGGTTTACTATTCTTCTTTGGCTACCAGCATAGTGCTCTTGTCTAGCTACAGCACATTTGAATTGGAATACTTGCAGTTTGGTTAGAGTTGTAGATTCACCGTTACTAGTTGAATTATTTACACGACCTATCTCCCTTAGTGAATTTAAAATTCCAGACGGGCCCATTGCTCGCCCGCATCTTACAGCAGCCATATCCGTAAAGCCTATCGACGCGTTCATTTCCCCCTTATAACTGCATGCCCTGGCACAAAAATAAAACTGATTTTGTCAGCCTAGACCTCCTCAGTGACTCCAACCATCGTCTCCAGCCTGTTTTAATCTTCCTGAGCATTATCATTGAGAAAACATGCATGGATAAAATTCCAGCCAGACCATCGCTTTAGTTACTACCATGTAGTGAGACTGCTCGTAGTCACGGCAAAACCACCACTGTCCATCTTCACAAGATTTGGACAGGCTTGTGATTCAATCGTCATCTTCTTATCAAATGTGTAAGCTACTCATTTATAGTCTATTCGCTCGTGTGTTGCCGGGGAGCAAAGAATAGTAACACTGTGACCTACAAGACATGTTGTAAGAGGCGACTGAGGTAGGGGCCTAGGGAAGCTAGTAAATAAAAAAGCATCGCATGGCAGAAATCAGATGAGTGGTCTACTTGTAGGTGTATAACTGGCACAACATACAATCGCTCTTAGACTCAGATCACATACAAATCACAAGGAGTGGTTTATCAAGTGGTCGATATGTAGCGTTCGAGGAATTGTCCATTTCTTTTTTCTCTCTCCATCCTCCCTTCCTATCCTCTACCTTACCGCAGTAATATTCTTCTTCTTGCGCTCATCCGCTATGAATTCAGGCGTAGCAAGTGTGCCTGCTATGGCGCTTCTGACTGATTTTTGCGTGAAAGCATGCTTTCCTTATTATCAGTGTCTGTCACTCACCATACAGGCGTACATCCTCTGGCTTCAAAAGTAATATAATTTCTATATTATATTAGCTAGCGTATACTTCTTATTCTTCAAACGTTCCATATCGACCACTTGTTAAACAACTCTTTGTGAATTGAACGTTTTGCCAGTTATGCGCATACAAGTAGGCCAGTACATCCGATTTCTGCGACGCTTTTTATTTACTAGGGAAGATTCCATAGGCTCCTACCTCAGTCGCCTCTTATGACATGTCTTGTAGGTCCCAGTGTTACTATTCTTTACTCCTTCTTGCGAGCCCCTGCAACACACGGGCGCCTCTAGTAACAACTGTTATAAGAAAGAAACTGTTATAAGAAAGAGAAGATGGAGATATGTTGGGCATACTTTAGGAAGACATGATCAAAGAATTATAAAGCAGGTATGACGTGGGAGGCAAATGATAAAAGAAAGAAAAGACGTCAATCGGTATTGGATATTTTACGGCCCACGGGTCGGAACGGCCCGTAAAACAATTTTGATCGGTCCATTAAATATGCAAATCACAAAGAGTGGTTAACAAGTGGTCGATGTGGAGTGTTCAAAGAAGAATATCAGTCCCTGATATAATCGCCCATTACTATACACTCCGCTCGCCCGAGTGGTTACCGGGCCCAAATTTGGGGTGTAAAGAATAGAACCACTGTTACCTGGCATGCATGTCGTAAGAGGCGACTAAGGAGGTTTGGCTGAAATCGGATGCACGTGTCCTAAGCGTGTAGAAGTCTATGCGTTTAGGGGCCTACCAAACCAATGTGCAACGTATACACGTTCTTGGTAAAGATCAAACAAATCACAAAGATTGATTAAAATTGATCGTAAAGAACGAACGCAAAGAAGAAGAAGATACACTCCGCTATTTGAGCTAAACAAAATGAATTATAAATGAAGCACAAACAGATGAACAAATTGTTAATCTGACATACATTTTTAATGGTGAATTTTCTTTACAATTTTGCTTTTGCACCAAATAATCATGTGGAAATGACAGAACACAATAAATGTACAATGAATAATCACGGACGGGTGTGTGACGAGTGTGGACATAAATGACAAATATTTCCTCACAACAATTAAGAAAAACACACACACACTTCATAAGTGGGGAAGTAGATGATCCCCAATTTGTTAAGTTTCTAGACTGGCCATATAAATAATTTTGACAAAAAAAACTCTAAGCTCCCAACATTGCCAGCCATATCTTCTTCATTCAACTCTAAGCTCCCAACATTGCCAGCCATATCTTCATTCAACTCTAAGCTCCAACATTGCCATATCTTTCATTCAACTCTAAGCTCCAACACATATCTTCTTCATTCAACTCTAAGCTCCAACATTGCATATCTTCACAACTCTAAGTCTCACATGCATATCTTCCATTCAACTTAGCCCCAATTGTCATATCTTCTTACAACTCTAAGCTCCAATATTGCATATCTTCTTCATTCAACTCTAAGCTCTCAATATTGCCATATCGTCTTCATTCAACTCTAAGCTCCCAATATTGTCATATTGTCATTCAACTTAGCTCAAATATTGCATATCACTTCATTCACTCAGATCTCATTAATAACCCTCACAAAAATAACATTCAACTCTAAACTCCCAATATTGTCATATCGTCTTCATTCACTCTCAGATCTCATTAATAGCTCTACAAAATAACATTCAACTCTAAATCCCAATATTGTCATATCGTCTTATTCACCCCAGATCTATTAATGCTCCCAATAACATTCAACTCTAAGCTCCCAATATTGCCATATCGTCTTCATTCAGTCTCAGATCTCATTAATACTCACAAAGGTAGCATTCAACTCTAAGATCCCAACATTGCCATATCTATGTTCCTTCTCAGATTTAGATACCCAAAATTGTCATGGTAAAGTGATTTGCTTTCTTGATTTTTCCAATGATGTGCCTTTTTCGAATCACCATCCTGCGATACTGTACTTACCAGGTATATACAACCTGGAACTTTATGATTTCATTTTGAAACATAATTGGACTTTCTGAATTTTGGTTCTTCTTCTATCAACTTCTACTAAGCGACTACTCCGGTATGTCTCATAAACAGGGCGGTGCTTGAGGTCTTACTGGTCCCCCATAGTTTGTTTTGTAGGATTGTTCCTGTTGGCCACATTTCCATTCTCAAACTGCTCAGGCTGGGGCAGTTTTGCGAGATATGCTTTGGTGCTCCACAGGTGCAGGCAGCCGAGGCCCCGAGACCTATTCTATGGAGGTGTGCTCTGAGACCGCAGTGTTCCGTTCTAAGTCTGAAGACTGTGGTTTGCGCTTTTCTATTTATGTTGTCATGCTCTTAGTCGCAGCTTTGGTAGAAGATAAAGTACATTCTTTAACTCGGCTGTGACAAGACAGAAAACCACGAGAGAAACCCCAGTAGATACATCAACCAACACAGAACAGGAGTTGTTAGTCTAAAAACACTGAAATACATGCTTGGGAGGAGATCAGAACATTTATGGACATGTTCGATGAATTTGATCCTCAAACAAACAATCAATATTTATCTTGTCATCCCTCCCTCTTCCTCCCTAAAACTGTTGTTAATCTATCAGTGGGTACAACATCAGTACTGATCTTCATCAAGAAACAACAAATTGCTTCGGACACATAAGCAGATTACCAACAGACAGTGCGCCTCAAAGAGCAATGTTACTTCGATACAATGGATACAAAGCAAAAGGTCGTCCATGCAATATGTGGACCTCAGAAATAACAGATGCAGTGAAAAAATATTATTTATGCAGTGCACACAAAAGCCTGTCTGTTAAGAAATCTCTTCTTATTCTGATGTTGTCAGACAAAACAGGATTAGAGAAAAAGAAAGTTCTTGTCATCCCTAAATTCCTTCCTTTTCCCCTCCCCACAAAAGTTGTTAATCTAACAGCATTTATGCACAAGTTTACCCATAGGTGCTCAGTCTCCTCCAGCAAAAAGCAAAATACTGAGGCACGTTTGATGTGCACTGAACATCAAATAAATAATGAACAATGAGTTGTATACAAGCAGAACTTGTTTACATACAAAAACAAAATACATGTGTTGTTATATGTTTGGTGAAGGGTGTATTGCAGAAGATACTATCACACTGTGGCATACCAGGAAACAAGAGAGCAGACAAATTAGCTGTGGAGGAGCAACACAGGAACAAAAGAATCAATCACTTTCCAGGAAAAGAAAACATCAAGGCCATAAGGAAAGAAGACCAACAAAGAGATAATTACTATCTAGATAGAGCAAGACATGTGATATTGTTTCAACACAGAACTGGATACAATAGACTAAACAGTCACCTACGCAGACTAAGACTTGTTCCTTCACCCACATGTGCATGTGGACAGACAGCCGAACACATCGTGCAAGATTGTCACCGGATGAATCAACTTCGGAAAGAACACCGGCCAAGAGAGACAAGCATCCATGCAAAGCTGTAGTGTTTGGAAGCCTTGATGAACTAACAAACACAACAACATACATCCAGAGAATTGGACTCATTGTATAGACATAGAACAACAGCAAATGAGAAGATGCCTTTAGTGACCTTTGTAAACATTTACCTTGACATTTTAGTGCTACAACACGTATACGGTAATGTGCCGATGTGACAAGTTGATATGCTGATGTGACAAGTTGATGTGCCGATGTGAAATAAAAAAACATACAATATTATTTTTAATTATACTTTTTCTTTTCTGTAATCCGGTTTTGTCTCAGTGTCAGGATCTTCTTCTTCTTCTTCACGTTCGTTCTTACGACCAATTTTAATCACTCTTTGTGATATATTTGATCTTTGCAAGAACGTGTATATGTTGCACATTGGTTTGGTAGGCCCCTAAACGCATTGACTTTTACACATTTAGGACACGACGACATGCGTGGCAGGTTACAGTGGTTCTGGGGGCTGCCTAGAGTAGTTGATAGTAGCTCGGCCTGCTAGCTGTGAGACGCCTCATAGCTCGAGTTCGAACCTACTGTCCGGCATTTGTTCGAGTCCCTGGTCTTACTCAGGACGATAACGTGAGTACCTCTGAAGTCGGAGAAAATCTGCCTGTATGGCGAGGAATACTAATTACGAGTACATTGAGCACACGGCTGCCAGTGTAAGTAATTTACAATGTGCACGCTGCTGCCATTGTAAGAAATTGGAAAAACGATTTTCACGCAAAAATCAGTTTCAGAGATGAAACTTCGCCCGAGTTGAAAGCGGACGAAAAAAACAAAAAAACAGTGGTTCTAGTCTTTACACCCCAAATTTGGGCACCGGTCAACCAATCAGGCGAATGTCAGGATAAGATCTCTAGAACAGACTCTTCTGTGAGCTTCATACATTGTGTCTTTCACGGTCTCTGTCGGTCTGAGTTTGAGTACCGGCACAGAAATTTGTAACCTCTGAAGTTGGTGAAGGCACGCCTGTAAGGTGGGGGGGACACTGATAATAAAGAAAGCAGTTCTTCACGCAAAAACAGTCAGAAGAGCCATACCAGGCACCTTGATTACGTCTGAATTCACGCCGAGTGGTTACCGGGCCCAAATTTGGGGTGTAAAGAATAGAACCACTGTTACCTACCACGCATGTCGTAAGAGATGACTAAGGAGGTTTGACTGAAATCGGATGCATGTGTCCTAAGCGTGTAGAAGTTTATGCATTTAGGGGCCTATCAAACCAATGTGCAACGTATACACGTTCTTGGCAAAGATCAAACATATCACAAAGAGTGATTAAAATTGGTCATAAAGAACAAACGCAAAGAAGAAGTCTGAATTCATAGCGAGTGAATGCAAGAAACAGAAGAGCTGACTGTTATTTCTGTGGTCCACTTTGTGAGTGCACTACCTTTGTCTGTATCCACTATATCTGAGTAGCATTGTACATTGTAGGATATAAACCAGACCAAATATCTCTCAGGAGGTCTGGCCTAGACTTGTGATATGAGTGGATTTACCCTGATATCCAAGAACCAAAATCTCAGCTATCAGAAAATAGCACCACTGTCTTGTCGGAGCCTTGGGAAAGGCAAATCCTATGAAGTTAAACCAAACAGAAAATCCGAGTGGAGCCCTAAGGCGGGCAGGCATTATGTGATGCCCCACTGGCAGCTCCTGCAACCAAAAATTGTGTTTGCAATTCTCTGGACTCTAACAGTTAAGTCGAGAGGGGTAGTTGGGCGCTTGGGCAACTCAGCTACTCCATAAAAATGCCCAGGTATCGTCTAAAAAAACAGCGCAGATACCATCCTATGTATCAGCTCGTCTCACCTGCAGCAGAAATCTAACTCCAGAATAGACCATTACAGCCACAACAGACGTTGTGATTTAGTCCAGAACAAACTTTGTGACGCTTCTTCTTACGCTCCATATCAACCACTTGTTAAACCACTTTTGTGATCTATGTGATCTGAGCCTAAAGCGACTGTACAATGTGAAATTATGCGAATACAAGTAGGCCAGCACATCCGATTTCTGTGACTCTTTTAATTGACTAAGGTAGCTTCCCTAGACTATGTGACGCAAAAACCTAGTCTCCTGAGACAAAGAGGTCAATTAGTGATGTTAAATGGACGAAGAAAAAAAATATCTCACATTGTTTTTGACTAAGGCCCCCTTCATTTCACAAACAAAATTTAAGGGAACAGTTTTGAGGTTAAATTAAACTTTAAAAAATCATAGGATCTGCGCACACAACAAACCCCTGCTACCTTTGAATAACCCCCATAATCTCCTTGTTAGTCGACAACAGATCGTCCAGAAGGTTTCCACCTCCAGAGGGAGTTGAGCTTGTGTAGGTCTTTAGGCTCTGGCTGTGTGTCTGCATTTGTGTCAACAATTCCCGTGCTTGAAATTTGGCATGTGGTTGAAGAGCATCAATGTATCGTGAACACAGGCCATAAAATGTCAAAACTTCTTCCGAAAGGAGCATGAAATTAGTACTAGATTTATTCCCTACCTGCGCTAGTTTGTCAATGCATGAGTTTAACCTGTCGGATGCAGATCTGATGGAGTCAAAGTTCACAGGCTCTGACGAATTCTCCAGGAAAGTCTCACCGTCAAGTGCAATCAAAGGTATTTGGTTAGAAGTAAAGTTTCCATTTGTTGACGATGAATCTAGGTCAATATTAAAACTGGAACCACCGGATACATTTTTCACATCTGATGATCGATATGCTACAGCATCGCCTCTATTGAGTATGATGGGGGCAGCGGATGCAAGTATTTTGGAATCCGCACTAACTTGGTCTATATCAGTTTCCAATAATCTTGAAGTGTTCTGGTGGGTTGGGTCGGAGTTTGATCTGAGATTCAATGAAGGTTTGGAATATATTTTGAATGAGCTGATATTTTTGGATGAAGTGTCTTCGCTGTCATCACGGTTTGACTTGAGGCCCCCAGTCCAGGTAGGAGGTCTATAGGATTCAGTGGGGTTCGAGGCCTCTGTTGATATAATGTTAGAGGGTAATGTTACCGCTGGGGCTCGTCCAAGAAAATGAAGCTGGTCTTGTGAACCTTCTGCGTATTGACGAGAGAATCGTGGGCTTGGTTTTGGTTTGTTGTCGGAGGGGTCCGGAAAGTGGGAAGTGTTGTAAGGGGCAGAGTGTGGTGGAGGTGGTTGAGAAGAGAGATGGTCTATTTGGTGTGGGAGTGGGTCTGTATCCGCACGGTGGACGGGAGTTTGATAACGACTGGCGAAGTAGCCGGCGATATAACCATGTGGTCTGATGATGCAATGAGCTCTGAAGAAGACACTAAGGGTTTCGGGGAGATGCCAGATTGATGCCTCTGTAAAAGACCTGAAAGCTGCGACTTAAGGCTGCTGGTGGCTTGTGGAGCGAGCAGTGGATGCGGTCCAGGCACAGATACGCCGTCCCCAAGGCCATGTTGGGATTGAGACTTAACAAAAGCTGATGGCTTTAAACTAGGCTCCTGTTTAATACCTGTATCTGAGTCTTCATCATTAATCCCCGCCTTCTTCCTTCCAACAACCTCCTCCATGTTAGGATCCACGCTGCGGCCACTTTCTAAAATAGGGCATGAGTTTACACTAGAATTATCAGTTCCGAAATCCTTATCATTTAATAAAGGTATTTCTCGTCTCCCAATTTCTTGTTCCCTTTCCAGGGATTCTAAATAGGCACCAATCCTTACTCCTTTGGGAATGGTTCCATATCTGTGGATTGCTCTTGTGACGTTTGTCACGTCAAGTTTCCCGACCCTCGGCTTGTCATCCATCTCACCATCATCCACACTTTGCAATGCCTCAGGAGCTAGTGGATGCTCGGAAGCTTTCTTGCGAGGCAGCATAGCAGATCTCTGGGGTGGAGTCTGACCCTTCTTTTGATACAGCTGGCTAAAGTCTTGACTTTCTCCTGACCGTGGTCCAAGACTTCTTGTGCTGCTCCGTTCTGGTGCAAGTTTATCAAAGTTTCTGGCGTTGGAACCAGAAATTAAATATTTTGATCTGTCTATCTGAGCTGCCTTTAGATTGTCCACCGATGTCTTGCTAGCTTTATCTTCCCTAATAAAAGTCGGAGAAGCAATCTGTCCATCTTGTCCTTTCACTACAGAAGAGTTATGAAGCGAGTATGAGAAACCTCGGTTAAGAGAAGATTGTGTGGAATCTCTTGTCTGGCAATCATTCCCTAGACTACAGTCAACAAACTCCCCATCTCCGCCCCCAGATGAGCTTTCTATTTTAGCTTTCTGCAACCGTATACGACTTTTAAGTTCCATTTCATGAATTCCTCCAGGTGAATCAGACGCAACATCTTTGACGGATGTTGTT